>CM076078.1:4087500-4575000 GCA_038088235.1 Zacco platypus | reverse complement strand
TTTGCTTTGTTCTAATTTGTGCGGTGTGCTGAGTGAGCTCTGATTGGTTAACATCTTAAACATGCGCACAATAACGTTGCAGTATTCTGAATTAAAATATAAATAAATTAATAAATAAAATTGCAGACTTATGCGATTTAGAAATTGCATGTGCTCAAATTGCGATTGCGATTAATTGCACAGCCCTACTGTAATGTAAATATATAATTAAGCTACTATTTAAAATGGTCAACTATTTACATTTCATATTTGTTATGAAACTTTTGGATATAAAAACATATGGACAGGATGATCATGACTATTACGGTGAGATTCTAGCGAGCGTCATTAATGAGAATGAAAATTACAGTTATGTAAAACATCCACATGGACTACTGTAATTAGAATTGACCCCTCGCAAAGACCCGCCCCCTTTAGTTACTGTTGCTACGTGAAAAATACATCCCAGAGCAAAAAGGACACGGACAACGCGTCCACAGACAAGACAGAGCAGGCTACTTTTGATATGAAACGGTTTCATATTTGAAATATTGTAATTTTTTAAAACAAGTTTAGGCAATAAATAGCGTCTAGTGTGTCTTTCATGTGTGGTGACAGATCGCTGTAGCTCCTCGTGAACCGATCATCTCTTCACACTAGTTCATTTATAGCATCAAATAAACATGAATGAACATCAGAAGGAACGTTGTTTCAAGTGCGGAAAGTGTCACGCTGTGTGCAAGTAAACAGGACGAGCACGACGAACTTTATATCAAAAGGGTTTTAATTCCAAATAGGCAACGAGACTTCAGACAGGCAGGAAACACACATACATAGACAAGAACCGACAGAGACTGAACAAACACGAGGAGAATATATATAATGAGGGATAACTTAATCAGGGTGAACAGAAACAGGTGCGGGTAATTAACGAGACACACATGGAGGGCAAATGAACAGAGAATGACAGAACTAGACAGGACTAAACTAAACACAACAGTCCATGGGTGTGACAGAAAGACGCGAGTACACACAATTTTTGAAGTTCAACATTAATCTACTCACTCCCCTGACTGCTTTGTCAGACAAAATGGTGGATTTGGGGTTATGATTGGTCAGAAAAAGAAAAAAAAAAATTAAAACTAGAAGTTTTTCATATTTCATGGAGAGAGAAAATGATAGAGTACAGAAAGGCCTTAAAAACCACTAGATCTGCTTATTTTTCAAATCTTTTAGAAGAAAATAAACACAACTCAAGGTATTTATTTGATACAGTGGCTAAACTAACAAGAAATACAGCCTCAACTTCTGATGTTTCCATAACAGCACCGCAGTAATGACTTTATGAACTTCTTTACTTGCGAGATTGACAATATTAGAGAGAAAATTATAGCGATGAAACTGTCCACTTCAGTGTCACATCAGACAAATTCCATGTATTCGCTGCTATAGGAGAGGAAGAATTGTCTATACTTGTTAAATCATCATTAAATCATATGTTAGACCCTATTCCGACTAAGCTATTGAAAGAGATGCTTCCAAGATGCTTCTTAAGATCATTAATTCATCTTTATCACTAGGTTACGTACGGAAAACTTTAAAGATGGCTATTATCAAACCTTTTATTAAAAAAAACTACAACTTGATACTAGAGAATTAGTCAATTACATCTCCAATGTGCCTTTTTTGTCAAAAATACTTGAAAAGGCAGTATCATCTCAACTGTGTGAGCGGTCTCAACTTGGAAAGAAATGGCATCTGTGAGGATTTCCGGTCAGGAACCTGCGCCAGTGCGCAGCGTGACCCTGGGGTGTCGGCGGAGACTGTGTGAACTAACTCATCCCTGTGAGGGCCTTACCGACTCATCAGCCAGTGGCACAGATCCCCAACAAACCGTCCCATACCGGCGTGATCAAAAAGATCTTAAACTAGATGGAACTGGATTAAATATTTTGACTGTTGTGACTCCCAAATCGGTTTAATGACCTGTAACTCTGCCTGAGTATCGGACAAGTGTTCACTGTTGGCCAGAGGAGAACTGACCCCTGACTAAGCCTGGTTTCTCCCAAGGTTTTTTTCTCCATTTTGTTGGAGTTTTGGTTCCTAGCCTGCTTAAGTCGGGGAGACTTGCTTGATATTCAGCAGTGTTTTTGATATGCCTGCATTGGCGCCGTTGTATCCGAACTGAGCCGGACGATTACGTCACTGTTTTCTCCAGTGCTGATATACATAAATTAACTAGACTAATAACTATTGACCTTTGCAACGGAATGAATCAATAATATATAGAATAAGCTGGACAATGACACCATAAATTATTTGCCAATTATTACAGTAAAGCTGCTTTGCCACAATTTGCAGTGTAAAAAGCGCTATATAAATAAAGGTGACTTGACTTGATCACCTGTCAATCAAACTGCCTAAGGGTCAATTGGAGTGAATGTGATATAACTGGTCATAAAAATAATGTCACAAAGCAGTTCATCAATAAATCAACTTAATGGTCCAAAAAATAGGCTTATTTTGGGGTTTAAATATAAAGCTGAGCTTTGGAAAACCGTTGATTAATGATTTACACTGAACAATAGAATAATGTTTAACATTTCTTTTGCCATGTCGTCGTTCACACACACAAAAAAACTAATAAAAATAGGTTAAAATATAAGATATAACTTTACGAGCTTTCATTCACTAAAGAAGTCAGATTAGAGAAGTATTTCCTCGTTCTTTCGCTGACGCCGCTATATGAACCTCAGCAGTTGTACAAATCAAATAAACAACGACTAAACAAACGTCATATACTTATGTTTTTTGATGTTTTATTCCCACATTTGAGCATAACACTGTAAAAACATTATGTATTATTTCATGAGTGGTGTGTTTTTTCGTTTGGAAAGGTTCGAGTAGATCGCCTCACCTCACTGACTCCAGCTCGTCCAGTTCTTCTCCGCTGCTCCGTGTTGAACTGACACTCATCTTCTGATCTCCTGAAGCTGATTTTTATTACTGTCAGTCAGTCATTCAGCACTAATCTCAGTTCAGCTCCAACTGTTTATCAATTACAGCTGCTCTTACTCTACTAACGAAAGTGACAGCAGAGGCAGGGAAGCGGAATAGATCCGCCCTCTAATTAAATGAATAATATATAGAACCACGTGACAATATTCCCTCTCAACAATGACATATATAAACAGGTTCGTGTTGTGAATATAGTCATGGCTTAGGTTACAACATTTTCAAATAGCATTAAAGATACAAATTAATATCGTATTAATTATACTGCATACATTCTGTTTGATGTTAAATGTTTTTTGTGTGTGTATTTTTTCAAGTTTTTTTAAGTCAATGTAAAAATGTATACTGTATCCTTCCGCTAGGCTGCAGCCGAGCGCTACTTGCGCCGCGGAGTGATACTGTGTTGTTTATACAGGTGAAATGAAAAGAAATAAACATTTGAAATACATCAGTCTGTGTGCAATGAATGAATATAAAATAAAAGTTTCACTTTTTGAATGGAATTAGTGAAATAAATCAACGTTTTGATGATTTTCTAATTATATGACCAGCACATCTATATAGTGTGCATATATTCCAGAAATATGGCATTTCCAATGAAACCTACAACAAATGTGGCAAAGAAAATGCATATAAAAGATCTGAAAGCTTAAGATTTTTTAAATGCATTTATTTTTGCAGTGTAATGGTGTTTAGATGCAATAAAGAAGGCCAGTCACAATTCAGAATGCAAATAGATTTAAGAAAGACCAAATGCAATTCAGCCTAACATTACGATTCTGTCCTTCCAGCAGTTATAGGTTAAATTTTGATTTATTAATCAATATTTAATCAAGATAGAAATCGAATCACAAGCTTATGAATTGAAATTTGTGTCGAGCACTAATACAAGATGCCATGTAACCATTGTAACAACTAAACTTAATGAAATTATGTTTAGTTACCAAATGTTTTCACAATCACTTTTTGTGATGCTGGGGTTTTTTTTTTCACTTCAAGCTAAACTCGAAAGTTGGCAACCCTGATTTAATTCTTAACTCTTTAAACAAGTGCTTTACAATAACACATAGGCTGTTGGATGTGCGTGTGTGTTCATATTTATAGACTAGTCGAGTTTTTAAGTTTTGAATGTTTTATTGAAAATTTTACAAATATCACAAATGGCTGACAAGATGACTGTAAATAAGTAAATGACTCAAAAAAAAAAAATCATCATTCTGGATTATCGATTCACTTTCAAGCACTCTCTTTTGCAATAAAAATAAAATTGCATTTAAGTACAAAAAGCAAGCTAGCGTTTATCATAAAATACTGAATATGTTCATTTGTAATGCATGTAGTCATGTTCACCAACAGAATGAAAACACAAATGGACATTAAGGACCTTGGGTCACCAATACATTAGCTCAGTTTATTTTCACCTCATTTTATTCCTGAGAAGGAGAAATTCTCATGTCTTTAATGTAAAGTCTTCATGGTATCAAAGTTCTTCATGATCAGATATTAAAACAGTCATACTTTTCCTAATTACTGAAAAAAAACTTTTAATCAGTGCTTCCTTTAGTCTTAACCAGAGGAAGATGGTCAGTTAAAGTTTGATAGAAAAATAAAATCTGAAAAACGACTGTTTGTGAAATTGTGAGTTTGTGCATTTGTTAGTGTTGAGGAAAGTTACTCATTTTTAAATGGCATATGCAGTTGTGAAACTCATATTGTAAAACTCAAAAAATGGAGTATTGCATTAGAGTAGGAGCAAAGCAGCCACCGTATCTTGTCATACACTAGCCACATCCTAACCCACAATTCAGCCTCAAAACTCTTGAGGTTCTTGTGTGAAGCTGGAGTGCACGTGTAAATAAAAACGTCACAGGCCAAGCCGTGTGAAATGTAAACAATTCTCTGTATATATCTTTTGTCTACGAAAGCCAGACTCCGAGTCCAATCTGCGATCACTGGACAGGAAGGAGTTTGCGATGCAGTTCCTCTGCAAGCTCCACCCATTGAGGGTGAGCCCAGGCACATCACGGTGAAAACACTCACTGGCCAGAAAAAAGCAACTGGTTAGAGTATCTACCGATCATTAAAGTGCAAGAAGTCACTATTTGAGCTAATGACCATGTTTATATGAACAAAATGGACTTTGTTATCGGTCATGAGAGAACAGAGCCTTGTTCAGCGATACAATCTGTTAAATGGGGCGTGTCAGCGTTCACACTGAGGTTTTGAGGGACGTGTCTTTGAGCGGCTTTGTTCTCCCTCCACTGCCGTATACTAGAGGAATAGTCTTGCGCCGAGAGTTTCTCCATCTTCTGCGCTCTCATCAGGTCAGATGGGAAGACGGTGTTACAGAAGGCGCGAAACAGGATCCTGAGACACAGAAAGAGATAAAAAGCCAAGGGTGAAATATACTGTCCCATCATAAGCTACCTTTGAGACAAGATGAAAACATAAGTGATAATATTCCAATAAAGTTTGGCCAAAGTCTTAAGGAAAGACAATTCACTCTACAGCCATCAAGGTAACACCTACGGACAACTCTTTTCTATGTAGTTAAAAGGCACACAAGTACAGATCTTATCAACTTGAATGGAGAAAGACTGAAAACTTGTTTGTCAAGAATACGTTTCAATAGCATTTCTCAAATAATAAGTCATTAATACTGCTTCTTTAGCTCTGAAGGCTGAAATACACTACATGACTTTTGCCCAGATTTGCTAGATTTTGAAAGTCAGAGACAGTCTGCAGATTTTGACCTGTCGGATTTGACAGATTTTGCAGCAAACCGCATAGTGTGAAGAAGGCCCGGACTCTGATTCGTAGCTTCAGACTTTGACTGTATCTAGTCGGAGGAGATCAAACCTGTTTGATATTTTGAGCTGATTTTAGAACACATTGCTTTCATTTGTCATGCGTCTCTTAGAACGAGGTTATGCGCGAGTTTGTGAAAGATATAAAAGTCTGGTAGTGTGTAGTCTCAGCCTCAGACGTCACGCACACGGACTGTTGGCTGAACGTATGATGCATATGGCACACTTCAGGAGTTTCGAAGTCATCATCTGGATGGTTGAATTCTACAGGATGTCCGGGAGACACGTGTCATTCTTTAATGGTCCGCCTGGAAACAAATGCTGTGAGGCCAAACCCTCTCATGGAAGAAGAACATCGTCATCGTTTATTGGTGTGGACGGTAATACAGTTTTCGTCATGGTTATTGTTCTTGGTGAATGAGCCTTTAGATATAAAATATTTACTTCAAGTACTCCCTGAGATTTTAATAATGTATGGTTCTCTGATTTTGGTTAATTGTAAATAGATAAAATATTTAATTAGTGTTCCATTTTGACTTTGTACCTGGACTTTAAACCTCTTTTTAGTAGAGATATTTGTGATTCACATTACAATTACACTGGTGTTGTAGGAACTCGAGCAAATTAAATATAATAATAATTATTAGTTTTAACTAATTATATAAAGAAAGACAGAAATTAGTGTTTGTAAATTACAATTGTACTTTAAAATTAAACTTTACGCATTAATTTTAATTCACACTTCAAGTTACAATACTAATATTTGTAACTTATATAACAATTCAAGTCCTCAAGCTGTTATTTTAATGGAATACTGCTGAAATGCAGTAAACTGTGTACAAAATGTTGTAAATTATGCGAAAGTGTGAATAAAGAACCCCTGATTTGTGGTCTGATGCCCAGTTTTTTCTGTAACCAAAAAGCCTGCAAGTGTGTGACACTTACGTTTTTTCTCTTCAGATTTTAAAAGTCATGTAGTGCATTCCATCCTTTAACATAAACATTCTGGTAGTCAGGTATAACTGGGTTTTGAAACTGTAACAGTCTGTTACTGTGACTGGTATGTGGAATGAAGTAATTCATGTTTGTGTGTGTAATACCTAGGTAGCAGGGCCAGGACTGTAGTCAGTCCACATACTAAATGGTAGAGTGGCTCAGACATCATTTTAGTCTCAATGCCGTAGGGGTTTGTAGGGGAATTGCATGTCACACATGTAATGCCGAACAACAGGACAAAGGCATAATAGAACAGGACACTGAAGAGCAGCAATGTAGTGTGTATCCATGTCTGCAACAAAAAGCAAAACAACAATCACACAAGACCAGCATTAGCGTAAGACAGAGTCATAAATGATAGTGATAGTGGTATGGTTTGCAAATTTTGTTACAAGAATAACTCAGTGCTGTGTTGTTATGCAAAACACAATTTCTCTGTGCACACTGAATGTGAAGCATCTGAATGATTTGAGCAAATGTTTGCAGCCAATTGGCAACAATGTTTATGTAAAGCTGTATTTTGAACCGATAACTTTTCACGGTGGGTATGGCAAAACCTCAGATTTACACTACATTGTTCCAAATTTCCAATTGTTACAAAAGTTGAAACAATTGGAACGAATGGTTGGAATACAAAGTTCCAAAACTCGGTGGGAACGACATGAAATGCATTAACTATTCTAAAGATTTACTTTACATATTACTCTGCATTACAGATGATAAATTTGCACTGAACAACTGTGATTGGCTTACCACCGTGCGACTCTCTATGACTTGATGCAGGAGGATAATGAAGAGAGCGGAGGCATTGATTGGTGAGCCAAATGAAAATACTCCAATATCAGACCCTGCATACGCCTTCATTACATACAAAAACAATATGAAGTGTTATATGCGAGCATGGCACTGAAAAGTATTTTTGAATCATATTATTTGAAACTTTTAGGCATTTAAATGATTTCAAACATTCAATTTTTCATTCAATGGTTTCAGGCAAGTTTCATTACAAAGAAAAAAAAAGTATTTAAAGGGAAAGTTCACCCAAGAATGAAAATTCTATCATCATTTACTTTTCCTACTATGGTAGTCAATGGGGGGCGAGATCTGCTTGTTTACTAACATTATTCCAAATATCTTCTTTTGTGTTCAGTAGAACAAAGAAATTCACAATTGGAACAATTTGAGGTGAGTAAATGATAGAACTTTTATTTTTGGGTGAACTATCCCTTTAAGAAACTTTCAACACTTTTTGTTTTTGGGCACAATGGCAAACCCAAGATCTCATGTGTCATTTGGGAACAATCCAAAAAAACTCATTTCAAATGAGGAACACTCAGTAAAGTGAAGAATTTCAGAATGACTTACAAAGTAAGGTATGAAGAAACACACTAGGCTTTGATAAAATGCATCGAGAATGGTCAGCCAGAACGTTGATGGAAGATAGGCCTGAAAACACACAATACATAACCACACAAACATTATATTAAAATAGCAAAACACACTGCAAAACAGCTCATGGGCTGAACACAACAGAAAGGCAGGAGTACATCAGAACGAAGCGCGAGACGAGATAACCACCTGCGAGTTTTGTCCAGACTTGTAGAGATCAGGAAGTTCTTGGAGTGTCTCGGCAGACACATCTTTGTCCAGCACGCCATATACGAGTGGAGGTACGGAGGTGAAGAGAAGGTTGAAGAAGATTAAAACCCATGAGTTGGTCATTGTGCTGCCTGAAAAGCCACAGAAAAACTGGTACCAGAACAACAGGTTCACATACATCTACATGATAAAAGAAAAAAGAAGAGGAACAAGTCAGGACCGCAATGATTCATAAGATAAGGGCTGTAGAGGAACTGTGTAGATTACTCACCACATTCTTGTAAAAGAAATAGAGGATCATGTTAGCCAACCGTGTGTAGCACCAATGACCGTGAACCAAAATGAGCTTTCTCAGGAACTTAAATCTCGAGATGGCAAAGTCACTGGACATCACTGCCTATGTATACAGGGAGAAGACATCCTAAATATTTTGCATGGAAAGATCAGTTCTGTTAAGTGAACTACAAGGTTTTAACAATTATGTAAAATCAAATGTTTTCTGTATTAAATCAGTAAAAATCTATTAATTCTATATTAATCTATTAAAAATAAATTATCCAAAGTGTGAAAAACACTTGGGATCATTTATAAATAAATAAATATATAAATATAAATAAATACAAATATTATATATAAATAAATTAAAAAATATATAAAATTTACTTAAATTATATTTTGCTGGGTTTGGGGAAAGCGGATTTGCATGTTTGTCTCGCACTGTTTTGAGTGCTACTTTTTCGTTTTATTTTTTGTCGCCGTGTTTTATTTTGCACCAATTGCAATATCTTTTACAAGTCTGTAAAAAAAATTTAGCTTTTCCATCATCAGAATAAATTACATTTATATATAAAAATTTTAAAACAGAAAACAGTTATATTAAATTGTAATATTTCTCAATTTTCAAATTTTCACTGTATTTTTGATCAAATAAATGCAGACTTGGTGAGCATAAGGGAGCATTTGACCTCTTTCAAAAGCATTAGAAAAAATCTTTTAACTTCCTCATTCTATCATTCCGATTGAACATCCTATGGAACGTGGTCAGCCCATTTCACCCTCATTAATTGCAAGGTTGTGAATTCTTAAATCATGAATTTTGCCCAACCCTGGTTTCTGCTTGTACCTGCATGCCCTCCTGGCCTGAGATGCCAATGCCAACATCTGCCATCTGAATCATACTGACATCATTGGCTCCATCACCTGAAAATGGGCGTCACGCATTTTAGTTCAAACAACATTTTACATTGACATTCAACCATACACCTTTCAATGTACTTACCTATAGCCAGGGTCATGACCTTGAGCTGGTCTCTGACGAGCCGTACCACCTGGCTCTTCTGCAGGGGGGTGGATCTGCAGCATATGACTGAGCGACAGCAACATGCGAGTTCCAGGAACGGCCCCTGTAACTCCTTCTGCAGAGCGTAGTCCAGCGTACGCCCATCAATGACCAACACACAGTCAGGACTACAATCATCTTCAGACGTGCCTTCCTCTGTGACCTTTCTGATCTCATGTTGTAACTCATGAAATTGAGCCTCACAACCCTCCTGAGGGACAAAGCACACATGCACAGAAAATGCAATTCAGATTCCAGTTATATATTAGACTTTTCCAAACATCTAGGCATTCCTGTAGCTCAAACAGTAGAGCATGATGCAACGCCAAGGTCATAGGTTCAGTTTCCAGCAAATGGTGATTTATTTGCATGTGTAATTAATTTAAATAAAACAGCCCTGGCTATATATTATATAGAAATACATGCAAAAACTAGAGTTTTTTTTGTTTGCATTTTTTGTTGAAAATGCAAACAAAAAAAACAAAGGTAGATGCCAATATGTTCAGTCCTTAAAGGGTTAGTTCACCCAAAAATGAAATTTCTGTCATGTATTACTCACACTCATGTCGTTCCACACTCGTAAGACCTTCGTTCATCTTCAGAACACAAATGAAGATATTTTTGATGAAATCCGATGGTTCAGTGAGATAATGAACACTTTCAGATGCCCAGAAAGACACTAAAACATATTTAAAACAGGTGAGTACAGTGTGTTCAACCTTAATATTATAAAGCGACGAGAAAACTTTTTGTGCTCCAAAAAACAAAATAACGACTTTTCAACAATATCTAGTGATGGTCGATTTCAAAACACTGATTCATGAAGCTTTGCGAATCTTTTGTTTCAAATCAGTGGTTCGGTTCGCATATCAAACTGCCAAATTCATGTGAACTATTGAAATTGTGAATAACTTATGACGTGACAAAGCCTTGTTTACTGAAATCATCGCTTTCGATTTCTGAAATTGCCGCTTCGAACCACTGATTCGAAACAAAAGATTCATAAAGCTTCATGAATCAGTGTTTTGAATTAGTGTTTTGATCGACCATCACTAGATATTGTTGAAAAGTCGTTATTGTGTTTTTTTGGAGCACAAAAAGTATTCTCGTCTCTTTATAATATTAAGGTTGAACCACTGTACTCACATGAACTGTTTTAAATATGTTTTAGTATCTTTCTGGGCATCTGAAAGTGTTCATTATCTCACTGAGCCATCGGATTTCATCAAAAATATCTTCATTTGTGTTCTGAAGATGAACGAAGGTCTTACAGGTGTAGAACGACATGAAGGTGAGGAATTAATGACAGAATTTTCATTTTTGGGTGAACTAAGCCTAACCCTGTTGCACTGTACCATTTATAAAGAAATATCCTTATTTTGTAATTTACAGGTGTGCTTATGCACACGTTTTGAATGTACACTCAAGATGTTGGGCTTTCACGGCAGACAATAAAATGTGATTTTGTAACAAACTGTAATAATGTAATTTTTGTGTTGTGTGTGTTTGCTCTATCAGGGATGTGTTGTGGTATCGCCCCTTCATTTTTTGTGTTTTCTGCATTATAACAGACTTTTTTTTGACAAATTATGCAACAAAAAGCAATTTTTTATAGTCTCCCATTAGTCAATGGGTGATTTTCTGAGGTGGGGCTGTTTGTCGGGGGTGGAGCAGTGTATGTATATGTGAACATGAGCGTACCACATGGCGGATGTGCTATAGGGTTGCCACTGTTGCCACAACACACTGTATTTGTGTTCTGTGTTGTGGCTGATTTAGTTTTTTTATTTGACAAATAAATACAAAAAAAGTATTGATTTTTCTTCATTTCCCCATTCATTTCAATCCAGGGTGTCAGAAGACCCAGAACATCCTGCGAGGGACATTTTTTTTTCATGCTAACACACAACCACATATCATTCCAATTCATTGTTTTGTTTGTAGAGAAAGCAAGTGTCAACCATGACATCAAGTCTCATGCCATTTAGATGAAGGAAACTGTTTTAGCAAAGTCAAAAAGGCCCCAAATAGCTTATAAATCGTAACTTATTGTATATTATCCAAAATAATTATTAAATTGACCACAGTAGACAGTGCTATTTATACCAGGGTGTAAAGAGTCACTTTTTTCCACCATCTCTACTTACCTTACTGTCACAATTGGCCATCAATATGTGGTCTGAGGGTCTGAGGAGTTTGCAAGCAAAAGCAATATTAATAGCCGTCTCTTGTTTGTCCCCTGTGAGGACCCATACTTTAATCTTAGCTTCCTGCAGAGCCTCAATGGTCTCAGGCACTTCCTCTTGCAGGCGGTCTACTATACCCGTCGCCCCTGGAAACCAAGAAAGATTTAGGCTAGGACAACAAACATACAACATAATTTCAAGACGATGCCATTTTTGTCTTCGTTGTCTTAATGTCTCACCCAATAATGTGAGATTAGTCTCCAGTCTCTCGGCAGATTCAAGCAGAAGCTCTTCTCTGTTTTCGATGCTGGTTTCTGCATACTCGTGTCTCTTCAACCAAGCTTTGTATTCCTGCTCTTCCAACACCTATCAATCATATTTCCTTCAAGACTCAACCTCCATGTACAGGCATCTTAATGCATTCTATTTTCAGCTTACGTTTGATGTGCTACATGCAAATAGAAGATAATTTAAGTTGCAAGTAAGGGAAATGAGAGCAAAAGGCGTACTTTTTTAGCAACACAGAGAGTGCGCAGTCCCTCTCTTGCATACTGGTCCAGGTGTTTCTGCGTCCGTTCCATAACTTCCCTAGCGAAACCATCTTCAGCTGCACCTACATGCACACACAGTCAAAACAAAGAAATTAGTATATATATACTCAACACTTGTGGGACAATATTGCATGCAAATTTACAGAAAAGCAGAGCTGCACGCAATGACAATATGGACTGGTGCATTTTGTAATCCTCAACAGTCTGTGCTTAAAAAAATACAGAGTGCAAAATGAGAGGGCAACACTTCTTCACTGTATAATTCTTCAGCTGTTCTTTCACACTCCAAACACTTGAAGGGATCGTGACTTCACACTTGGTTCTTTTCAGAGGCCATGTTCAGAATTCAACAAACTTGAATTTGATGTGAAATCTCTGTGGGGAAATATTTCATCTCACACAAAGTTCTAGATTGGACATATTCCATTTGAGATGACGACATTTCACTCGCACATTTTCGCTGTACAAAGATAAATGTGACCCTGAGGGGTCATTCACACAGACTACGTGGTAAAATCAAGAGTTGCAGAACAATGGAACGAAAAAAAAAACCTCCACATTTTTTAAAAGCTGAACTTCGGTTTACTTGTCAGCCACGTTTTAACCCTTGTGCATCCTTATCTTTTTCATTTTTTCCCCTGCACAATTGTGCATTAAAACTGGGACTTTTAATCCAAGAGGTATTTAACTATAAAATCTGTCTTTGTTAACGGACTTTCATTCTGTTGGAAAGGTTTCAAATTGAACATTTTCACTATTTTTTTTAATCAGATGGTGCCATCAGGTTTTGCCTATAAAGCTAGCTTTATTCCTTTTTTCTGCTTCTGCATATTATAGAGCCAACTGGATAAATTATGCAGCTATAACTGCATGGGTGTTTTGGTATGGATGTCAGAGGGTGGTTTGTAAATGTGTGTAATAAAAAAAATTGTGTGTGTAAAATTTGAGAGAGAAAAACTGCAATGCAAATCACAAATCCAACCACTGTGTGTATCAGTGGAGCTCTGCTGGCATCAGATGGGTAAGATTTGGTACTGCGCCCAAACAAAATCTTACTGAACCTCGACCTAAAATTTCGAACACAACTTGTTTAGATGTATGGCTTTGATTTTTTTTTTATTATATATTATTTTTATTTTTACTTCAACTTCTACTTTAAAATGAGACCAAACTCAAATCTGTACTCCCAAGCATCAAATTTTTTGACATGGATATTTAGTAAATTTTTTGAACTGATGCACAAGGCTTAAGAACCCTGTCATGCACGAGATGCTGCAAAAGTCGAGAGATGTGAGTTTAACGATCAAACACGTCCATCTAGCGAATGTTACAAAGAAAAACAATGGTAAAGCAGTGAAGAGAAATGCAATAATGCCTGTGTGAATGGACCCTTAGAGAAGTTTGATCTTTTGTACACTTTTAGGCCAACAGAAATAGGTATTTTTGGCCTTGATAGAGTATGTAAGCAGAAGCAATATGAGATGTTAAAGTCTATCATATGTCATTTCAAAATGCATATGATTTGTGCAGCACTACCAGCATTTACACATATTTAAGGCGAATTTATTTTGCTCCTTCAAACTCCAGCGTCCAACAGTTTTTAGGTTTAACCACATCAACCCTGAATCAGTCTTAAGGCAGGAACACACCAAGCTGACGGTCGGCCGACTAAGTTTTTCCAGTGTGTTCCGCACCAGTGGCTGAAGTTGGTCCTCGTCGGCTCGACATGTTGAATCAGCGTTGGGCCGTCGGTGAGAGAGAGAACTCTGATTGGCTGTTCAGTATAGCGTCAGTTCACGCCAATATAAGCCAAAGTTATGAAAGCAAGCAAAGAAGTCATGACGGCTCAGACAGAAAGTTGTTCTAATTTTACGTCATCTCATCTGAGCACTCGAATGCACGAATATTTTCATAATAACATGAGCAGAATAAAGAACGTAATCAGCATTATTGATACTCAAAACGGTAAGCAAGCGCTGCTTTGTTTATGGTTTGTATACTTGCAGTCGTAGTTTCGCTTTCCTTTTTTGAATGACGATTATTGACAAATATATCTGCTTAAACAGACAGTTATCTCCTTTATACGTGGGTGTCGAGCGTCGGTTTGGTGTGTCAGGGCAACTTTGGACCCAGAAGCTGCCGACGTGAGCCGACCCCGCAGTCTGCATTCGTCGCCACTAGTTCGTCGGCTTGGTGTGTTCCCGGCTTTAGATTGAGTATTGGTTTGATTTTACAATAAATCCTGACGAAATCTGGCTTCACTGAGAACTGCTGCCATGACAATGAAGAAAATGTCCCTGGCAGCTCTATATGTATAAGCGCAACTGCCTTGGTGGAGCAGGAACGACTTTTTGAATATGATGGTCAGGGTACTTATTAATGATAATTATTTTGTCTTCTGGGATACATCCCAGGTTGCTGTTGGTAACCGCTGAAGTACATGTATGGATAAAAATCCTGGAATATTTTCATCAAAAACTGACTTAAATAAGAAAGACATGAACATCTTGGATGTTCTTTATCATTGATTCTGAATTAAACTAATCCTTTAACCCATAAAAGAAGACATAAAAGAAAGACATCACCTCACATACCTTCTTCAGCCAGCTCCATGATGACGTTATCAGCTCCTTTAGTGTAAACTACCACCTCTCCAGTGAGGGGATGGCGCACCACCACAGACATCCTCTTGCGGGCAGAATGAAATGGCAGTACGTGTAGCAGAGGGATGGACAGTGGCCCTGTGCCTGGAACAGCCACGAGGACTTGCTCTGGGGACCGGCCCAGCAGAGTACACCCATAAGCCTTTGCCGCTTGCACCAGTGCCGCCTCATCCGGGCTCTCCGCCTCGTACAGCAAATCTTCTGCCTCATCCTCATCATCGCTCTCACTCTCATCAGCAGAGTTATCTTTAGCCTGCTGTTTGTCTTCCACGTCCTCACCCCACGCCCCACTGGTCAACGGCACAGGAGTGACGGGGGTGGACATAGTGCTTGAAGGGGTGCCAGAAGGTGTGAAGGGTGACTGTAGGGTCGTGATGGGTGTTTGCGGATTGCTGTTAGGGAAGTAGGAAGCCGAACGACCCCGGGCGAAGAGTTTCTTGGTTAGGCCGGGAGGAGTGTCTTGATTAGGTGAATAGGGAAAGCGAGGCAGGCTCAGCTTCTGAAACATGGCCTTCATCTCCTCTAGAGAGCGCAGGGGTGTGCGAACCACAGGCATCTGAACCTGATATTACATTAACAAATTCACAAACATACACAAAAATGCACATATAAGAAGGAGCATTTTTGCAAGTCATATGCAGGCCCACACTGAATATCCAATATGAATTATGCTTTCAGCAATGAAAAATGAGTGTAGCATTTTTAGCACAGTTTGAACCATGTTTGAGGTTAATTCAGTTTTGACAGTGGCTCACAAATTGACTGGCCCACTGGGAAAAGCCCGTGGCCTAAATCCATTGCTAAGGCCAGGCTTTTCCTGCAAGGTGATATCTATTGGACTGGAAATGTGAAACAACCATTGAAACGGGCACAGATTAAGATCAGTATTACAAAATCATTGTTTACCCTGCTCTAATGCTTTAAACAGTTCATGTGAATTTCAGGGTTAGTTCACCCAAAAATTATAAATAATTAATTAATTCGTTAATTACTCAGACCAAGACAAGACCAAGATTTTGAGGGTTTGAGACAAAGACAAGACCAAGACATTTTAGGTTTGAGACCAAGAAAAGACCAAGACTTTTTGGGTTTAAGACCAAGACCAGACCAAGACTTTGAGGGTTTGAGACCAAGAAAAGACCAAGACTTTGTGGGTTTGAGACCAAGAAAAGATCAAGACTTTTTGCGTTTCAGACCAAGACAAGACCAAGACTTTGTGGGTTTGAGACCAAGACAAGACCAAGACTTTGTGGGTTTGAGACCAAGACAAGACCAAGACTTTTTGGGTTTGAGACCAAGACCAGACCAAGATTTTGAGGGTTTGAGACCAAGACAAGACCAAGACTTTTTGGGTTTGAGACCAAGACAAGACCAAGACTTTTTGGGTTTGAGACCAGACCAGACCAAGATTTTGAGGATTTGAGACCAAGATAGGACCAAGACTTTTTGGGTTTGAGACCAAGACCAGACCAAGATTTTGAGGGTTTGAGACCAAGACATTGAGGGTTTGAGACCAAGATAAGACCAAAACTTTTGGGTTTGAGACCAAGACAAGAACAAAACTTTTTGGGTTTGAGACCAGACCAGACAAAGATTTTGAGGGTTTGAGACCAAGAAAAGACCAAGACTTTTTGGGTTTTAGACCAAGACCAGACCAAGATTTTGAGGGTTTGAGACCAAGACATTGAGGGTTTGAGACCAAGACATTGAGGGTTTGAGACCAAGATAAGACCAAGACTTTTGGGTTTGAGACCAAGACAAGACCAAGACTTTGTGGGTTTAAGACAAAGATGAGACCAAGACCTAAACATTGATCAGCGAACATAAACAGAAGCTCACCTGAACCTGCTTGAAGCATGAGAACAAACCTCATTAGTTCTTGTGGAAGCTCAAACATGCTGCGTAACACGAGAATAAACCTCACTGGTTCTCGCACATCAAGCGAATATGCTTCAGCTTCTGTAGTTGATGAATGTTTATATGTGAATAAAAGCCTAAATTCAATCTGCTCATCATATAAAGCGATCGTGTCTCTTCAGAAAATTTGGACTAAACCTCTCAATTCATATGAAGTAGTATCACAATCCCTTTTGGAGAGATTGTCAAAGTGGTAGTTGCGTGGACTGTCAATGGAGGGACAGAAATCTCTCAGATTTCATTAAAAAATATCTTCATTTGTGTTCCGAAGATGAGCGAAAGTCTTACGGGTTTGGAACAACATGAGGGTGATTAATTAAGGACATATTTTTCATATTTGGGTGAACTCGTGTGATGCTGCCTGAATGTGTGCCGATGTAGAGTTAGAGCTTTAAGAGGGATGAATTTAATGATGCCTTCTTTAGATGGTTTTACCATTCAAACTCACAGTTAAAGAACAGAAGTCAATTAAATCACCACAGCTAAAATATCAAAACTACTAAAAAAAGCATTGTACTAACATAAAGACCAAAATCAATTTAAAGTGTGTAAACTATAAAACAGTACACTCTCTAGTAATCAATATCATATGTTAGGTGAGGTAGATGATAGCATGAGTTTGAGACAGTTAAATATCAGTAAAGACTCGGATCTTACCACATGTCTTGGCTGAGTGGGTGAGGAAACTACTACAGTGTTGCAGACAGTGAGGGCGAGAAAGAAGTCTAGGATGTGAGAGATTTCAGCAGCTTCTTGTCGGAGAGAGGAACGCATGGGGGATGACAGTGTGCTCAGCTTCACCTGAAGTTGAGGGTCTGGAACAACAGCACATTCCTAGAAGAAAAAAATTATTTATGATTTGTCTATAACAATAAATACTTGAAGTGCGTGTTACAGTGTGTTACTGTGAAATTAATAGATGACTAATGCAGGGAGTAAAGAAATAAAGTAATAAAGACAAGGAAAAGTACACACACACAGTAAATGCCAAAGATAAGTCTTTTCTTTCTCACCATGGTGCTGCTGAAGGCTCCGGGTGTGTGTCTGCGGAGCGTGTCGTGGACTGAGTGTGTGTCGGACTCAGCAGTGAGGGTATTGAGGGACACTGAACTCCGGTTGCAGCTGAGCGATTTACAGCTCAGTGACTTCTTGCTAGCTCGTGACCTCAGGGTCAGAGAGTGATCTGCGTCGCCACAGCCCTGCGCCTCATACTGTTCCAGAGAAATCGCTGAGGAGTAATTAACAAACATTATCAAGACCATGAAGATAGCTACATATTTTCATGCATAAACACCCATTTATACTTTGTGAAGTAGTAAAAAATAGTAATTTTGATATTATAAGGAACTATGATATTTTAAAGACAACTATATAAATACACATATATACACACATGATATATATACTATAACATACATATATATACATATATATATATATATATATATATTATTATTATTGTTATTATTACCACTAAAATTTTTACTGTTTTTAAAAGAAGTCAGTTATGCTCACCAAGACTGCATTTATTTAATTAAATACAAAATACAAAAAAACAGTAATATTGTGAATTATTATTAAAATTTAAAATAACTGTTTTCTATTTAAATATATTTTAAACTGTAATTTATTCCTGTGATCAAAGCTGAATTTTCAGCATCATTACTCCAGTCTTCAGTGTCACATGATTCTTCAGAAATCATTCTGATATGATGATTTGCTGCTCAGGAAACATTTCTGATTATTATCAATGTTTTCAACTGGCTTCTTTGATGAATAGAAAGTTCAAAAGAACAGCATTTATTTTATATAGAAAGCTTTTGTAACATTATAGAGAACGGTTCAAATATTTGGGGTAAGAAAGAATTTATTTATTTTGTAAAGTAATTGAAAGAAATTAATACTTTTATTCAGCACAGGATGCATTAAATTGATCTAAAGTGACAGTGAAGACATTTATAATGTTACACAAGATTCTATTAATCGATTTATGAACATCTAAAGTTAGCATTTTAAGTTTGACAGCTTTAAAAAAGTAAGTGGGTCAATCGATTTAAAATGTTTTCATGTTTATCCTTATAGGCGGCACACCCAAAGAATCAATCAGGTTTATTTGAAGGCTGTTTTGTAATTAAAAGTAAACTGACCGTTCTCATGGTGTGGGTACTCGGTTCCTGCGACAGTGCAGCGGCGGAACAGCATACGGTTCTCCGTGAGGGTTCCTGTCTTGTCGGAGAACAGGTACTGGATCTGTCCAAGATCTTCTGTGATGTTCAGCGCTCTGCACTGCACTCCTGTGTCCAGTACTGGGTTATACAGATCTATATCATTCTGAATAAAATACACCTGTCCCAGCTTCACGATCTCGATCGACACATAGAGGGAGATGGGAATCAACACCTACAACACGGAGAAAAAAAAGGAGCACAGTAATCTCAGATATTCATAGCATATAACCAAATCATTCTTGTCTATTTAACAGAAAACCTGATTTATGAACCATGAAGGATGGGCCTGATGTACTACAAGATCTTGAATATTACTGTAAATGTAAAAAATTATGATTCTTCTTTTTTCTTTTAGACACCTTTTATGAAGAAATGACAGAATTGGGAAATTATACAAGCTAATTATACAAACTATCACGAAATTTGACATACTCAAATTTACTGACGATGTAGCGAAAACATTACCATTAGATGATGGATATGACATGCATGTGTTTGTGTAGGTGTCTGCTCACTGTCACTCACCTGCAGAACAATGATCATGGTCCAAAACATGTAAAAGGCAGCGAGCGCAGGGTGCGTTTCATCAGGAATCATGAAGATAGTATTCTGTAGTCCACTCAACCAAACACCATGACCTAAACATCACAACCGTATTTTTGTTTAACCCACAAAAATTACACTAACCTTGTACTAGAGCTGCACGATTAAAGTGACTGTTAAAAAAATTCATTCATTTAAGAGATTCATTCAAACATGCTGATTCATCCAGCACTGCAACAAGTCTTTATGAGTGAGTCAATGAATCAATGTAAAGGTGATCTATTATGCAAAAGTCACTTTAATACGGTGTTTGAACTTTGAGCATAAATGTGTGTCGGCGATGTGTGTACACATCCACCCTATAATGGTAAAAACCCGCCCACTCTTCGATTGTTAATCCCCATGAAACATAAGCAGTGTCTCAGAACAAGCCGTTTGCAGATTCTAGCTTTTGTGACAAATGCTTAGGCCCCGCCCATGAATGCTGATAGACACAGATCTAATATACACATGTGACTTCTTTACTTGCTGTTTATGTTCGCAGACATCACCGACTGTGTTTGTGAACTGTGTTTTTGACAGTTTAAGCGCAATAACGCGGGAAAAAGTGTAATACTCACAGGATGTTCTGTCTGACATCCAGTTTTCTGTGTGCGTGCTTCAGATGTGTTCGTTCAGAAAACCAAATATCAGAAGTTTACACTGATATGGCTTTAAAATGCATACAGATAATAAACTGTCATGATGAAGAACTGCAATGTATGGAAGCTTATTTCCGCCACTAAATAAAAAAAATAAACTTTTTTTATAACATGCAATTCTGACTTTATTGTCCGGGACACACCAAAGCGAAGCCAATGAACTAGCGCTGATGAAAGCCGACCGTGTTGTCGCCTCCCGTCGCGGGAAAATGAACACACCGAGAGGACTACATCCAACTGTCAGCCAGCACGTGCGTTCTGCGCCTGCGTGTACAACTAACAGCTATCTGTTTCTACAGATATAGTTGTCTA
The DNA here is from genome assembly GCA_038088235.1 of Zacco platypus. Classification (NCBI taxonomy): domain Eukaryota; kingdom Metazoa; phylum Chordata; class Actinopteri; order Cypriniformes; family Xenocyprididae; genus Zacco; species Zacco platypus. The sequence goes on along the minus strand of CM076078.1, from coordinate 4,554,164 downwards.
TATCCGTCATTCAAACCAACACTGCAGGCTGCAGAAACACACACAGTAAACAAAGCAGTACGTTCTTACTGTTTTAAATGTCATTCATGCGGATTACTTTCTATATTCCACTCAGCTCACGTTAATATTAAATATTCCCCCAGGAAAACTCCCCCAGGAAATCTTCTGTGCTTCTGTGTGTACCGCCTTGACTTGATTGCTCACTGTGTTTCTATTATTCTCAAGCTTCGACTCTAGCCAATCAGAGTTCTCTCTCTCGCCCGACGCCGATTCTAAATGCTGAATCGACCCAAAAAAACCCGAAGGTGTCCGACTAGACCCAACGTTGCGAAACACACTGGAAAAACTTAGTCGCCTGATGCTTAAAAACGGTCTGACGTTGTTTTGGTGTGCCCCGGGCTTCAAAAAAAATCGCAAGTGTGAGTTTATATCTCGCAATTCTGAGAAAAAAGTCAGGGTTTTTTATTTTTTTATTTCATAGCGGAAACAAACTTCCATAGCAATGTCACGTAAGAGTGACTGTGATAGAGATGATAATAAAAACCAAACAAATGTTTTGTTAGTTGAGTAACCGAGGCATGGCCTGTAGGCTCCGCCCTCTTCTGGAAAGCGGGGTGGGGAGCAGCAGCTCATTTGCATTTAAAGACACATGCACAAAAACAGCATGTATTTCTTTCCACTCAAAAATGCGAATTTAAATGTTATAATAAATGATCTGTGGGGTATTTTGAGCTTAAACAGACACATTCTGGGGACACCTGAGACTTACATTATATCTAGTAAAAGGGGGCAGAATAGGTTTAATTACATTACATTTTTTGTAAATAGACTGGACTGCTGTAATTAACATTTTGCTGAATCTCTAATAAAATGACATGTTATTTTGTTTAGCTGTCTATTGAGAATCCCTATTTTAAACAACAACAAAAAATTGTGATTCTCAATTTCTCCAGAATTGTGCTGCTCTACCTAGTACAGTAGTAAAGTTTAAATGCTGACACAAGTACATGGCCATAATACTGACCTACAGCAGCAATTAAGCACATGAGCAGCAGTAGAGCGACACTCCAGAGGACGTCCATGTTGAGTCTGCGCTCCAGTTTACTTCTTTTGTAGCGCGGCCCACTGTTATTCTGCATCGCTTTTGTCTCGTGACCTGCATGCAAGCACACACAAGCTCTTTTATTGCTCAATCAAGCTCTTTATCTTCTCTATCTCATCTTATCTTTTGATCCCTGAGCACAGGACGTGACAATGACCTGCATAGACTACGATGCCAATCACAGTCTCCGTGTTCCTCACAGTGCAGCTCCTCAGGAGCAGGTTTTCACTGTGGAGTCCAACCCGCACTTTACCAGGATGTTCCCTGTGTACACATAAACAATGAAATGTCATTCAAATGCCTTGTTTATCATTTACAGAAGCAGTTTACTGCATACTCACATGAAGCCTCTGAACCGTCTCAGGTCATTGTTGGGATTTTCACACTCAATGCAACTACTGAAGTTTTCTGCAATAAATTCCGATCCCTAAAGGAAGATCACATTCCGTTTTTAAACATATTATTCAGAATTCACAAGTTTTCTTTTAAGAATTTCTACATTTCAGAGACTTTTTTCTTTGTAATGATGGTAAAATGGATGGTTATGTAGGGCTGAGCAAATATGGGTAGCACTCTTTACTGTCCTAGTACCTCAGAGATCCCTTTAAAGGTATAAACGTGGCGCAATGGCCTTCATCATTACAGTATGCTAATGCCCATCAAGTGCGAGGGATTCATCAATATGCTGATTGAGGACTGTTGGGACACTCCAGGAACAGGATGGTTCTGTCTAGGGAGACGGAGTCGTTTACTCCTCAATGACACATCTGTACTACTTGCTTCACATGGCATGTGCTTTCAACTATGTTCTGTTTATCTACTAGTGTTTCCTAACATGTAACTATGGTCATGTTTGGTCTCATCTGACAGCTGAACTGATTGGTAGTGAACTTAATAGAGATATTAAAGTATCCCAATGTACAATCAAGGTATTGCTTAAACATGCATTGAGGAGAATATGTATATTTTGCCATATATTCGCCCATTTGCCATATCTTCTGGTTTCCTGTCAGTAGGTTTTGGGTGTGGGTATTCCACTCATGTATAACAATGCTTTGCTCAGGGCATGAGAAGGAAAGGTAACTGTTGATCTAGGAGAAAGGCTTTAACCCTGCCACTCCCGCACACCGGTGCGTAACCTCTGAATACAAGAAAGGCTTTTACGACCTCTTCTACACAACAGTGCATTATTTGTTACCAACTAAGTTTTCTCTACAGTATGTTGTTTCATTCTACTTTCTGTATATTTAAACATGTAACTTAATAAATAACTTTGCCTGATTTAAAGGTTTTGAGAATCTTTACTTTTAACACTGATAATGTTGAAAATTAAGGTGATTGTAACTTTCGTTATCTAAATGTTCAGGTTAAATACTACGTTTTCCTATCAGTTTTAAGAAAGACTTTTACCCTTAAAGAATAAGAGGTTAAAGAATAACAACAACTTTAATGGAGTCAGATAAATTATATTGGAGTCAGATAAATAACTGAATTATGCACGCCGTCCTTCAACTGCTTTTTGTTTCCGATTATTGAATATTTTAAATATGAGTGAAGAACAAAACACTAAACTTGGTTAAAGTATTTATCAGACAAAATTATTTGGCAAAAAAAAAGGCAAACTACAGCTACAGGTTTTAATTTACTATGCAAAAATATGCATAGAAAAACAAAAAAGCATACATTGACTACAATATAATCAGTTATTAATATTTGGTTACATCTTTTGCACGCGTTCATAATTTATTTATAGACAGCCTGTTGTGTCGGTTGTCACAAATAAAACAATTGATTCCAAGCACAAATATGCAATATGCTTATAAAACTAAATTATATTAGTTTAATAATATTTGGATCAAGGGTGAAGATTTTCCTAGGCCGGACATTACTTTAAGCCACTACTGTATTGTATATGAAATGCATTTTACTTCTTTTAAAAAGTTTAAAAGATTTGAAATTTTGAATACAAAAAAAAATTACCTTTATACACCTTATTTTGCTATTTTCTGTGAATGTGCGAGACTCCCGTCTCATTAGCTATAGATAAATAACTAAAAGAATAACAGTGCAGTGAACTATTTGTGCTACAAACCAGTGTGTTTATAATTATGACAACACAATAAGATAATACAGTACCAGTAAAAGTATTATCAAGCAGCATAACAAGCTGTTTTGTTCAGCTAAAAATGACTGGAAGCTAATGATACGGGAAGACAGACACGTTTTTAACACAACTTACAAATGGCCTCACCCGCTCTGACATTAAAAGGTGGAAAAATACAGCAATATATTTAGGGTTGTAACGGGTTTCGCTAAAAAAAAAGAAAAAAAACGTACCGTTCACTTGCACCGCGGTTCATATCTGACGACGCATACAGATCTATAATATGCTTTATTCAAACGTCCATGTCTTAAGTGAACTTAAACATCAGTATCAGTGTACTGTATCCGTCTTAAAGTGACAGCAGCCTAATATACCTGCCGTCTGTATGTGTTTTTAATGTTCATCAAACAACTGAACAGCTTTTGTAACTTAAGTGAAGATTATATGCAATGTTGTTTTACATTTGATTAGCTATTTTATTCAATTTCTGTACCTGAAAATATTTTATTTGTATCTTTACTCGACTGTATTTATTTGTGCTGTTGCTTGCAGTTTGATTATTTGTTCTTACTTTCTTTTTTCCCTGAACATAACACATGGTACCGAAACCGTAACCCTAAAACCGTGACCCTAAAATCGTGACAAAAACCGAACCGTGAGTCATTCGAACCATTGCACCCATAATATTTATGAAGGACAAAGAAAAACAATGGTGATGAAGTTGACAATGGCATGGATTGGCACACACCTGTTGTGGCAGGTCACGGACCACCTGCCTCTGTTTGAGGTTGGTTTCTCCATCAAGGTTGGCAGTCTCGATGTGACACACTCCGTTAGGATCAGACGAGTGCAGCAACACCATGTCAGCAGGAATGATCTCATTACAGCAGAGACGGACCAGATCTCCGACACACACCTCCGCCCAACGCCGTTCCACATACCGCTGCTGCTTCCTTCAATACAAACACACACTTTAAATGCTTTATTTGGAGTCACTATTGATATTGGATAAACAGAAACAAAAATGAAAAAGGCGCTTTCCTAGAATAATTGAAACAGAGCGGTACTTCACTAATTCTTTTGCTTTTCTCAACATTCTCAAACAGTTTTGGTGTAATAAAATATTGGATATGAGGCTATCAAAGTGATTAAATGATGAAAATCAGTCGGATGACTTTGTTTTATTTCAGAGTGTCAGTCTTCACTGGCTGATGCTATTAATACAGAATTAAAGACAGACAAATATTTTATACTTTATTAAACATTTGGATTGGACTTGTGAAGATGTGGAATATTGATAGCTTTTTGGATGGTTGTACAAAAAAAGGTTTAAATATATCATTTTACTGTAATGCTTTGCAAAGTTAATAAACTTAAAGCTTTATCCCATAATAAATCACGGTCCCGTATGATCGGGGTTTGTTTTGCGATAATGACTGAATATTACAGTACTCTGCCCATTTCAAATGCTGAAATTATTGCATTACACAACATGAGCAAGAAAGACAATAAACTATTACAGTTATGTAGGAAATTGCTTTCCAGAAATAACAAATGCAAACATACAGCACTTATTAAACAAAGCAGAATACAGTACTCCAGAAAGCCATGTAAATGTGTGTATTATTAGTCAAAACAGCCCTCTCAGTATTGACGGCCCCCGAAAACCAGTCTTGCTGGTGGTTTAACTGATTATCTGCAGAACAATTGTGAAACAAACTTACAACAAAAAGTATTTAATATATACCTGGCTACTGTATGGCTGATCTATCACCAGAAAGAGTCAATGGGTAGAAATAAAAAGTTCAAAATCGATGACTCTTGGGCCAGATATTAGTATTTTAGGTCAAATATGGACTTCTGAATGGCTGATGTAACAACAGGAGGAAATTTCAAGATCCATGACTGAAACATGTTCAATGGGTCAAATATTGGCTACTCTATGGCTAATGTATCACCAGAAGGAGTCAATTTAGTAGAAATAGAAAGTTCAGTTTCCAATGTTTCTGTACCATATGATTTCAGCACAAAACATGTAGAAATTATAGCATTACTGCTTTATTCCTACTAAACTAAACACACCAGCCTCAATGCCACAGTAATCAAGTAAAGGCTGCGCTTTATTGTCACCCACGGCAACAGCTCCAAAACAGGAAAACTAATATGACCCCCTGCGGCAAGACGATCACATGGGAGCCTTTTTTAAACTGAGCAGCATTAACAGCTTAGCTAGAACCAAATGTCAGATTACACAATGCTTTGGTACAATGTTTATCAGGACATTAGTGCAAGAAGGCAAAATATAAACACTAAAGAGTGTAAAAATAAACTGACTGTACACAGTACAAAATAGTATTAACCCTTAATTAAAATCAGGTATTTCTAAGCTTTTGCCTGTTCTATTTTGTTCTTGTCAAGGTCAAATTATGATTTTGAGCATTTATAAACTCTTTTTTCATAGAAAGTGCAGAATATGAATCAAAGGTTAAAATAAACCTCTAATCAAGAGATATTCACTTAATTATAAAAGACAAATATAGTTCAGTAATAAATATACTTCAAGCTAACCATTAACTAAGAGCCGCACTAATAAAAAAATGACGTACATGGGTTATTGCACGGGACATAGGTTGTAAATAGACGAATGTAATGTGCCTGAATCCAGCGATTGCTGTTTATCGGTTTTAGAAATACAAATGTCAAATGCTGTGACACATGAACATGCAAATCCAAATGATTGTATTTGGAAAAACCAAAGTTTGTTTCATTTGACACGTCCAATGAAGGTATTAAACCACACCTCCGAACTATATGAGGAGCAAGCCAGTGTTGGGATCAAGAAATTGTCAAAAATGAAAGTCACTTCACAGCTAGTTTAAACTTACAACATGGTAAACATGCTGTTGAAGAACAAGAATGCATATATATGTATGTACTGAAAACATACATGCGCCACGCCATGATCCACTGATAGCTGATATCAGCCGCCAAACCAAACAGGTTAAAGTACAAACTCATGTACTTCACAGCTATAGATTGTGTGTATTAGATGTATATTTTCAATTCTGAAGCTCAGAATGTGTCATGCTTTTACCTGTCATACACATCACACAAGCAGTTATTGACCTTTCGGTCAGACTTCCTCCGCCGTTGGTCCTCCCAAAGATCTTTAACAGCAGTTATGGACATCACGAAGACAATAGGAATGATAGAGATCTCTGGCTGAAACGCGTTCACAATAGGCACGAAGTTCAATGCGCCCAAGAAGACGAAGTATACATTGGCAAAACGATGAAGTTGCTCGAAAAGATTCTTGGGAATGAAGGACAGGAAGGTGTACTTGGTCGTCCGGACCTTATTCCTGCTGTACGACTGCAGCAATTCCTTTACCTCTTCAACTTCGGTCCAACTTGGCATGACAAGCCTTCTGTTTTTGGCCAGATCTTTTGCCATGCCACCTAGATCCATGTCCGGCGGCTGAATCATGGCAGCCGGACTCCTCTGCTCCTGGAAGACAGTCTGTAAGAATGGTCCAGCCAATTCAGGCAGTTTGTCTAACCCCAACATGTCCAACAGGTCTCACCATCACTAGTCAAATTCATGTCAATGATTCTGTCCACGACAAGATTTTGACACCTGAGAAGAGCTCTTTAAAACCTTTGTCTCAAGACTAGTGTGTGTGGCTCAGAGACCTGTAATGATCTACAACATTTAGACCGGGCCGCTCCTTATCCAGGAAACACTCCCATGCATCACAAACAAACTAGACGTAGAGCTTTTTATGACTCGGAGGCAGACAAAACCGAAGGCTGGTAAATAAGCGACAAGTTTGCAGTGTGACGTTTATCTCGGACAGAGAACACAAGCTATAGAATCTATCATCCTGAGCCTTGGACTTTTGAAGCCCAGATGGTTATTATTATTCCTATGAAACGCAAGTACTGCATACAATTACAACCATTTCTTTATCAAGGCTATTTTGATAGATATGTGAGATATAATTTATTTTTAGGGTTTTATAATCGCCATAATAAACATAGAGAGAAGGAAAGCAAGGTGTCCTGTGTCACATGACTTGTTATAAGAAATGGCTCACGAGGTGGGAGGGGCTTAAGTGTGACATCACAGACTTTCACAAGTACATTTGAAGCTTCACATCAAGGCACTAGAGCTCATTATCTCTTCAAGGAAATACTGAAGCATTGTTTTAGAAACAGACCCTTTATCAGCTAATTTCTTTAAATAGAAGACTGTAGATGAAGGATAAGGAACAAAGGAGAATCATTAATTCTAACGGCTAAAGTCCTTGACAGCCTAGACGGAAGTTTTGCACAATATGGGAACTATGCAATTACTTCTTGGAAATCCGCTCCTCATCTCAGAGGCAGTGTTTGAATAGTGAATCTGTGTCAACAGTTAACACTTTTTAATGATAATAGTGGGGAGTTTCATAGTCATGGTAAAAAATGGTACTTATTAGACAATTTTAAGGCTGTGTTGGTCATCTAAGCTGACAGTCAGTCATCTGCCAATGTCTAGTCTAGCATAGCCAGACCTTCAGACTGAAGGCAGAAGGTCTGGACTCAATTGCAGCTTTCAATGGCCAAGGACCACCCAGAGGAGCTCTGACTGACATGTAAAGCAACACTTCATAGTTAGGGGCGTGAAAACATAACATCAATGTCCCTACAATAACAAGCCTTGGACATATTTTAGTCAAGTCAAGTCAAGTCACCTTTATTTATATAGCGCTTTTTACAATGCAAATTGTGGCAAAGCAGCTTTACATTAATAATTGGCAAATAATTTTTGGCTGCACAGCAGCTCCCAAAGAAAATGGTGTCATTGTCCAGCTTATTCTATATATTATTGATTCATTCCGTTGCAAAGATCAATAGTTATTAGTCTAGTTAATTTATGTATATCAGCACTGGAGAAAACAGTGACGTAATCGTCCGGCTCAGTTCAGTTCACATACAACGGCGCCAATGCAGGCATATCAAAAACACTGCTGAATATCAAGCAAGTGTCCCCAACTTAAGCAAGCCGAAGGCTAGGAACCAAAACTCCAACAAAATGGAGAAAAAAACCTTGGGAGAAACCAGGCTTAGTTGGTGGGGGGGGGGGGGGGGTGAACACTTGTCCGATACTCAGGTAGGTCATTAAACCGATTTGGAGTCGCAACAGTCAAAATATTTAATCCAGTTCCATCTAGTTTAAGATCTTTTTGATCACGCCGGTATGGGACGGTTTGTTGGGGATCTGTGCCACTGGCTGATGAGTCGGTAAGGTCTTCACAAAGGATGAGCTAGTTTTAAAGAGTCTATTCTGCAAACTTTACATGCTTCACATACTTTTGAAAATCCAGCATTTAGTTGACCCTTCGGCCCTGTTTCTACTTGGTATTAAGATGCGTTTTCATCGATCGGACCACAAGTGGAGGAGGGAGACACATACCAGTTTCCACTTGGTATTTTAATCCATCTCTTTGGTCCACTTTCAACCACTTCTATCCTGAATTCTTTAAAAGGAGGAGCTATGGGCGGGTGAAATGTAAGGGCTTTTTCGATCTTTCGATCTAATGGATGAAATAAGCTTGCATAATTTACATATAAACGCATCCGAAAATAACGGAAAACATACGGGACCAGCAGCTTCGTTTATGTCCTGACAGTCACGAGACCGTCCAAACGCTGTGAGTGCGAGTTAGAAACCAGGAATGGTTGTGCTTGGAACGTTTCTCGTCATCAAACCAAACAGATATTCAGCTGACAAAGTTTAAATCCCATTGGCTAGGGTCTTTTATTCGACCACATGAGTGTTTCCACTACGAAAACAATCCGGTTGAATGCGTTTTCGTCTCCCTCTGGAAGTGTTCGAATGTTGACAAGCTCAAAACGTTTAAAACACCTGTATTTAGCGTTGTCCACTTGTGATCCAATATTAATTGTGAGTTAATATATACAAGTTAGTATATACAGTAACAAATGTACTGCTCATGATTAGTTCATGTTAGTTGATGCATAAACGAATGTTTAACTAATTAACCTTATTGTAAAGCGTCACAATAAGTCTTCTCATTGTTCCATTTCCAGTTTCCATTTTTTTTTTTAAATGAAGAATACAGATGACTGCCACCTGCTGGTATGGAGAGTTATTTTGCTAACGCAGTGCAGACGGTACATGCTCATTGGCTGCCGGATGTAGTCTTTTTGGTGTGTTCAAGCAGAACTCGAGCAGACAGGCATTGTGAGCAGACACCACAATTGGTTTTAGTCAACACAAGTTTTTTATTTCTTTGCTGATAGTTAAGGGCTTTAAGCAGTTAAGCTTAACCCATGGTTCAGTTCTAACATAGGGATTCTTCTGAAGGATATGCAGAGAGACGGGTGATACACCAGGGCAGGAACAATTCTGAAGATTTTCTACACTTTCTACTCTTGCTTTGTCTTGTCGTATTTCCTAACTGTTACTTGGTGGGTCAGGTTTCTAAAAACTGGATAGACTGCACTGGTGTGTACATATGGGTGGTCAAATGTTTATTTTCTTTTTTAAGTTTTCAAAACGAGCCATTTTTACAGCTCAGCTTTGATAAAAGGTCTTTAATGCTGCTGGTGAAGAATATTTGGACTGAAATTTACAGTGTTTTAACAGTACAATGAAGTCCTTTATTTCAAAAGATTAAGGAAAAATTTGCTCCTCATGATATAATCCCTTTAATACGCCACTGTCACAAGACACAGAACTTTTTTTCATGATGAAGCTCATTTCAAACATTGTTATTAGGGGTGTAACGATACCCTCATGTCACGATTCGATACATATCACGATACTGAACTCACGATAGGATATTACTGCGATACTACAAAACATACAGTAAAAGCAAAATGCACTGTTAATTTGTAAATTTGGTATCACATTGGTGGTGGAAATGAATAGGCTTGGAAGTGGTGCTGCTAACCCAATGGTGACACCAGAATATAAATATTCATGATTCTAACGCTGAAACAGGTTTATTTGTTATTTGATCTATTTATCTAGATATATTTAAAATAATGTAAGCTACTTTTTACTGATAAAACAAGACATTTGGCATTATTGCCCCTCAAATATTCCCCATTTCATTATTATGCATTATATTCAACATTATATATAGTAGTTAAACGTAGTACTGACACTAAAACTCTGCATATGTGATTTTTTTCTCACAGTATTTTCAGTTTGGGTGAACTATGCACAAAACATATTGCCAATATCCATGATACGATATTGTTTCACGTATTGCGATATACTGTTACACCCCTAATTGTTACTGTTAACTAAAATGAAAAGTACTATTATATGCATTGTGTCTGAAACATTTTAAACTCAAAAATTTAAAGTAAAAAATGTTTTTATTAATTGTAATAAAGCTGAAATAAATCAAAATACAAATGAAAAAAAAAAAAAAAAAACATTTTACAAATTTTGTCTTGGCAAACAGAAATAAAATAGCACTAAAATGTATAATGGAAAAATAAAATACAAATAAATTAAATGGAAACATGAATATAAGAAATAACAATAAAAAAAACATTACTAATTACTAAAACTTAAATTAAAATGGAAATATAAAAATAAATGCTAATTCAAAATCATAATAAATAATATAATAGTATATAAATAATACTAAAATAAATGATTCCAAACAGCTTCATCACTTCATTCTGAATGGACTGTGGTCAGAGTAGCAAAATGGTGGTTGAGTGGTCTCACAATGTTGTAAATGTTGACTGTAAATGAAGTTATAAACCACAATAACAGGTCAGTTTGCATTATTTTTGTCAGTGAGGAAAATAAAGTCATTTTTAATTGCAATGTGAAAAAGACAACAGACTCTGGTCTTGCAATCTGTTCACTCGATTTAACAAACATTGTGTATCAGTGTATGTGTATCGGTTCTCAATCTGTCCTTGCACTCAAAAAAATATTTCAGTCTAAACATAAGTTTTATGTAATTTAATTACATAGCAATTTTCCATCCATTTGGATTACATAGTTTTATCATAAACAAACTAATAAACATAATGTGATTCATATTTGTCAGTCATACGTAAATGAAATAGGTAAGATTTATGTAATAGTTGAGTATATGAATAGTGAGAGATTAAATGTCTTTTATCTTCAGTTGATTTCATCGAAGGCTGTGAAGTCAGTCGTAGTTCTTGTGTTTCTCTGTCCTTCAGTGATTCTGCTTGTTAACAGCAGGTGTTCATCATTAATGCTCAATCATCACTTAATGATCTCATTAACTCTGACACTGCTTCAATGGTACTTTAACTCAGTAGTGTGCACACACATGACCACTAAACAGTGTTTATTAACCTGGGCATTTTTCTGTGAACTATTACATAAATCTTACCTATTTCATTTACGTATGACTGACAAATATGAATCACATTAAGTTTATTAGTTTGTTTATGTTAAAACTATGTAATCCAAATGGATGGAACATTGCTATGTAATTAAATTACATTAAACTTATGTTTAGACAAATATTTTTTTGAGTGTACCTGGGAGAGCTACCCTCACTTTGCATTTACCTTGAACTAGTGCATCAAAATGGCTTTTTAACTGATTTAATATGGGGAAATAATGAGGAAATAATCAACTTAAGCAAGTAACAAAACTCTACATACCTGCTGTAGACATGCGTCAGTATGTTGTTTATTCTCTTGTCAAAGCGGTAACGTCTGTAATCCTCCATGGCATCTTTGAAGGCAATGACGGTGAGCACCACGGCTAAGGGAATCATGGTAATCTCCTTCTGAAACGCTTCCACCACTGGAACCCAATTCAGCAACACCAAGAACAGGAAGTACAGATTGGCCGCTCTGTTGCAAGAACCCAAATGTTTCAGTACAAACACACAATCGAATCACTTAGAGATACATTCAGCTCAACATCTGACCTGTGAAACTGCTGGAACAGATTCATGGGTATGAAACTGAGGAGGGTATACTTGGTGGTCCGGATGCTGTTGTCTTGAAAGCCCTTGGAGAAGCTGTGGTACTCTGCATGGTGCGGACCACATCGTGACACCACCACTCGTCTCTTTCCACTGAGCCGCTGAACCTGAGGGTCTTGAGCGTCTAGACTGCTCTTAGGTGGCAGTGATGAAGGTGGAGAGTACCAGCCCCTCCTCCTGTCTGTGGAAATCAGCTGCAGACATCTGTGTCGAACCCAGTGGAGCCGCTCCATGAGGATGACCGCTAGACAAAATGGCGAGGTCCCTGTCTGCACTACAAAGAGCCCTCGTCCTGTGCACACATAAACACACGGCAAAAATGAGTGTGCTCCTTGCCATTTCTTCTCCTTATGAAAGCAGGAAACCTGTTGGACAAGCTTAACATGACTGAAAGGCAGAAGTTCTGCCTGTAGCTAATAGTTTTTTTCAAGTTAACCACATCCCCATAACATGGAAAGAGGAAGGAGTGTTTAATTTGTTTCAAATGAAGCAGCTTATATTTCACAAAGGCCAAAACACAAGAAGTTTCACTTTTCTGAAAGGCCCATGGCGGACACCCTGCGATGACCCGAAATGAAGAAGCTGAAAAATGCCACATTGAAACGATTATATAAACACACACAGTGTGCAGATCACAGATATTATATGACTAGTTATGCAAAATGTTGGCATTAAATGAGTACTTCATCTAGTTTAACTAACCTAGAACTAGCATATTATATCCTCTACCCAACATTCAACATGCTTTGACTGAGGCGGTAACACTTTATTTTTTTTTACTCGAGTTACATGTAGTTACTGTAGCAATAACTATAAATCATGCCTAATTACATGCTATGACTCATCCTAACCCTATAGTAAGTACATGTAGTTATTTATTATTACTCAGCACTTAAGTGTGTAATTACAGTGCAACAAAGACACCTTAAAATAAAGTGTAACCACTAAGGCTATCCACATCACTAGTACCTAAGATATGTGAAAATTAATACAGATGCTATGACAGAACTTTTTCTGCTGTATGCTGCCAATCAAAATTATAATTAGAAATTATCAGTAAACTGTTTTTTTTTTTTTTTAAATGGAACATAAATTGTTTGCATATTTGTATCATATTCGATGCATCAAGCTTTTATGTCACATATAATATGATATAAGAAGAATGTGGAGCTTATACTCAAGGAAAAACACCTCAATTTTATTCAAGGGCTCAAACTTTGCAAAAATATGCGATTAGGTGTTATTTTTATGGCCTAAAAATTAGATGACATTCTGATAGCATGTAATGTAAACAGGTTGCTTTTAAAATGTATTTCACTACAGATTACAAAATGCATGCTTTAAAAAGTAATTTGTAACGTATTTCGTTACATTACTCAAGTTTAGTAACTTAATCTAAATACTTTAGAATACTTTGGAATACTAATAAGTGTGAAACAAACACAAAAAATGTAATTGCAAGTTATCTCACAATTCTGACTTTTTTTCTCAGAATTGTGTGATATAAAGTTGCAATTGCGAGTTATAAAGTCATAATTAAGAGATATAAACTCACAGTAATGAGAAAAGTCATAATTAAGAGATATAAACTCACAATAATGAGAAAAGTCAGAATTAAGAGATATAAACTCACAATATTGAGAGAAGTCAAAAATATGAGACATAAACTCTCAATATTGAGAAAAGTCAAAATTATGAGATATAAACTCACAATAATGAGAAAAGTCAGAATTAAGAGATATAAACTCACAATATTGAGAGAAGTCAGAATTGCAAGCAAAGAAGTTGATATTAATTCGCAATTGCAAGAAAAATTCAGTATTGCAAGTTTTCACATTTCTGATTTTATAACTTGCAATTATGAGTTTAAATCTCCCAATTCTGAGAAAAAGTCTGAATTGTGAGATGCAAACTCGCAATTGTGAGGAAAAAAGTCGAACTATGAGATAAAGTCACAATTCCCTTTTTTACAATTATAAAGTGACTCACAAACAACTATCACAAAACATGAAAACAGCCATGGATCATCCAGTGATGACAGCATAGTAAAGACTCAAGGGTATGTACACAGTTTAAATTGTGCAATTTTAATAAATCCAGTCCTTTTGTCATGTGGAGTACATGTCAACATCTGTTATGTGAAATGGCTTATTCATACGAAACTTCTGAACAGAAATGAAACAGTTTCTCAGACTGTCAGAGTCGGTGAATCGCTAGTTGCTGTTCACATTAATTGCGTGTCACAGTTTACATTAATGTTTACATGACATTAAAATTCAAAGCAATCACTTTGGTAATCTAAAACACTTTTCGGAGGTAACTTTAATCTGATTACCACCCATTTAAAATGCAACTGTAATGAAGTTACTGAAATTTTGCATTTTAAACACATAACTACATTAGTACATTTGTGAATGTAATTTAGTGATGTTTTATGACAATATAGCAGACTACTTTAAATTGCTTATACGTATCAGTTGTCGCTCTATATCTCCCAATAATTAGATGCTATTTAGCTTTATGATCTGTTGTTTTAATTGTAGGGGCAATAATTGCAATGCAATAAAATGATGATTGAGAGATTCCACAGAGGCCTGTTGTACCATATTTGATATTTAAAATAAATAAATAAATACATAATAAATGATGTATGGATAAGCCAAAGTTGCTTCAGTCCAGTAAATGTAATATAACTTAAATGTTATTTTTCATAAAAATCATAAAGATTTCAACCACAGCTTTTACTAAAGTAGGAACTGTTACACAGATGGCAGAAGTTTTCAACATGTTTTCACAATTCAGAGGCCTCATGTATCACATGTAATACAGTATGATATATATATATATAGAATAACAGAAGTGAAAGAAACGCAAAAACACTGGGAAGCTCGCGCAGGCCTTTGAGAAAACTAGTCACACATTTTTCTCAGGCTAGGTTCACTTTCTGTTTAAACACATACAAAAAGAAACAAACTATCAGACATTTCCATCACTACTGCCGAGGAGAAGCGCTTTATGTCATTAAAAACTAAATAGCGGACATGTTGTCACGTGATATGGGGTATGTTGTCACAACAGAACTTAAACATCCTATTTTACGCCTTTCTGTAAAATTTACACAATGTTTAATCGAAATATTTCATTGTTTGGACCAACAAATGTTGCAAATACACAACTCGAATCACGTGCTACTCATTAGATCGTGATGAAAACGTCGTGATGCTTCCAATTTTGGTTTTAAAAAAGGGAAAAGCGCCGTTTTACACATCCGGAAATACATCCACAGACACCTATAAAACATGTACGATAAATGTGTATGTGGTCTCGAGTAATGTACGGGTCTAAGGAGTGTAAAACCATAAAACTGCCTTTATTACCTATGATGTATACTTTCTTAAAGGACCCGACACATATTCCAGATAACAAAGCCTTAAACTTACCGTCGAGTCACCGACTGCCCGCATTTCAAAGTAAGTTTATTCCTGCACAAATCATGCATCAGCCGTCCAGTTGTTATATTTAACGGTCCACCAGACACATTAATTATATAAACTTACAGTAACCTCCATCCGAGAACTGCATGAGCCCGCCTAGCGCGTGAGCATCCTGTGGTCACCCGCACTCCCACAGACACTCTACAACACCCACAAGTCTCTCTTCTTTGGGAATATAAACAAATAAAACCTGTTTATTTTAACGTAAAATAATACAATCGTAATTGATAAACGATTTTCAAAGGGATTTTGAGTAAAAAAAAAATTATTTCCTTTTTAATACGTGGGGAAAGTTTGTACAAAACATTGGAAAAATAGTCCTTTATTTTAAATAAGAGCGAATTATTTTTATTTTTTTAAATAAATGATAATCTAATTTCAAATATACAGCTAAACAGTATATGTACTTTTTTACCCCCGAACTTTTATTTTGAAATTTTGTGAGCGAATAGTTCCGGTTTCTTTCAAGTTGACAATAATTTGTAACTTAAATATGACAAGAGTGAAACAGTTCGTTGGACTTTAACATGTACATTTAATTAGCATGTGAAATGTTTAATTAATAAATCAAAACAACAACGGTTCAACATCCTGAAGAAAGACGCGAAGTCACGTGACATTCGATCAGCTGACATCATCGACGCTGAGGAAGCCACACTCTGTGCTGACAGCATAATGATTAAATTGCTCGACAAATTGCCGTCTGAAGAATGTCCTAAAGTAAGTATATAATGTATTTATAATGCTGTTTATGAAATTATATCGATGCACACTCCTGCCTTCTGCCATTAGTTTGAGATCAGCCGTAGGTCAGTCAGTGCTTGGCAGTTTTTAGCTCGCGAGTTGTTCTGTTTGTTTACCTTAAAAACATTCATTTAGCGTCACATATTTTATCCAAACTTATTATGCTATCTATTGTTTGAAAATGCGATAACTATTCATCTGTACTGTCATCAACACATGTTGAAAGACTCGCAGTGTTTCAATGAGACCCAAGTCAATTTATTACGATTATGATATTATAAATGGTATTATTTTTGCAAGGGTAGTTTATAGGGGTAAGTATATTGATTAAACTTACTTAAATTAAATTTAATTGTTATTTTATATATTTGTTATTGGTGGGCTTTAAATTTTTATACATATATATATACACACACACACACACACATCATATATATATATATATATATATATATATATATATATACACACATATATATATATGTATGTAGTATATTTATGTTATATCAAAGAAATTTCTAGATGTTTTAAATATCAGTCCACAGACCCCCTGCAGTATTTTCATTTATTTTTGTATTTCAAAAAGGGATAATGTACATTAATCAACATTCATGAACGTAAATGTCATCATTCTAGATTAAACTCTTCATATAGTATCATCTACTTGACTTTGAACCTGAATACTTCAATTCTTTATTTCTGTTGTAAGCTCATACACAGGGTGGTGGATGGGGTGTGTGGGCGGAGTGGTCCGAGGCGAACAGATTACGGTGAACGGTGGAGTCTGACAGAATGGGTGGAGTTAATAAACACTCTCTCCTCTCTCATCCGCTTTGCTGTAGGAAAGAGCTGCTCAGATCAGGAGGTGAGTAGAGGAGAACCTGAACAGACTGATAAACTGTCAACAGAATCATGTAAATGTTCCAATAGATTTATTGGTTGACTAAACATCCGGTTCATTTGTGAGATTGATTATTTTGTCTGAAGATTCAGGAACTGCTGAGTGATTTGGACACCGCACGGGCGGAGGCCGTTCTCCAGTGCGTGCGGTCCAGGTTTGATGAGATCAGACATGCTTTGGTGGACAGAACCAATGCCATCTCTAGCACACAGCTACAGGACTTTAACTGGCAGTTAAAGGTGCACCAAGCACATGCATATACTTACACATTAATCATAGTGATAAGAAAATCTATTGATTTTTCCATTTGTTAATATTGCTTTCTTACATCCTTCCCCCTTTCTTACTAGCTGGCATTATCCAGTGATAAGCTATCAGCTTTAAACACCCCTCTGCTAAATCTCAGTCTGGACCTGAAGGAGAATGGAAATCAGAAATCTGTGAATATAGAAATGAACAAAGAGGAGCTGCAAACTCTCATCAGTGCACTAGAGGCCGCTAATAAGGTAATGATTAAGGTTAAAGGGTTCGTTCACCCAAAAATGAAATTTCTGTTATTAATTCCTCCGCCTCATGTCGTTCTACAGCCGTCAGACCTCCTTCGTTCATCTTCAGAACACAAATGAAGATATTTTTGATGAAATCCAATGGCTCAGTGAGATAATGAACACTTTCAGATTTCCAGAAAGATACTAAAACATATTTAAAACAGTTCATGTGAGTACAGTGGTTCAACTTTAATATTATAAAGCCTCGAGAATACTTTTTGTGCACCAAAAAAACCCAAAATAACGACTTTTCAAGAATAT
This sequence comes from Zacco platypus, assembly GCA_038088235.1. Classification (NCBI taxonomy): domain Eukaryota; kingdom Metazoa; phylum Chordata; class Actinopteri; order Cypriniformes; family Xenocyprididae; genus Zacco; species Zacco platypus. Next base: position 4,536,003 of record CM076078.1, on the reverse strand, counting down.
CTAGTGATGGACGATTTCAAAACACTGCTTCATGAAGCTTTACGAATCTTTTGTTTCAAATCAGTGGTTCGGAGCACCAAAGTCACGTGATTTCAGTAAACGATGCTTCGTTACGTCATGAGTGACTCTAAATTTCAATAGTTCACGTGACTTTGGTAGTTTGATACGCAAACCGAATCACTGATTTGAAACAAAAGATTCGTAAAGCTTCATGAAGCAGTGTTTTGAAATTGTCCATCACTAGATATTGTTGAAAAGTCGGTTTTTTTTGGCGCATAAAAAGTATTCTCATTTCTTTATAATATTAAAGTTGAACCACTGTACTCACATGAACTGTTTTAAATATGTTTTAGTGTCTTTCTGGGCATCTGAAAGTGTTCATTATCTCACTGAACCATCAGATTTCATCAAAAATATCTTCATTTGTGTTCTGAAGATGAACGAAGATCTTACGGGTGTAGAACGACATGAGGGTGAGGAATTAATGACAATTTTCATGTGGGTGAACGAACCCTTTAAGGTAATGGACTATTAAAGTGCCCCTATAATGCTATTTCAAAGTTCCTAATTTTGTTTTGGAGGTCTCCTAAAATAGGTTTACATGCATACAAGGTAAAAAAAACCCCCAAATTTTCTCATAATATACATTGCATCATTCCTCTTCTCACAATGTCTGAAGGATTCAAAGTCAAAGATTCCATGTCTCTAAACCCCTCCTTTCCAAGAGCCTTCTCTGCTCTGATTGGTCAGATGACTCAGTCTGTTGTAGTACAAAACTTCAGGTACTATATCTGAGTTTCAGGAGGCTTCCTCAGCACTTGAAAACAGTGATGTGAACAGTAAACATGGTGTCAGTTTTACCACATCAGTTCAATCCCGAATCTACATCTTTTGTAAGATTTACTATCGCAGTGCAGAAAACAGGGTCTTCTCGACATGTCAACAACACAAACCAAAATCTTTCAGGCCTCTGCTGCAACTCCAGTGTTTGAGGGCGGGTCAAAGTAGACGTTGTTCAGGGGCAGCCAATAGACGGGCATTATGTGTTTGTGAAAGCCATTCAAAATGGGGTTGTCACTTTTACTGACTTCGGTACTGAAATTTAAAAAATGTAAAACCAGCATTTTCCCATAGCATTGAGTGCAGTTGAGTGGATTCTTAAACACCTCTGATTGGATTGGAATGGATTCTTTATTTTGGGAGACAATAACTCCATTTATCATGCACATTGAAACTTTGCAGGACGTTTACATTCAAAACCGCTAAATAAGACTTCATGAAAGCATAAAAGGGGCACTTCAATATACAGTAGTGGCACCAACGCTTACCTCTGCTGACATTGTGTCTTATTTCAGGTGGTGCTGCAGTTAAAATGAAGATACCAACCTTTTCATTTCCTCACAACGATGGTTCTGTGCTATCATGCTTTCAAAAAGAGGATTTCTGATGTCTGTATTATGAGACAATGCCTGTATGTGGGCAAACAGGAACCTTCCGGACAGAACCGGGAATCTCTCGGTTTCTCTACTTTCGAGGCGTTTATAAAGAGCTCCAACAGACTGAATATTATTATTTAAGCTCCATAATTATGGACTAGAGTTGACTTGAAGTTGCTTGAATAATGGTGCTAGGATCGCTTGAGGCTGATGATTTTGCACAATGTAATGCTAAACGCCTACCAGAGGTTCAATTCTCCATGAAATGCAAATTAATTTTGGTTTCACACTCCAAAAGGATGGCTTTCTAAATAAAGGAACAAAAACAATAAAGCCGACACACGAGTTGTTCCTTTTTGTGTCAATGCGAATCAACATAATGAGTAACAAGCAGCTAAAATGATAAAAGACAAGAAACCTCCCCCAGACATGGTTTGTGAGAACAATTAACCCTTTATTTATCCAATCCACAGTGTCCATCGTGATTCTTAGACTTCCCAACTCACACCAATATGCAACAACAATGCGATAATCAACTCTTCACATTATGCTTAGTGAGATTTTGTTAGAATTCATTCAAAATGTCTACCATTTAAAATAAGTATCCTTTAGTACAACTGTGGTTGCAGTCCTAGGCTTAAATACACACACTCAAATACAATCTTATCATCTCAGTCAGTGAAGACGCATTCTCCTTCAACACACTCCACATCTGCTCAAGATTGCATCGGCCAATAGCATGAGTGCAATTACAGAAATCATTTCAGAAATCAAAATTTTTTTTGGCATCTGCTGTGTATGAGTGATAAGTTAAATGTGTTTTTACATGTTTGTGTATTCATGCTGATTCTGGCTGGAGCTTGTGTGAAAATGCTTTGTTTTGAGATCTCTTTGATCAGCTTTAGTTAGACTCCAGACAATAACTGAGCTGCTCGTGTCCCAGTCAGATTGACACCGAAACAAAGAGTGTTGCAGTGCAAGCAATTTATTTACATGTCAAATGCATTTTATGTAATTATATATTTATAATATTATATAGAATATTAATGCAGGGCATTAGAAAAGCCATTTAAAGTACCTTTCATTCTGATTACGTGTGGTACCCTTGAGTAAAGTTTGTTCTGTAGAAAAATGGAAATCCATTCAGAATATTTCTACTCTGCAACTGTATGTTAAACCCTGTAAAATGATTTTTTTTTTCTTAAAAGGCACATGTTCAGCCATAGAGGAAAAATCTAATTTGTTATCAAGTCTTATCTGCCATTTTGGTGAGCTTGGATAATATACAACTCACAGTAAATATGTTTAAAGCTAAATACAAATTTGTAAGGTAAATACATTTACTATATAAATAGTTAGAACTACATCCCTAAAACAATGTCCATATCTAAAGTCATAGCTACATTTCGATTGCAATAGTGTTAGGAGTGCTGAGTCAAATATTGAATAATAGGCGCTAACATATATCATTTTTAACCTCTTTAAACCTCTCACTAACGAATCAAGTCTGGATTTTATAGGGCTTTACAGTATAAAACTGACACTCTTTATATTAGGTGTCTTTGACTACTATGTATCTACATCTATCTGTCTCTATATATTTATCCAGGGCTGGGTAAGTTACTTTTAAAATGTATTTCACTACAGATTACAAAATACATGCTTTAAAAAGTAATTTGTAACGTATTTCGTTACATTACTCAAGTTTAGTAACTTAATCTAAATACTTTAGAATACTTTGGAATACTAATAAGTGTAGAACAAACACAAAAAAGGTAATTGCAAATTTTTATCTCACAATTCTGACTTTTTCCCTCAGAATTGTGTGATATAAAGTTGCAATTGCGAGATATAAACTCGCAATATTAAGAAAAGTCAAAATTATTATAAATTCACAATATTGAGAAAAGTCCGAATTATGAAATATAAAATAGTAATATTGAGAAAAGTCAAAAATATGAGATATAAACTCACATACTAAATTCACAATTGCAAGAAAAAAAGTCTATTATCATATCTCCCAATTCTGACTTTATAACTTGCAATTGTGAGTTTAAATCTCGCAATTCTGAGAAAAAGAAGTCAGAATTGTGAGAGGAAAAAAAAAATTGTGAGAAAAAGATGCAGTGACCTTTTTTACAATTATAAAATTGATGACAACTACAAAAACAGTTGAAAACATGAAACTTAACTCCTCTTTTTCAGACTGTCAGAGTCAGAGAATCGCCAATTGCTGTTTAAATGACATTAAAATTCAAAGTAATCACTTTGGTAATCTAAAATACTTTTCAGATGTAACTGTAATCTGATTACCACCCATTTAAAATGTAACTGTAATGAAATACAGTTACACAAATGTTGTATTTTAAATACGTAACTAAGTTACTTGTATTTCGTTACTCCCCAACCCTGTATATATCTATCTATCTATCTATATATATATAAATATATACACACAATGCACTTGTGTACCCATAACCATGTTGTGGGTTAGTTGCAAGCAATTACTATATTAACTAAATGGGCGCAGTAAAATAAAGTGTTGCCCAAAACACTTTTGCTGCTATTGAAGTGGGATACAGGTACGGTTTGATGGTATGGGTAGGTTTATGGGTCAGGTGCGGTGAAAGTCAAGTCACCTTTATTTATATAGCGCTTTTTAAAATGCAGATCGTGCCAAAGCAGCTTTACCGTGATAAGACTGGTAAGGGAAGGGTCAACAGTGTAATTATTGATGTATTTAGAGAAATTAATTACATGCAGGTATTTTTTTAAAATAAGTACAGTGTAAAAACATCCATGTACACGATAAGTGCATTGTAACAAATGATTAACTTAAATGTTGGTACACAGTAGTTAAAGACGCTTAATATAAAGTGGGCTGAAAAAACTGCAGCTTTGAATGAAATATGCAGGATTCTCAGAAACACATGATGACATCATTGATCTTCCAATACCTGATTTATTTTAATGTACAAATTTACATACTGTCTGCACTCCTGAACATCCTGCTTGTCATCATGTGTCGTCATATAAGGACATCCTTTCCTGGAAGATTGACTACATTTGATCATAGAGAGCAGAAAGTGTGTTAGCCCACAAATAGACACACCAGAGCTGCAGAACATATTTTTTTAAGGCCTAAGCCCTAAAAATACTGTAACCCGAATGATGAGCCCATTTCTTGGTAGCGAAGTTACTTAATTCTTGCCAAGAAGAGCCGGTTTAATCTACAGTATGGGATGTGTCTAAACTGGGGCAAGGCTTTCATCAACAAACTTAAACAACATATACTATGAAGGTCTGTTTTAAAGAAATGTTCCAGGTTTTAATTCAAGTTAAGCTCCTTCAACCAACTATAAAATGTAATTTATTGAAGGAACTACTTTTCTAGGTGAATGAACTTATATTGAGTAAATTATACTGCACATTAATTCCTGTAGGTGGCGTTTGTCCATGTAAGCAGTGCTCAACTTGGTTGACACTTCAAAACTTTTACTAATCTTCTTAATCTTTAGCTGGGCTCATATTGACCTCAAACACAAACCACTGGATAACAATTGGTTTTCTTAAAAAAAAAAAAAAATTAATCTGTCATTAATTACTCACTCACCCTCGTGTCATTCCACATTCGCAAGACCTTCGTTCATCTTCGGAACACAAATGAAGATATTTTTAATGAAATCCGAGAGCTTTCTGTCCCTCAATAGAGATCCAACGCAACCTTTCAAGGTCTAGAAAGGTAGTAAAGACATTATTAAAGTAGTCCATGTGATAAATAATATCCAAGATGTGTTCACACAACGTCAGCTCTCGTGGGAACACAAAATGTATACGTCACCTTGCTCTCGTCAACGCACGTTGCAGATCAATATTTTCGTATATAAAGTGGTAAATTATGTTTTTTTGGGCAAAAAAAGCACTTGATAAAATTGAGGTTAAACCACTGGAGTCACATGGACTACTTTAATGATGTCTTTCCTGCCTTTCTGGACCTTGAAAGTGGTAGATGCGTTGGATCTCAATGGAGGGACAGAGAGAAATCTTAATTTGTGTTCCGAAGATGAATGATGAATGAAGATTTTACCAATGTTGCAAAGTCTGTGGAATTGGGCTACTTAAGCAGTGTTGCCGGGGGTTGAAGCGACCCCAAATAACATGATATTTGGCCTTTGGAATGCAAATTTTTACCAGGGGAAGCCCGCAAGAAACGCGGATGTTACCCCTCAGAACACGATTTTTAACGGGGTGAAAATCTGAAATGCGATTGGGCGGGTTTAGTTGAGAAAACCTGGTAACCCTGCGTTTTACAGATGTGGAGCAACATGAGGGTGAGCATAATTTTCATTTTTTGGTGAACTAACCCTTTAAGAGTTTTTTTTTCTAAATTATTCCATTTATTTATAATAAAAGTATGGGTCAAAATTTATTTCTGTGGTAATGAAATTTATGCCACAAATGTCAAAAGTACGGTGGCCGAGAGAGCTCAAAGCGCTGCAAATAAGAAAACACATGCAAATAAAAAAGCGCATACAAATAAAAAAAAAAACACATGCAAATAAAAAAAAACGTGATCATCAATTTGATAACACATGTGCTGCAAATCCTCACAACACATGCAAACACAAAAACGCGCTGCATATACAAAAAGCGCTGCAAATAGCACAAACCACAACGGAAATGTTTCAAGGGGGACCCTAAAAAGTGACGGACCCTACTAGGACCTGCTTAATAGCTGAGTCCAAAACCAGTTCAACTCCTTCACTTATTCACTAATCCCTATATAGTGTACGGCATTTGAGTGCACAATGTGTTCACAATCATTAAATACTATAAAAACTGCAAACAAAAATAAACAACTGTACATTATTTCATGTATTTATTATTTTTAATAAAGTGTTTTTCAGTTTGCTAGAAACTCACGTTCACAGATGACGCGGTCGAGCGCCTCAGGCGGCCGTTACGATGACGTCACATTAGTACGCTACTGATGATTAACCAATATTTTTAAATCATCCACTAAATTATCATCTCTTAAAGTTTAATGAGTTAACAACAATGCCACATATTAAAACACTTTTCTGTTAGTGAAACACATTACATGGAGTTAATGCCTACATAATATATTTTAATATTTTTTAGTTCGTGCTGTTGTCAAGTAGGGTCCGTCACTTTTTGGGGTCCCCTTGAAACATTTCCGTTGTGTTTTGCGCTTTTTGCAGCGCGTTTTTGTATATGCAGCGCGTTTTTATTTGCATGTGTTTTTTTATTTGCAACGCGTTGAGCTCTCTCGGCCACCGTACAAAAGAGCTTGAAATAAACCCAGAACATCAAGACACCCAGACCTTCATATACGCAAAACAAATAATGAAAACTAACGCTGTTTTACAGACTCCAGCCTGACATACGGTAATTGTGCAGTGCAGTCGTCAGCTAAGAAAACTCTTATTTTCTCCCCATTGCGAAGTAGCACTTTCTGCAGTCGGTGAAATGGATCCTACAGAAGCAAAGTGCAAAAAATCCAGTAAACTAATATTCATGACAATCTACATTAAGCAGTAAAAGTTTGGCAGTCATTTTAACTTAATTTTTTTTCTCTTATTTAAAAATTATAATACAGATTTATATCATATATTTATTTTTTTTATAGATGAATCATTTACAGAGAAGGGCTAGCTACAGAAAGCACCTCTTCCTCCTGTGTGACTGACAGTCAAAAGCTCAAGGAGGGTAAGAGAGCCTGACCTGATGCGTGAATGGCTGGGTCGAGTCAGTGCTGCTCCCTAGTGGACATAATACAGCCAGTATACTAAGTTAAAGAAGGTGTAGGTGATCGGAAAGATGACACGTGACCACTTGTCAATGGCGTTTACGTCTGTCAGGTCTGGAATCTTCACCTTCAGCTGAGCGGCTCGCCTCTTAAGATGACTCTTTTTTCGTGCCATTGGCCTCTCGAGAGAGGCAGTGGGCCGGCCATAGAGGTCCCGACCTGTAAGGGGCTTACGGTATTGGATGCTGGCACTATCGTAAGAGAACATGGTGTTCCTCGGGTCCCCAAGAGCACCTAACATCTCTGCCCCACTAAGGCGCAGATCAAGGTTTGTCAGGGGAATGTTTCCATGGACATCAACCTTTATTAATATAAAAGAAGGAATAAAACTGTGTTTTAGTAAATAAAAGTGATTTTTCTCACTAGAAAGTTTTATACAAAAAGAAATGAATGATGCTTCTTGCCAATGCTGAGAAGCCAATTAATATTTTCATGCAGCTCATTTGGCTATTTTGTCGAAATAAATGTAAAATAAAACACTAAATCCTAAAATCCAAATTAAATTTAGGCATCACCACATTATAATGTATGAAAATTAGAAGAATAGATTTGGTTTGCTAAAGATTACATTTAACAGTGTAATTAGTGTTTTTAAAATTAACTCTTTCCCCACCAGCATTTTTGATCATTTTCATAAAAAAAAAAAAATCATGACCGCCAGAATATTTTGTTGTATGAATATCTGAACATACAATATATCAAAAAAAAAAGTTTTATTATAGCTTCATTAATTATTTTTTATCAACACCTGAATATGGTTAAGTTTCATAAACTTTTTCAGTAATCTTTGGCAGTTTTGCTTTTTAATGTTCATTTTAAATATGCATATGATTACATATGCTATTGCGTGTTTCTGCATCTTCTTCGCCTGTGTTTTGATCAGGAAATTCAGTACTCTTCCAGAAGATGCATAATAGCGCCCCCTACATTATGACAGTGAAAACATGGAAAGCCGTAAAATCTCGTCTTTGGCGTCATAAAATACGAGATAACTCATCAATGGCGGGGAAAGAGTTAACTTGTGAATGTTAGATGACAGCGAAGGTAATCTACATATGATAATAAGAGACCGATACTCTGCTGTATCGATCAAAACAATTACTTAGTTTAAACATAGTGCTGGTCGATAACCCACCTGAACTTTGTTACTCTTCTCATTGTTGCTTTTTGCAGCTTTTTCTGCCACTTTCTTCTGTAAATGTGGACCACGGCCAAAGAATATGTAGTTGACGAAAGCATACTCGAGCAAGGCCAGGAACACAAAGACAAAGCAGCCCATCAGATAGATGTCTATGGCCTTCACATAAGGGATCTTGGGTAAAGTCTCCCTAAGATGAGTGTTGATTGTAGTCATTGTCAGAACGGTGGTAATTCCTAAAAAGAGTCAGAATTACAATGGTTGAAAATGCCGAAATTGGTTGACATCAATTGTAAATTTAAGAAGTGGGGAAAGTGATGTGTTGAAAAAGTGCAATGAAGGTATGTGTCTTTAGTTGGTGTGAAGTAATAGGTGACGTCACACACACACCTAGTGCAACTCTTGCAGCTGAAGCATCATAGTTGATCCAGAAGGAGACCCAGGACAGAATTGTGATCAGTGTTGAAGGCATGTAGGTCTGCAGGATGAAATACCCGATGTTTCTCTTCAGTTTAAAACTGAGAGACAGACGAGGATACGAACCTGAAAGTGAGAAACAAAAGTATTTTGTGTCAGTGAGGTTCACAAACGCCACAAACACAATGCAGCAAATGTGGTTGTTATTACAACTTTAGTGTTTCATCCTTTTCTGTACACACACAGTTCAGTCATTTAATCACACAGTAATAATTCATTCAAGTTTTGGGGTTGGTAAGATTTTTTTATGTATTTAAAAGAAGCCTCTTATGCTCAATAAGGCTGCATTTATTTGACCAAAAATACAGTAAAAAATATGTAAGCTTGCTTCCGTCACTGAATAAAAAATAAAAAAGGTAATTGCAACTTTTTATCTCGTAGAATTGTGTGATGTAGTCATAATTGCGAGTTACAAAGTCACAACTGTGATATAAACTCGTAATTCTGACTTTATATCTCACAATTCTGACTTTATATCTCACAATTCTGACTTTATATCTCACAATTCTGACTTTATATCTCACAATTCTGACTTTATAACTCACAATTCTGACTTTATAACTCACAATTCTGACTTTATATCTCACAATTCTGACTTTATATCTCACAATTCTGACTTTATAACTCACAATTCTGACTTTATATCACACAATTCTGACTTTATATCTCACAATTCTGACTTTATATCTCACAATTCTCACTTTATATCTCACAATTCTGACTTTTTATCTCACAATTCTGACTTTATATCTCACAATTCTGACTTTATATCTCACAATTCTGACTTTATAACTCACAATTCTGACTTTATAACTCACAATTCTGACTTTATAACTCACAATTCTCACTTTATATCTCACAATTGTGACTTTTTATCTCACAATTCTGACTTTATATCTCACAATTCTGACTTTTTATCTCACAATTGTGACTTTTTATCTCACAATTCTCACTTTATATCTCACAATTCTGACTTTTTATCTCACAATTATGACTTTTTATCTCACAATTATGACTTTATATCTCACAATTCTGACTTTATATCTCACAATTGTGACTTTATATCTCACAATTCTGTCTTAATATCTCACAATTCTGACTTTATATCTCACAATTGCGAGTTTATATCTCACAGTTGCCTTTATAACTCACAATTAGGTCTTGATATCATGCAATTCTGAGAAAATGTCAGAATTTCGAGATTTTGTGAGAAAAAAAGTCAGGATTGTGAGATTAAAAAGTAGCAATTATCTTTTATATTTTTTTTTATTCAGTGGCGGAAACCAACTTCCATAAAAACAGTAATATTGTGACACATTACACATTACATTACAGTTTAAAAAAAAATTCAGCTGTTTTCTATTTTACTAGATTTTAAAACATAATGGTAGTGAATATGCATGCATTTTTTAACAATCTGCGGAGAGTGTCACAGCATATTTCAAACGAGCTTTTTCTGCACTGGTCTATTAATGTGGTATCATCTGTTTCAGATTCACTAAAACAAACTGTGGTTGGTCGTTTAACATGTCAGTCAGATAGATTCCTATCTAACTGGGCGGGTCTTGATGAAAATAAGCAGCAAACTGGACCAGACATTATGTAGCAGCGAACTGCATAATTTTGTTCACCTCAGAACAGTATTACAGCTAGGGAAAAAAAACTTACATTGCAATATTTTGTTTTTCTGTGAAACGAAAATTTCACCAAATGACTTGAATAGCTCTATTTGGAAAGAATTAATCATTCTAGAATGATTGGGGTGATTTTGTAGGGGAGTGAATCTGCATAGAAAATAATAAACAAATTACAAGCATAGATAAACACAACAGAACAAAGATACGCATGAAATAGTGCTTTATGTTTTACAGATAAGTCTAGCAACATTCAGGTACAGAAATTGAATAATCAAATGTAAAATAGCACTGCATAGTCTTCACTGTATAAATTAAATATAATTAATCTTTATTAAATCTACAAAAAGTGATTTTATCTTTGTATTTTATTGTTTAACTGTAATGACAGACAGCAGCAGGAATATTAGGCTGCTGTCACTTTAAGGCACGGGTCCAAAAACGCATCCGTTTTCTCAATTGTTTACGTTCACATGAGCCATAAGTGACTGTGTTTGACAAGACACTCGCTGAGGCGGGCATTTTGACGTAGTTTTGCGCATACGTGTCCGTTCAAGCACAAATGCATGTGGAAGAGAACATAAATCTGTGTTTTCTGTGCACCCAGGTTCAGAATTTACTTCTCTTTTGAGTCTTCTTGCACTCAAATGGTTTCAAATCGCTTGAATTTTTAAACGGACACACACTAAAGTATGTGTAAAAGGTAAACTTTTGCTCGATGATGGTTAAACTTTGCAATTAATCCGAGAATCATGTGTTTTGAACCGTGGCAATATATCGTACAGCCCTAATTGATCCTTCACAAACAGTTTGATTGACAGGCGATCTGACCAATCATAACTCCAAATCCGCCATTGTGTCCGACAAAGCAATCAGGGGAGTTAGTAGATTAACGTTGGTGAACTTGAACTTGAAAAATTGTGTGTCCTCACGTCTTTCCGCGCTTGAAACAACATTCCTTCTGATGTTCATTCATGTTTATTTGATGCTATAAATGAACTAGTATGAAGAGATGATCGGTTCACGAGGAGCTACAGCGATCTGTCACGACACTTTAAAGAGACACTATACGCTATGTATTGTTTAAAAAATTACAATATATTAAATATGAAACTGTTTCATATGTCTGTCGACGCGTTGTCAGTGTCCTCTTTGCTCAGCGATGTACTTTTCACCACGTGAGAACATGATGTGTGGCGTGAGAGCGCATGGCTTGTCGGACATAGCAACAGTAACTAAAGGGGGCGGGGCTTTGCGAAGGATCAATTACAGCTACACACATGCCACTTTCGAATTTCTGTACTTGCAAATAAAAAACAACTACATGTTAATGAATCATTTTTGAACTGAAAGAATCTTAGCATACAGTACCGAGGAGGGCTGACTCATTTCAAAAGAAAGTCTATTCATCTCATGAATATACAGGGAGCGCACTGTACCTGTGGCAAACACAACTTTCTTAGACAGTGTTTTATAATCAATAATAGAGAATTGCGGCAGCTCAATGTTGTCCACCCCCGTCACTGAACTTCCCCCCTGCCAGTAGAACTCAATGTCATCTGTAGTGTAGCCATCTGAGAAACAAAAGGAGGACAGAAACATTAAGAAATGCACATATATTCACAAATTTAAAAAAAAAAAAAAAGTCTGTGTTGTAAACCAGCATGTGACTGCAGTGAGAACACTTCTGTGAGATGTCTGGTCCAGGTCTAACCGACAAGATTGTCCCTGCAGACTCTCCGTGCTTATCTCCAGGAGAGCACAGTACTGCAGAACATTAAAGCTTAATTAGAGGATAAAGTATTGCGATAGTCAATTCTCCCTGTTCTTCATTAAGTCCAATCAAAAGAAACATCTGTCTAGACTCCTGAGCGACTGAAGCACAGCGATAATCCTCGTGAAGATCTTCTTCTCTTTAATGTTTGAGACTGAAATTGCATGTCATCTGCCCTGTTTCCACCTGGTATTAAGACGATCGGATCACAAGTGGATGACGCTAAATACAGTTGTAAACAAGCGTTTTGAGCTTGTCCACTTTCAAGGTTTAGAAGATTGCTTTTGTAGTGGAAACGCTGGGCCGTGAAAGACGTCTACTGACCTAATCAGCATTTGACCCAAGCGTTAAACCTAATTTTATTCGTTTCATTTGATCTAAGACCATGTCGCATTAAAAAAATGCTTTTTTAAAAATCCCGTCTGGCTAGTGCGCTTTCCATAATGTTTACGCTTTGTCGGCTGAAGACCCAAGTTGGGTTTGAAGACGAAAAATGTACCAAGCACAATGTTCTCTCACCGTTCCTGATTTCTAACCGCGTTCGGCGGACTTTGTGGCTCTCAGAGCAGCAATAAGACCCTCTCCATGTTTTTCCGTCATCGTGTTCATATGTAAATTGCGCAAGCTTATTTTTGACAATTAGATTGAAAGATCTGAAAAAAAACGACATTTACCCGCCAATAGACCCTTCCCTCGAAAAAATCAGGACAGAAGTGGTTGAAAGTGGACAAAAGAGACGGATTAAAATACAAGTATGTGTCTCTCTCGTCCACTTGTGATCCGATCAACCAAAACGCATCTTAATACCAGGAGTGAACAGGGCCTCTGAATTTGTGACGTTTGATTAATTAGCGCAGCTCTCTACAAAAATGGACACTCTGGTGTCACATGACTGTTGCAAAAGGTTTTTAGCCTGTTCCTGTTCCACCATACTGACTGTACCAATTAAAATAAGATAACATGTTGTGTTGTTGCATAATCTCCTAAACTGATATTCAATTCATTGTGGTAAATATACTACATTTGAGTCGATTTTAACATAGTTTCACTGTCCCACATTTTGTATTAAACCCTGTTACATGATTTTCTTTGTACAAAAATGAAAAAAATAATGGCAATGAAAGGTCTAAGTTTCTGAAAAGTAACCTGTGTGACACCAAATTTTGGTTTGTGAAAAGACAGGTTTATAAAAATGGCAAAATTAATACAAAATGAATGGTATCTGAGTGAAAATCAGTAAATGCAAACGTTTACTGACCTTTTGTTGAAAAAGAATAAAAGAGACTTTATTCCATGACATGTACATAAAGGGATAGTTCACCCAAAAATTAAATATACCCTCATGGCGTACCAAAACTAGAAACTTTTTTTATCATAAAATGGAAGTCAATAGCTATGTTTCTATCCACCTATTTTAATGCACATTTTGGGATACAGAATAAAAAACCCGCTGGATGGAAACGCCAAGATGTGCATATATTCTAAAAACGCACATTAAAAAGCTTATACACTCAAATGAGTCGGATACATTTTATATGCGATACGAAAAAACATGCGCATGAAGTACGATGGAAACACTTTTACCGAATAAATTCCTTGATGCGCTTCAAAAAACACGCGACTTTGCGATGGGACGGCATAACTGCATGACCGATCTTGACCCCGATCTGAAATGTTGTTTTGGTCATTCTGTAATGCCTGAGCAAAATCTATAGTTAAAGTGGTTCGGTTTAATTCCCTCCCAGAAGCACTTCACTCGATTGTGTTCACAAACACCAGGCATCTGAATGCAAGCTATTATTGCGGTTAATCTGCGCAATTTATTACATACATATACAATAGCTTCTACTGCAGCAACTTATTGATATTTAGGGTGCGTTCACACTTGTCATGTTTGGTTCGATTGCTCAGTTAGTGCGGTTCGTTTGAACATATGTGAACGCTCCCATCCAAACCCTGAACCGCTAAAAAGATGGGTCTCGGTCTGCTTCCAAACGAACTCTGGTGCGGTTCGGTTGATATATGAACGCAACACGGACCAAAGACATGTAAACAAACCAAAAACAGGACGTGATGTCACAAGATGCGACGCTACAAGTCAGCTGATTTGACGACGCGGAAAGATCGGTGTATCCAAAATGAGTCGAGGGCAAACGTGGAGCAACGAGGAGGTGAAGTGCCTCATCAATATTTGTTTCTGCACACAACGGAGGAAATCCTGCTGCTGTTTTGAATGTTTTGAACATTTTATGAGCTCATCGTGAGCTCTCAGCTGGTAAAAATGAAAGCATATGTACGCGCATAAAATGATTGTGTTTAATCCAGAACACAGCATTGTTTTGAATGTTCGGCAATGAAGCTCCGTTGCGAAATATACGTCATAAAAGCCGACCAATCGGGTTGTGACCGTATCTCTATGCATTTGGTTCGATAACTTAAGGTTCGCTGTTAAAAATGCCAGTGTGAACGCTAAGCGGACCAGGACTATATGTTTTGTTTTTGTTTTTTGGTCCGGACCAAACGAACCAAACCAACCAAACTACAAGTGTGAACGCATCCTTAGTGCCAGTTTATCAGTTTTATTCGCAAATGTTTTTTATGCAATATTCCAAATTTGCGCACACCTTAAATTGTCAACTTTGGATGGAAACATAGCTGTTGGTCACCAGAATTGTTTGGTTACCAACAAAATTCTAAATATCATATAATAGAACCAAAGTCATAGTTTGAAACAGCATGAGTAAATAATGACAGAATTTTCATTTTTGGGTGAATTATTAACTACTAATAAGTATTTTCTGTCCACATTACAGTGCGTCTGATCTCCTCCAGTCCCATGGATGATGTGAATGTGGTGAAGGTGACATGATTTATGTCTGCCGCATGAAAGCGACATGGTTTATGTCTGCTGTGATGTTGGTCTTGAGGTTTCTCCTTCATGCTGTGATATGTATCTCAGAGCTCTGACATGACAGCAGCCTCACAGAGCTACAGCTGTCTGCCCAACAGAGCAGACGCCCAATTACAAACACTGTCTGTCACCCCGAGAGAGACAAAGTGCAAAAGAGATGAGGGGAGGAGATGAAAGAGAGCAAAGAGTGACAGTAAGAGAGTAAGACAGTCACAGAGACTGAGAAAGATGAAACGGAGATTAGTCAGCACAGCCAGTATTTCTGCAGGTATTTTTCCAAATAAATGAATGATGCATGCAACTAATTGCACCATTTTTTTGCTGCATTGTCTTGCAACTACATGCAATAAAGAAATTCATGCATCTTTAGATAATGCTTTTAGTGAAAATGTGGATTTTTTGCATTCACCCTCTCTATATATACTATATTTTTATGGCCGTCAATGTTTTATATTAATTTAATGGTACTAATTAAAAATAATAATGGAGAGATAACCTGAGGAGAAATGCAAGTTTATATAACGAACTTTATTTACCTCCTCTCATGAGAAGCCATTCAAAAAGCATGAGTTAAAAAGCAGAATGCAGGAGACATGCTCTGCTCAAGAGATATGTCTTGACATGACGTCTTAAATGCGTCAATCATGGCACAAGATGCTGAAGAGGATGTGATGGAAAAGCAGGTCTGCGTATGTGTAGTTAAAAAAGAAAAAACAGACGAAATACAAGAACGTGTCCTATGTGAACCATAGGGTACGTTTAGTTAAAGGGTTAGTTCACCCAAAAATGAAATTCTGTCATTAATTCCTCATCCTCATGTCGTTCTACACCCGTAAGACCTTTGTTCATCTTCAGAACACAAATTAAGATATTTTTAATGAAATCCAAGCATAGAGATTCAACACAATTTCCAATTTCAAGGTCCAGAGAGGTAGTAAAGGCATCATTAAAGTACTCCATGTGACTCTAGTGGTTTAACCTCAATTTTATGAAGTGCAAGTTTGCACAAAAAACATAATTCACTAGTTTATTTACAAAATATATTATCCTAAGAATTCACAGAACAATATCAGCTCTCTCGTGAACACAAAATGCATGCGTCGTGATGCTCTCGTGAACGAGTGTAGCAGATCAATATTTTCGTAAATAAAGTGGTAAATTATGTTTTTTTTAAGCACTCGTGTCGCTTCATAAAATTGAGGTTAAACCACTGGAGTCACATGGACAACTTTAATGATTTCTTTCCTACCTTTCCGGGCCTTGAATGTGGTAGTTGCGTTGGATCTCTATGGAAGGACAGAAAGCTCTCAGATTTGATCAAAAATATCTTCATTTGTGTTCTGAAGATGAACGAAGGTCTTACGGGTGAAGAACAACATGAGGGTGAGGAATTAATGACAGAAATTTCATTTTTTGTTGAAATAACACTTTAATGACATCGTCACACACAGGTGGTGGAGTCGAATTATTGTCAGATTATTGCTGTAAATAATGAACATATTTGAAATATTGATTGAAAAGCCACTTTTAATCTATTTAATGAACTACAATAACTTCATAGGGTTTTCTCAGCTAATACTCATATACGTAATTAATTGTAAATACGGTTAAACCGTAGCGGCACTTACAACTTTCAATCTCCAGCGTGCAGTTCTGCTCATCCAGTGGGTATCTGCGCAAATCCATCATACATGCAGCTGTGGTAGTTATCCTACAAATATGAAGCGAAAAACAACACAACACCATACTATTACAATTGAGCAGTTGTTTACAGCAGGGGTAGGCAAGTTCGGTCCCGGTTCGGCATTGGATTTTGGGATATAATACTTCAGCGAGTGTACATCGAACGTACACTGGAAATCAGAGAGAATTGTGGGTATAAAGTAGTGAACGAATGTAGGGAATGAAGTCGTTCACTCAGAATTCGGACACCACTACAAAATGGCCGACACCCGATATAGTGGACTATATAGTGGATAGGGAACGGTTTCGGACACTGCTTAAGACTCTAGGCAGGTGTGGGTTTTTTTTCAGGGTTGGAGCTAAACTCTGCAGGACAGCGGCGCTCAAGGACCGAACTTGCTTACCCCTGCTCTACAGTAATAGCAAGTTTGCTTATGAGTTTGACTGATCAAACATGCTTATATTATTGTAGAAAAATTGAACCAAATGTCAGAAGAGGTAAGTGAAACATTTAAGAGCAGATGGTGTTACAAACACCTGCTTCCACCTGTAATGAGATTTATATTCAAAGCTATGGCTGCTCAGAAAAGCTTGGCAGAACTTTAATTCATGCTGAACTAATATCAATTTGACAAGCACACATGTACTTCTTCATATAACAAAATAATCATCTCCCAATCAACCACCATGAAGTAAAAGAGATTTAACAAGTAATTGCTTGGTAATACACAGTGATATTTGCTTATTGTTCGTTCACGAGTCATTTAAAAAGGTTCTCTCGCAAGCTGCTGGTAAAACAACACTGTGTTCCTTATATCACTCTCGTGTTATATTCCTCTCCTGTGTAATTGCCTTAACGCTGTCTCAGTCATGTCTGCAGCCCCTCTCTGAAATGCCTCTGGCTGGATCTTAATTACATTGAGCTTTAATTAACACGGAAACACACGCGGTGGCCTTTCAGTGCGTGACTGCTGTACTTTTTGACAACTTATGATGGAATTGCTTCTTCGTTCTGCAGTCCTATAAAGCATGTTTCCTGACAAACGCAACAAACACACTGTATGCACGTACAGGTACATCCACCCGCACAAAAACACCTTATTATACTCTATATTGTTTTTCTGGCAGAGAGATGGTTATCTATTCAGTGATCATCACATATATTTATAGACACACACTCACACCGCTGTCGAGCAGCACATGTCCATACCTCTCAGGCATAGTACATTAGATATAAATTATACAGTATTGAGAAAGATGGAGAGAGAGGGAATATTGGTCGGACAAAGCTGCACATCAAACTCTGCACTATGTAGGGGAAGAAGTGAAGGACTGCAGAAAGACATGAATCTTGACTTTAATTAATCAATATTTATTTTCCTTTTATATTTGGAAGATTTAATAATGATTGCTCAAATTATTTCTCTTTTAGAGAGTATTTAACATGCCAGAATTGTCCTGATTCACTTTTTTTCTTTTTTGTTTATAGTCTCAATAGTAGAAGCTAATATGATATTAAGGCTTGTTTATTTTTCTTCATATAATCATCTTATTTTTAGCATAAATCTAACAGAATGTAGAGAGATTTTGTGTTTAAAACAAGAAACGATTTCAGGAAAGATTGGTGTCAACAAGATTTATTTTGATGGAAAGAAATGAAAACTTTAATTCACCATGGATGCATTAAATTGATTAAAAGTAAAAGTAAAGTCATTTTATAATGTAATGCACTCTCTATTCAAAGAATCCTGAAAAAAAGAATCCACAAAATATGAAGCAGCACAACTGTTTTCAACATTGATAATATTAAGAAATGTTTCTTGAGCAGCAACTCAGCATATTAGAAGGGATCATGAAGGATTATGTGACACTGAAGATGATGCTGAAAATTCACAGGAATAAATTCTATTACTTTAAATTGTACTAATATGTCATACTGTATATATATCACTTTTCAAAAACATGCTTGAAATTAACTGCGGCTAGTGGTTTTCCAAAGTTATTAGCCACTCAGCATTTTCACTGGACACAATTTTGACATCAATACCATGGGGAAAAACTGCCATATAGATATTTTTAATATTATCTCATAATTTGGCAGCAGGTATATTAGGCTGCTGTCACTTTAAGACCTAACGCACGCATTCCAATATACTGTTACACATGCGTTTTATTTCTCAACTATTTACATTCACTTAAAACATCACTGACTGTGTTTACGTGAATACTCGGCGAGACCTGCCTTCCAACATTATTTTGTGTGTATTTGACTGTTTAAGCGCAATAAGCAGCGAAAAAGAACTCAATTTAATACTGAGAGGCGGCTTTATGTGCGCTCACTTTGGGTTTGAGAACAAAATCTGCAGGAATGAGTAAAATTATGCACAATACGTGCAAACCCACGTCGAAATTCAAGCCTTGTAACACCAACTATTTTCATCCAGAGCAAATAAAACATGTGAGTGAGGGGAGGCGGGTCTGTGTGTCAACTCGCTGTCAGAAAGATGAGAGAGAGGTATCTTTCTCAGCTGGTATCATGTATCTATACTGCAGATATTGGAGTATTCAGATATTTCAGTACGTAAATAAAAATATCTATATTTTTGACAAGCACTTAGTTCATTATTTCAGATGCCTTTTTAAAAGACTACAACTGAAAAATGTATTTTAAACAAAATTCAACCCAACAAAGTGGCTACGAGTGACTGCATTACACGGCACTGCTGAAATCCACCCGCATTTGGTTGGTGTTAATGTCAAGCCCTGATTACATTTGACCGGTAGAGTACGTTATTTACTCATGACTTTTTTGTTTTCTTTACACATTATAATTATAATAATGTATGGATGAAACCAATCCGGGGTCCAGATTGGGACTGTGCTCTTGCTAATTAATGACTGCTTACAAATAGCCTGATTCAACCAGGACAGAGACAGCCTCATCTTTCTTTAGTAAACAGAACCTATATACCCTGACTGAGACAGGATACGCATTTCTCACTGGGCTTTAAATTCTAAAAAGGCAACATCAGGACAGCCAGGGGAATAGGGTCAGCCAAAAATACAGCATACACATGCAGACAGAGATAAATGTGTAGATGCACGCAAGAGACAAACATTAATCTAATGCATGAGAGAGAGAAAAAGTGAGACGAAAAATACTTTAAAAAAATCAAAATGCACACACACACACACACACAACTCTGACCTGAGGCCGTAGAGCACAGTCCCATCAGGATGCAGGCGAATCATGCGGTTCTTCACTGTGACCCCATGAACAAAAGATTTCTTGTCGTTTATGAAGTAAGTATCAGGCACCCAGAGTTGATCAGCCACTCGGTTATCCAAGGTAAGATTTAGAGGGATCCCGGTGTAGGACAGACGCTTATCGCGCCAGGACTGCTGGAAATACATGGTGATGGTATAGTCCTGAAAAACACACACAAAAATAAACGATAACTTCACAGTTCAAAATGAAGACCAAAAATATTTGGACTCTTTCTGGTTGTCAGATGTTAGTGGATCACACTGCCTTCCCTGGAAAACCCGTCCCTTCAAATCGGGCGTTCGTTATTAAAAAAAAATTCATGCATTCAAGTTGGAAACATATTGGGGATATATAGTCAAAAGGAATTATATTGTGAACAATAAACCCAGCTTCAGGTACATCTGAATTTAAAAGAATAATTCATTTTCATCACATATTTATACATGGTATTAAAACATCATGTTCGTTACATTACATAGAGCAAACTATAAAAGTTGACTGATTAACTGCTAATTCTCAGCTATTCCGTACCATTAAAATACAGCATATAAAACTAAAATAACTTGCAAAATCATTCAATATATTTCGCTACATTACAAAATTGCTCACCGATCTCTATAAAGATATTATAGACAGCTATAAATAGATATAACACAAATATTTTGTCTATTATAGATATATTATACAATGTTATTTACTGTATATTATGCCCCTTCCAACATCACAACACTTCGAAACTCATGCATCATCTAATTTTCCAATCATAAATATGACTTCGGTTAGTCATTAAAGGGTTCGTTCACCCAAAAATTAAAATTCTGTCATTAATTCCTCTCCCTCATGTCGTTCTACACCCGTAAGACCTTCGTTCATCTTCAGAACATCTAACAACTTTTCAACAATCACTGATTCGGAACAAAAGATTCGTAAAGCTTCATGAAGCAGTGTTTTGAAATCGCCCATCACTAGATATTGTTGAAAAGTCGTTATTTTGTTTTTTTGGCGCATAAAAAGTATTCTCGTGGCTTTATAATATTAAGGTTGAATCACTGTACTCGCATGAAATATGTTTTAGTATCTTTCTGGGCGTGTGAAAGTGTTCATTATCTCACTGAACCATGGGATTTCATCAAAAATATCTTCATTTGTGTTCTGAAGATGAACGAAGGTCTTACGGGTGTAGAACGACATGAGGGAGAGGAATTAATGACAGAAATACATTTTTTGGGTGAACGAACCCTTTAATGTACTTGATATTTCCCCACTCCACTTGAAAGGTACATCATGTCCATACTTCACCATGACACCTGTGTGATCTCGAGGAGAACGTACTTCACATCCACATTAAGACCAGTTTTTTAAGTTCCTGCAAAACAACTAAAAAAAGTGAAGTTTGTTCTGTGAAAAGCTCTATTGCTGTTTGTTTTGAGTTCAGTTCACTAACTTCACTTGATATTGAAACATCTAATGATTCTCAATAGCAAATCAAGAGAGCAACCACACATCTGTTGTTTTATTTTCTTTGTTTTTTAATTCAATTTAATTTCATTTAATCATTTATAACCATTTATGTAATTGTCATGTGATTCATCATTTATTCATATTATTATTTGATTCGTATAATTTATCATTCAATCATTTAATCATCATTGCAATGCTTGTCATTGTTGTTTAATCTTAATATTGTGTAGTTTCAAGGGATATTTGTCTTCATGAGTAAGAGATAAGAAAGCTTTTTAACATCACAATACGAAGTTGTGAAGCATTAATCTTTTAATCTGAACCATTAATCTTCCATTGCTTTGCTTTGTTATAACAACACTTGTTGGATTTGTACTGGTCAGACGAAGTCTGAGCATTGAAACATACGCAACTAAGATTATTCAATAAACTCAGCTCTTTTTATCATCATCACTTCATCATCTGCTTCTGCTCTTCCCTGGATTTCTCAGTTAAACTCTGAGGATGATTGAAGACTGTTTATATACTTTTGTGTACCAGATAAAACACTGCTTTTGAGCACCAGATAACACTTGCTGTTAACAGGTTTGGGGTAGGTTTGGATCCCAGACAAAACAGAATATCTTCTGATAGGGATTCGGCGTCCGGAGTCAGATCTGATATTTCTGTATTTCTGATGTATGTAACTTTAGTCTCAAAAATGAGCAAATGTATAATATATATATATATATATATATATATATATATATATATATATATACAAGGTTGGGGAGTAACGAAATACAAGTAACTTAGTTACGTATTTAAAATACAAAATTTGAGTAACTGTATTTCATTACAGTTACATTTTAAATGGGTGGTAATCAGATTACAGTTACATCTGAAAAGTATTTTAGATTACCAAAGTGATTACTTTGAGTTTTAATGTCATTTAAACAGCAATTGGTGATTCTCTGACTCTGACCGTCTGAAAAAGCGGAGTTAAGTTTCATGTTTTCCACTGTTTTCATGTTTTGTGATAGTTGTTTGTGAGTCATTTTATAATTGTAAAAAAGGTCACTGCAACTTTTTCTCACAATTTGTTTTTTTTCCCCTCACAATTGTGAGTTTGCATTTCACAATTCTGACTTCTTTTTCTCAGAATTGCAAGTTATAAAGTCAGAATTGGGAGATATAAACAATTTTTTTTTCTTGCAATTGTGAATTTAGTATGTGAGTTTATATCTCATAATTCTGACTTTTCTCAATATTGTGAGTTTATATCTCATAATTCTGACTTTATAACTCGCAATTGCAACTTTATATCACGCAATTCTGAGGGAAAAAGTCAGAATTGTGAGATAAAAACTTGCAATGACCTTTTTTGTGTTTGTTCCACACTTATTAGTATTCCAAAGTATTCTAAAGTATTTAGATTAAGTTACTAAACTTGAGTAATGTAAGGAAATACATTACAAATTACTTTTTAAAGCATGTATTTTGTAATCTGTAGTGAAATACATTTTAAAAGTAACCTACCCAGCCCTGTATATGTATATATATTTATATATATATATATATATATATATATATATATATAAATAAAATTGCTCACTATATTAAAACTGTGCGTGCTCTCAGTGGTTTTAACAGCAAATACGTGCAAACTGCAAACTAACACTCAAAGAAAATATGTTACACTGTGTGCCATTCATCTCATTTCCTTTTCCATCTGCATCTGCAATCTTAGTTAGGGCATCTGCATCCCATTCTGACATATCAAAGTGGATGTCAACCACCTCGAGGCTGAGTTTGCCTCCCCATCATCCAAGACCTCCATCACCCAGTTTTTCTCAGCTGAAGGTCAGATAGCCACTGCCTCCAGATGTGTAAAACCACAAAGCATCATCTAAGATGACAAGCTCGCCTTTGCAGACAAAACAACAAAATTTTAACAACTGTGTGCGTCATTCTCCGCAATACAAGGAAAATAAAGTTGCTTTGAGGTCAAGTTGAGTGAAATCACTAACTTAAATAAATGGGAAAAATGAGATCCCTTTCCAACAGTACATCCATATTTCACACACTGATCTTCTCTCAGTAATTGCCACTTATATGACTGTGCACTTCATTTAGGTTGCTGTGAAAAGGAAAGGGTCTCTTAAGAACTCAAATGTGTTGGGACTAACTGTAAAGTCAAAGGTTAGACTGAAAAAACGCAGTCACATTTGCACAGAGGCTTCTGCTCAAACTCCACCCCCCCCCCAGCCGCCAAGTTTCTCAGCTGAATAAGTGGAGAAACAAATTAAGTTAAGATTCCATTAAACCAACATGATAAGTGAGAGTGAATGTTAAACAGACAGAGTGGATTCGCCCTGCTTCTCAGAGACACTTACAAACCTCTTTAAAACAATCACAGCATCTGTCTATGTCTGTTTTAAGTCTGATGGACAGAAAACCTTGCAAAGCTAATGAAGTCCAGAATCAACTTTATGTAGCTTTAAAAGCCCACACTGAGAAAAAGTGAAAAAAAGCACAAGAGCTTAACTAGCTTCATCACCGATCATCTCACGTCTATTAATCATACAGTGAAGATTTAGAAACAATTGTGAAATTCACGTTTTACCCTTAAATATTCTCCTTGCACCTGTCATTATTGCTGTGAATAAAACAGGATAGCTGCATCACCCACAGTTTTAGGTTAGTTGAAAAGCATGAAATTGGTGCTGAATGTCATATGCAAATGACACTTCGCAAAGACCCGCCCCCTTTAGTTACTGTTGCTATGTCCGACAACCCATGAGCTCTCAGGCCACACATCATGTTCTCACGCTGTGAAAAATACATTGTGGAGCAAAGAGGACACTGACAACGTATGAAACAGTTTCATATTTAAAATATTGTAATTTTTTAAAGAAGTTTAAACAATAAATAGCGTATAGTGTCTCTTTAATGTGTCGTGACAGATCGCTGGAGCTCCTCGTGAACCGATCATCTCTTCATACTAGTTCATTTATAGCATCAAATAAACATGAATGAACATCAGAAGGAATGTTGTTTCAAGCGCGGAAAGACGTGAGTACACACAATTTTTCATGTTCGAAATTAATCTACTAACTCCCCTGACTGCTTTGTCTGACAAAATGGCAGATTCAGGGTTTTGATTGGTTAGATCGCCTGTCAATCAAATTGCTGGCGAAGGGTCAATTGAAAGAAAAGTTCAAATGTATTAAGATACAAACTGTGTAAACATATAACACGGCAAATTAAAGAGTTTATGGCCTCGTTTACACTGCAGGTCTTGATCCTCTTGATGTCTGATTTGTTGCTTATATCCATCCGTTTACACATTCTTTCAATTTTGACACTTATCCGATTCATGTGTTTGCACTGCCATAACATCTGAAATGTCACCAGTGGCGTAACTCTGTTTTAAAAAGTGGGTGGGACAGGAATGTGTGTGGTGGGGTGGTGTATTGTAATATCACATTAATTAAAATTTATTGACATAGACCTGTTTAATATGACCTGTTTCATCCTTACATCATTAGTCACATAGAATGCAATACTGTCCTGATGGACTAGTGGTAGAATTTTTGTTCAGCATGCCAGAGGTTCTGGGTTCTAATCCGCCTAATATAATGCATTTTATTTTTTCTTATGAAAACCAAAAATGTTCATGTGTTATTGTATATCAAGTGCAGGGACACATTTATGTGTATTTTGTTTTGGAACGAATAGAGAGTCTCTGCAACAGCGTTAAGCGATAGATCGTGTGAAAACTGCGCAGTGTGCCTAGAGCAGTCATTCCCAAACTGTGGTCCGCGGACCACTAGTGGTCCGTGAGGGTACTGCAGGTGGTCCGTGGAAAGGCAAAATAAAATAATATTTTACCTTCATTTTACCAGGAAATTCCCATAAAATTTTTTTTTTAAAGAATATGTAGGCCTATATTGATATAACATTTGCATTCAATTGATGTGATGACTAGTTATAGTAGTGCTTGTAAGCCTATTTAGAGGTGCGGATTAATTCAGGTAAGTCTGTGTGTAGACATTTTATTATGTGTGTTATGAGGTGGTCCACAAAATTTTTTGATTACAAATAGTGGTCCACACACACAAAAAGTTTGAAAAACCCTGGCCTAGAGGACATTGTTGTTCACTGATAACAGCGGCAACAAGCACTCGACATGATTTCAAAAACAACACATCGTTTAACAACACATTATTTAACTCAAACGAATGAATTGCTAATCAACTAGAGATGTTTCTTTTGTATTAGATACACACCTGCTGCAAGATGTTTCAAAAAGTGGTGTGGACAATATCGACCCTTGAAAAAAGTGGTGGGGACATGTCCCACCCGTCCCACACACAAAATACGCCTATGAACTAGTATTGTAGTACTCAGGACCGGTAAAGGTCTTGGTCTCAGACTAAAAAGGACTCTGGATTTTATTTCAAGACCTCAACTGCGGGGATATCGCTAAATTGCCATTGCATCGTCTGATTTCTTAGTTAACATCATTCATTTGATTGGATGTAAAAGACCCTGCTTCAAATGCAACTTATTTCTAATTTCATTTATTTTGTTACTGTTGTGCCGGGTCAGAAATCAACAAGGGATTGTGTCAAAAATGTCACCAAAATTAATAATTCAAGATATGATTGCAAAAAAGTACTTGTATTCTTGATATTTATATATTTATATTCCACCTCTGCAGTGTAAAGATGAATTTTGTTGTTATTCCAATTGTAATTATTGATCAAAAATCAGACATTTCTCAGGCAGTAAATGTGAATCTTTCAGATGAATTAGAGGAGTTTGGTCTTGGTCTTGACTCGGTATCAACCCCTAAAAGTTTTAGGTGGTCTTGACTACAACACTACTATGAACATCGCGCACGCTTAAAGGATGTTCTCGCACCGCACACGAAATATCCTCGAAAACAGATTTGTTTCTGTACGAGCCTTTAATTGTATCTTGAACTGACTGTTCTCCCCACAGGGCGGACTTTATCCGTTGACCACTGCCCTGCATTTTCCTCCTCCACGTTTCCAGCGTTGTTGACATTTACCGCCTCCACGCATACTTCCTCCTGAGAATAATGTCATGTCAATAAACCGCGGAGAAGTACCAAATTGTCGCAGTTTTAGTGACGTACAGAAATCCAATCTGCCTGTTTACATGACAGTCGCACTGGCACAATTTATATCTGATTTATTTCCACATATGAATGAGGCCTGAAACCGATCTCGAAATATCCGAGTGCATACGTGTTTTTCCTGATCAGTCCAGTTTCCCGGACAGTCAAATCACTGACAGTGTGAGCCCTATCTATCCTGCTGTAGCAAAAAATACAATTGAATAAATCTTTGAAAAAAATGTTATACAATTTAATTCCTTCCATCTTTTGCATTTGAATAGTGCAGCAGATCCAGATATTTACCCTTTGTGTTTTAGGATAGTAACAGTCATGTTTCTATTCTTAGCAAGCTTGTTTGCTGCAATGCAGTAAAATTTGATCCCGTTAATATTAACCAATGGAACATGCAACATTTTTCAGTAAACAAAGAAAAAGCACTGAGGAAAATTGAACCTAGTTTTGATCAATTACTTTCCATTTGTGTGATGTTATAAAAGTACTTCAGATGTTTTATTTGCTCTACTGAAGGGTTCAGGTAGATTCTGTCCCAGCAATGCTGCTTCTCCAGATTCATCTGGACTGCAAACACTTGGTTAAGATTCTTCACGGAGCACACACACACACACACACACACACGTTGTGTTTTCATTTTTTATGGGGACATTCCATTGGTGTAATGGTTTTTATACTGTACAAACTGTACATTCTGTCCCTCTACACTAACACTACTCCTAAACCTACCCATCACAGAAAATGTTCTGCATTTTTACATTTCTAATAAAACATTGTTTAGTATGTTTTTAAAGCTACTCATGAAATGTCCTCATAAAACATGTTTATGTCATAATACCAGTGTAATACCCATGTCATGATACACATTTGTGTCCTCATAAATCATAAAAACAACCATGTTGTGTTTTTGTGTTTTATGGGGACATTCCATTGGCATAATGGTTTTTATACTGTACAAACTGTACATTCTCTCCCCCTACACTACCCCTACCCCTAAACCTACCCATCACAGAAAATATTCTGCTATTTTAGATTTCCAAAAAAGATAATTCTGTATGATTTATAAGCTTGTTTCCTCATGGGGACCAAAAAAATGTCCCCACAAGATCAAAATTTAATAGTATTACTATACCTGTGGGGACATTTGGTCCCCATAATGTAGGGAATACCCACACACACACACACACACACCGTCCAGCCCAGGTAGGAGATTTAAAAAAAATGCTTATGGAATCACTTCATAACATGCCTTTGGGGGAAAACACTTTCTGAGATGATCTACTGTACTGTATGCATGACCTTAAACTGAAAACTGGAAATGCTACTGTGATCTTGTTCAAAATAACAGGTGCTCATCTCTAACTTTGGGATCCTTTTTTTTCGGATGCAGGTTTGCCCATATTTTACACTTATTGTTAGTTCTTCTGTTTGGATTAAAGGGGTACACTGGTAAAATGGGCTTTCAATAAAACTTAATATACAGTAGAAAGGCAGAAAAAAACTTAAATGACTAGAAAAAAACAACAACAAAGGCTGACCCCTTTTGCCTAATAGGTAGGAAAACTTCAACACTCATAATGCTCTTCGCATGTAAGAATTCAAAGCGTGAACGTTTAGCGGGAATGAGTTAGTTTCAGTTTCAAGTGGAGGATCCAGCCCATTAGAGGCAGTGGCTAAAGGCCGCAAGGAATCATAAATATGGAGAAAACGCCACTATGGAAAATCTAAAAAAAAAACCTGTGTTTGCAGTCAACATTTCAAACTGGATGACCATGAACACAGCATTTTAGTCCAAACGGAAGAGAAGAACAGAGGACTAGAAAAGGCCGTTTTATTCAACAAGATTGGAAACCACTTTTGGAAACCACCATGTGGACATCACATGACCAGCTGTGTGCTAGTACTAAACTAATATTAATTATTTTTATTATTCATATTACTCATTTGTTTTACATTTTAATTAATTAGTTATGAATTCATTATTCATTATTATTATTATTATTGTTCAAAAATAAAATGTAAAAAACTATTTTTAATAGTTTTAATAAATAATATTTATAATTAATTATAATTATAATAGTCTTTTTTAAATTGAGGATGGTTTTGAGTTATGAAACATAATACCATCACTCTTAAAAAATGCTGGGTTAAAACATTTTTGGGTTGAAAATGGACAAGCCCAGTGATTGGGTTGTTTTAACCCAGCGGTTGGGTTAAATATTTGTTGGTAAATGTTTATTTAACCCAACTATTGTTTAAACAATGACTATATGGCTGGCTTAAAATGAACCCAAAACAGGTTGGAAATTAAAAACCAATAGCAGTAATCAAAAGGTGAACATTTATTAATAAGCATTTTAATAAATGATTATTGTTTACTTATTATTCATTTAACTTATTAATCAATGTTCATTTCTTAAACATATGAATAAGTGTTTATATCCAACATAGTTTGGGTTCATTTTAAGCAAGCAGTCATTTTTAAATAATAGTCAAGTTAAATAAAGCTACCCATCAGGTACGGCAAACATTTAATCCAACCGCTGGGTTAAAACAACCCAATTGTTGGGTTTGTCCATTTCAACAATGGGTTGTTTTTAACCCAGTGATGTATTTGTGACTTACATATTTAAAAAAATAAAATAAAATAAATTATTTTATTTCAAAAGATCAAGGACATTTCACTCCTCATAACATCACCCTTTTTTTATAAATAAAATCCACAATTACTCTTCAGATGTGAAGTGTGCAGTGTTATAAATATGACAACATTTGAGTGTACAGTATTTATGCGAGTGCGCCAAAAAAGCAGAGAAAGAGAATACCGAGTCAGAAAGCGAGAGAAATGTGAAAGAGAGACAGGATGGGTGTGCCTCAGGTTCGCTCAGGACAAATGCCTCCTTCAGCTTCTATTATTAGAAGCAGCTGTTGCCCCTGACAACCGCTTAAAATCATCACTCCAGCACCTCAACTTCTTCACAAAGCACCGTGACACACGCAAAACAAAAACGCAAACACAAATGATTAAGCGAACGCAACATCACACAAACGGAGGCCATGCGCAGTCACACAGCCCATCTCACAGTGCGGTCTAAAATGAACTGATTTCTCTGTGGCCATCACGCTGAAGACTTCACACAGGAACAGAAGAATAGAGGCTGAGAGAGACACTCACTTGGGAGGGACACAACAGGATTAAAAGTAGCGAATAGAAGAGCAAAGATTGAAAAAGCAATGAAACTATGAGGTCAAGGACAAGGAAAGCTGGGAAGAAAACAATCTGCTTTGGTTTGGTTCAGCTTGCTGCAGCATTAAAGTCAATGCGAATTTAGACTTTGGTTATTTAGACAATAATTAGTTTTTCATTTATTGAACCTGAGGAAATGATATGAATCAACACAGGACCTTCAGTATAAATGCAGTATTGTGAGAAAAACAAATACATATTGGTATATAATTGCATATGCACAGCCCAAACCAGAATGAAGTTTACTGAGTCAACGCTTACATTAACTTTTGACATTAACTTTTTTGCTCACCAGCCACTGTGGGCAGTGGTTTTCCAAAGTTACTAGCCACTCTGCATTTGTAATGGCCACAATTTTGACATCAATACCATGAGGGGAAACTGCAATACAGATATTTTTAATATCATCTCGTAATTTGGCAGCAGGTATATTAGGCCGCCAAATACCAATATACCGTTACACGTGTTTTCTTTCTCATTGGTTTAAGTTCACTTAAAACTGACCGTGTTTACGTGAATACTCGCCAAGACCGGCATTTTGACATGATTTAGTGTGTATTTGTGTGTTTAAGAGCAATAAGCAGTGAAAAAGAACTGAATTTAGCTCTGAGAGGCAGCTTTATGTGCGCTCACTTTAGGTGTAAACGAATAAAATTATATGTAAAATGCGCAATCTCACGCCGAAATTCAAGCCCTGTAACACCAACGATATTCATCTTGTGCAAATGAAAGGATTGAGTGAGGGGAGGCGGGTTTGTGTGTCAGCTCCACAAACCATGGTAAATTACTACAGTTCATTCATGGTAAATGTTTGTAAGGGTGTTGATTTTGGGATTTAAAAGTCTTCAATCATGGCATGTTTCTTCTATTTTCCTTATCAGTCTTGTTGGGAATGTTGAGGCTGTAACATCTGATTTAAAACTAGTTTAATCATCAAGTGATTGTGGTTTGTAACTGAGAGGTGTGTGTCGAACTGAAACGGTACGGATTCATAACAAGTACAAAATAAATAGAATAATGAAAAAAAAACTTGCGCATTACGAGTGCGTTTGCTCGACTTAAACTATATTTAAACATTCAAAGCTTACGTCCAAACCTCCTATACTTACTCTACCGTTTCGCTCTCAGTTGAGTGTCTTTCGAAGTATTCTCCTTCGTCCATGAGCGCAGAAAGACGCATTCTACGCACACGCATTATCTTTTGTAAAATTAAACTAATTTCAGGGGAAGATTATATATTTGTTATTATGAACACTCATTTTTTCTTTAAAATAACCTGATTATTATTACGAACACCCTTTTTTTCTTTGGAATAAACTGATTAATCGTTTACAACAAGACTGATAAAGTTCACAGAGTCTCTGTTGCTGAAGTCCACACCAGTTGTTAGGAAAAACACCAGCATTATGCTGCAGCCAAGAGTCCACTTCTCACGTCCAGCATCTTCTACTGCAAACTTAACATGTCTCCTCACACTGCAGTCACGACGTGGTGAGTAAGGGCAGCTGAGGTACCAGCAGTGTACATTAACAATCAATGCAGAAGCTTATAAGAGCTGGCTATGAAGCCGTGACAGCATTGAGAACAGCTGACCTGCTGCAATATTCTTAGGGGAGCTGAGGAAGATTATCTTTAAGTTTAACGCCGTTTCGAAATTGGCTATTTAAATTAGGGTTTTCTCACTCCTCTGCCAAATCGGGAAACAGAAAAACAGAAAACACATCTGTCGACATCTGCCGCTTCAATCCTGAAGTGTTATGAAAATCATGTCAGAGTGTATGTGTGTGTTTATTTCAGACAAACAAAGAGGAGAAAATAGGATGAGACAGTTTACAGGGGGACAAATGGAGTTCAATGTCTGATTTTCTAAATGCATTTGGGATGCTCTTATATTAAAATTCTGGCCGATAACAATCAGCTGATTATTAGTGTCATTGAATGGTCTATAACCAGTAAGTCACTGTTATTAAAATCACAATTTTTCCTGCCTACTTACCTAAAAATCACAACAGATTTGGATGAAAGTGCGTCTTTTTAATTCTGGTCTCTGCAGATACTGTACAAAAATGACAGCAACTATCTCACCAACCTTGACTTTCGCTCACATCACATTCAGACTAATCTAAATTAATTCTGGTGAAATTCACCACTGACTTGTATTAAAAGCAATCATGAGAAGCTGATTAGAACTTCAAAACAGAGCATAAGAACACTCGATGATATGCCAGATCCTTTCTTCCTTTCAACAGTGAATGAAATCAGCCACCATAATCAACTCTACATTATAAATCATAAGTTCAAACTCCAAAATAACTTTCAGGATGGTTTCTTCTACCCTGACTTTGCCAAAAGGGAGAAAACTGGCATAAATTGGTCCAGGTGGTATTCCTGCATACATTTAAAGGGTTAGTTCAACCAAAAACAAAATTTCTGTCATTTATTACTCACCCTCATGTCGTTCTACACCCGTAAGACCTTCGTTCATCTTCAGAACACAAATTAAGATATTTTTGATGAAATCCGATGGTTCAGTGAGATAATGAACACTTTCAGATGCCCAGAAAGACACTAAAACATATTTAAAACAGTTCATGTGAGTACAGTGGTTCGACCTTAATATTATAAAGCGATGAAAATAATTTCTGTGCGGCAAAAAAAACCACAATTACAACTTTTCAACAATGAACGATGAACGAAGGTCTTACGGGTGTAGAACGACATGAGGGTGAGGAATTAATGACAGAAATTCATTTTTGGATGAACTGACCCTTTAAACTGATCATGTTGAATTTATTTGATTTAAAAGTATATTTCTAGAATTTCTACAAACAGCGAGTTCTGAGGGAGATGCTGTAAATGCGAACTATCTCTGCTGTGCCTCACTAACTCCCTCCCTAAAAGGCCTCCCACTGGCTAAAATAATTTATGTATGACAAATCACCACAGAAATGGCTTTTGTTCACGTCCACTATCCATAATTCACGAAAAAAAGCTTTTTCCAGCATCAGTGATGTGACACCTTGTCATAACAAAAGTGACAACCTCAACCTTAGACCCGAGTATCCTAGAAATCCCACCGAGTGCATCCGGCTTCAGAGTGGAAGTTTATTTCAGAACACAATTTACTGTTATTCTTACAACTATCATTTTAAAAAGAAAAATGATTGGTACTAATCTCCAGTCCAGGGCCCTCATCAGTGCGACAAATGTCCTCCATGGCACTGGTTCTTAAAGGGGACCTTTGTGCAAAATTCACTTTTATAAGGTGTTTGAACGCTGATGTGTGTCCGCAGTGTGTGAGAACAACCAGCCAATAATGGTTATAATTCCCATACATCAGAAGCTTGCAGTCTCTTCAAACGAACTGATTAAGATTCCCCCTAGGATGACATCATCGTAGGGAGAAGCCCCGCCCACAGCAGGTGACAATCTGTCCAATTAGCATAGACACAGCCATGAGTGAGAAGCACAGAGTCCGCCTTTTATCCTCGCTGTAGCAGCTGGAGTTTTACAATGTCTGCGCCAAAGAGGCATTACAAGTTTTGTGTTTTGGGATGTACCAATGCACATAAGAGACTCCATAGACTCCCGCCATCTGAGTCACTGAGGACGTCTTGGTTAAATTTCATTTTCAGAGGAAATGTCCTGAAGAAATTCAGTAAAGTCTTATTAGTTTGTGCCAATCATTTTGCGCTGGACTGCTTCACAAACGAGGGTCTTTTCAACAACTTTGGTTCGAACATATAAAGCTGAACACTGCTACTGAGTTTCCAGTTCTGACATTTTCAGTGTGTTAGATTGTCCTGTTTTGTTGTTGCAGGTGTTCTTGTCCAACATGCCGGAGCTTGAGCTCTCGAAGCTCCACCCTCTTCTTGAAAGGGGGCTAGGAGCACCAGTTCATTTGCATTTAAAGAGGCACACAAAAACTGCACGTTTTAACATGCTTTAAAAAATTCTGTAGGGTATTTTGAGCTAAAACTTCACATACACACTTTGGGAACATCAGTGACTTATTTTACATCTTGTAAAAAGGGCCATAATATGTCCCCTTTAACCCTTTCATGCTTCTTGTCCACTACAGTGGACAGATATTTGGAAGCCATTTTAAACCTTTTAGGTTGTAGTTCCATGTCCCAACCACCAAGTGGTGAAAACCCAAAGCCTCGTCTACGATTCGAATTAATTAGTGTCTTTGTATCTCTTTGTTGTTTTGAGATATTACATCATATAATCAAAAAGGCGGAGGAAAGAGGATATGCACCAACTACCTCAGGAATAAGTGTTAAATCCTTTTATTCTCAGAAAGCCAGACAGGTACAAAAAATATTTTTCAGATAAATAAGATGTAAAAAGTACTTTAGTGCTGCAATGACGCATCGACGTCATCGATTATGTCAACTATGAAAATACATTCCATTCTATCACAAAAACCTAGAACACGATTATCAAAAGAATGGGAATACTTTAAACAGAGGCCAAATAAAATGGTCCTTTGTTCCCTTTGCAAAACCGAAATGGTGTACCACTGCAGCACAACTGAGATGCACGAGCACCTCAGAAGAAAACATCCTGGCGCTTTCCGACCTCAAAAGGACGAGCCATCTATGTAAGTATTTATTATTACAATTAGTTTTGGGAGTAATTGTTGCGTTCTTACCTGCTGTGTTTTGGTCAAGAATTAGTTCATATATGCTAGGTAATAATGGTAATGCTAATCGCTAACTGTATAAACTGTAAACATATATTACTGTATAGGTTACTTTGGCGAAAATAAAGCATACTTTAACTTTTAATTTACATTTACTGGTTGTTTTTGCACACGTAGACTTAAAATTAATTAAACTTAGAAATTTATTAGAAAAAGAAAATTAATTAGACTTAAAATTGAATTTTTTTGGGGGGAAAAAATGTAATAAAAGTTGAAATATTATATTAGAAGCTGTACTTATAATTTTTTGTAAAGTTATCCAAAGGATTCATTCGCTAATCAAAAAAAGAACACTAGATTAATTAATTTTTTTTTTTTTTTAAATAATCGTTAGAGTAGTCAACTAATCGGAAAAAAATAATCGTTAGATTAGTCGACAGAAAAAATAATCATTAGTTGCAGCTCTAAAATACTTTTATCCAGATTTTAAGAATATTTTTCTTGCGCATTTTTTTCTGTGACAGAAAATACATCGTGCGCCAAAGGGTATATTATGCCTATATATAGGTTCCTCCGTAATTTGTATGTTTTAGTTAGAGTTCTGATATAATTTTCACTTGAATAGTTTTATTAAACAGCCATATTAAATAGTCTTCAGATTTTATCTTTATTTTAATGCTTAGGCCTATACAGTATATACTTATTTATTAGGTCATATAAAAGTGTAGGCATATACGAGGACAGGGATATAATTGCATTTAAGGTGTATGAATATGTGCTCATGTACAATACTTTTAAATAAAAGTTGGCCATTTTTGAATTAATAAAATGAATTTTGAGACATAGAATGATATGTGTTTCAAATATCCTCATTATTGTTATTTAACTTTCCAAGTGTTCTGGTGTAAAAGCCTCTAAAAGCCACATCTGTCAAAAATGAGATAATGATATTGAGCCAATGCTCTCTGCACATACTATACGTTCATTGAATTCTTTCACTTCAAACCCGCTAAATCCCAGCCCTATCCCATTCAGAAGTACTGGTGCTTATATAGAAACCTATACATGGGAGTCTGATAAAAAAAATTATTTTCAAAGAAAAATGTCAGAGGCTTTTGCATCTTAAGTCTTCTTATTTATATTCACAGATTTGCTCTTAGTAACTGTTTTAAAAACATGCATGTTTAAAAAAAAAATTCAGACCCAGCTTTAGATCTATTGAATCATTTTTTATACCATTAATGCATGGTGTCCAGATATGTTACTCCCTCAAAATAAAATATATTGGGGAAAAAAAGGAATGAACAGTCGTCACCATCACTAAGCTCTTTCAGTCTTTATTTAAAAACATTTTCCCTAAAAGTTCGAGTTATAATAGTTTGCAAGAGTGCCATTATAAACACAACAAGGCTTTGAAAGCGGACTTTTTAGTAGATGTTATGCTGATGACATGACATGACCTGAGTAGTACTGATGTATTTATATTGTAGAATAAAACGTGAAATTGTGTTCACCACAGACCTTGCTTCAAGAATTTCACCAAAAGCCCAGTCAAAAAACCCACTGACTTCAGGACGATGGAACCGGAAGTGCTAAAATGTCAACTCATTTCCAGGTTTTGGCCAACAAATATTGTCATCCCTGCACCACTCTATAAGACCATGGCTGACATAAACCACAATTTGCTGCATTTAGACCTTAATTGAGCCTTCGCAAACAGTTTGATTGACAGGCGATCTAACCAATCATAACGCAGAATCCGCCATTTTATCTGACAAAGCAGTCAGGGGAGTTAGTAGATTAACTTTGGTGAACTTGAACTTGAATAATTGTGTGTCCTCACGTCTTTCCGCGCTTGAAACAACATTCCTTCTGATGTTCATTCATGTTTATTTGATGCTATAAATGAACTAGTATGAAGAGATGATCGGTTCACGAGGAGCTACAGCGATCTGTCACCACACATTAAAGACACACTATACGCCATTTATTGTTTAAACTTCTTTCAAAAAAATCACAATGTTTTAAATATGAATCTGTTTCATACGTTGTCAGTGTCCTCTTTGCTCCGCGATATATTTTTCATATATATAAATATTTTAAATATATATTTTTTATATTTTTCCGATATAAGATGGCGGATTCGGCGTTATCATTGGTTAGATCGCCTGTCAATCAAAGTGTTTGCCAAGGGTCAATTAAGGTCAACTGACCCTTCGCAAAACCTGACCCCTGTTGCTATGTCTGACAACCCATGCTCTCTCATGCCAC
The DNA here is from genome assembly GCA_038088235.1 of Zacco platypus. Taxonomy (NCBI): domain Eukaryota; kingdom Metazoa; phylum Chordata; class Actinopteri; order Cypriniformes; family Xenocyprididae; genus Zacco; species Zacco platypus. The sequence continues at coordinate 4,499,085 of CM076078.1, read as the reverse complement.
ACATCATGTTCTCACGAAATGAAAAATATATCACGGAGCAAAGAGGACACTGACAACGTATGAAACAGATTCATATTTAAAATATTATGATTTTTTTAAAGAAGTTTCAACAATAAATAGCGTCTAGTGTGTCTTTAATGTGTCGTGACAGATTGCTGTAGCTCCTCGTGAACCGATCATCTCTTCATACTAGTTCATTTATAGCATCAAATAAACATGAATGAACATCAGAAGGAATGTTGTTTCAAGCGCGGAAAGACGTGAGGACACACAATTATTCAAGTTCAAGTTCACCAACGTTAATCTACTAACTCTCCTGACGGCTTTGTCGGATAAAATGGCGAATTCAGGGTTATGATTGGTCAGATCACCTGTCAATCAAACTGTTTGCGAAGCGTCAATTAATGACAGAATTAACATTTTTGGGTGAACTAAACTTTTAAATTGACAACTGTCATCATTTACACGGATTGCTCTCCTTTATTCTGTGAAACACAAAGGAATTTATTTTGAAAAAGTCTTTATTTTTGTCTATATAATGAAAGACAATTCAAAATATCATTTTAAATATTTAGTGTTTCACAGAAAAAAGACAAACAGGTTTGGAACGTCATTTTAATTTTTGGGTGAACCATTCCTTATATAGCCATGGTAAGACAAACCTAGTTTTAAATGGCGTATTTTCAGATTTCCCACCTTCAAAAATATCTCTATCCTGTAATCATCTAAATTTCCCAACTGTGGCACATTTGCTGAAGCATTAAACACAGCTGAACCGATCATCTCTTCATACTAGTTCATTTATAGCATCAAATAAACATGAATGAACATCAGAAGGAATGTTGTTTCAAGTGCGGAAAGACGTGAGTACACACAATTTTTCAAGTTCAAGTTCGCCAACGTTAATCTACTAACTCCCCTGACTGCTTTGTCGGACAAAATGGTGGATGGTCAGATGAACTGTCAATCAAACTGTTCGCGAAGGGTCAATTAAACAGGTCAAAGCGAATTCCGCTATGATCATCAAAATCATAATTTCTTTTATTATCAGGGTGACATTAATATCACTATTGTGTTTTAACATCCATTGTTTCAACCTGTGAGTGTGCGTATATGGGGTCTTGTGTGCATGTTCCTCACAAAATCTCTTATTTTGGTCTTCTTTGCTGAGTCAGAGTAAAAGATTATGTCAGCTCAGCTCCAATGCCAAAACAATCATAATGCAAAATGAACGCAATGCCTCTCTAATCTAACAGTCGGCTGTGCTTGTGAAAGAAGCAGCCTGTAGCTCTTTCCTGAATGGACTACAACAGCAAATTGTATTCACTGTAGCCGTAATAGGTTGTGTTGACAGAGATTTCTGCTTCCTGAACAGCCCACCATCTATTAAACAATCAGAGGAGCCTGTGGACTCACCATGTTCACTTCTGACACCATGTCGATACTAGAGATGTCAATACTCATACCAACATCAACCGGAGGACCTGCAAAGCAAACAGACACCACAATCTTCTCTAACATGGTCTCATGACAGTAAATGATCCATCAAATTGGTCACATCCATCAGTGAGAATGGAAGAAATGTTTTAAATCAATAGAACGTCTTTACCTCCGAAGTCTGGCCTGAGACGGATGTCGTAGCCTTTGAGTAGTTTATCCACGGTGACTTTGACGTATGACATGTTGCTCGGTTCATTTACACTGAGGAAGAGTAGTGTGATATTTAAGACTCAACTGTGCGCAAAGAAACCAGATTAAGCCTAACATCTGGTTTTGTAGCAAAGCCAAGCTGGTCTTCTAGCCTGGGTCTTAGCTGGGCCAAACTGTTCTAGATAGTTCAGACTGTCTAGACTGTTCTAGATAGTCCCTCAGGCTGGCTAACCTAGTGCTCAAATGGCTGACCAAAGTGCCCAAACCAAAACCAGCCAACAGGCTGTGAGACCAGCTAAGACCAGCAGTTTAACATGGCTCTGCAGGGAATGCAGTCAGACTGATCATGACTTACCTGTTCGCCGGCGGGGAACGGCCAAGCGTCAAAGCCACGAGCACGAGGAGATACAAGATCCCCGCGCGCCCCGCGACCACCATCCCTCTCATCCCTCTCATCATCGACCGAGCAGTAGCCCAAACTTAGTCTGAAGACGTCAACTACACAGCAACGCATGCGCGACGACGAGACCAACATTAAAATACTACAAAATGAGCAACTCCAACGAAAAGCAAAGTGGCGCGCGAGGTGCTCTTGCGTCCGTCGCGCTCCCGGTGCTGACGCTGCTGGCGGAGCGTATCAGTATGCCAGTCAGATCCCATCGCCAGCGGGTCACTGGACACGACAGCTCATGGCAGTCCGCTGCGTGTCTCCCTGGGAAAAGAAGCTGAGCGTACAGTCGCGTTGAGGAGATTATGCGCCTGTCTCTTCCGTGCATCTAAAATTATTCCACGCGAGGCAGACAGAGCTGAGTGCGTCGTTTTTGCTGTGCACCTGAACGCGCAAGAGCTCTTTCGCGCCACCTTTCAATTTGCCTTGCATCACGAGCCAGAGACAGTGAATTATTTGTTAGAAACTCGGAAAACCCATTAAAAAGCATTAATATCTGGAGACTGTGGGAATAATTAATGTGACAGGGATGTGAGGAAAGAACAGCAGACCCTGCGTTTAAAGTGTAGAGATGTTCTGTTCAAACTTACTAATACTTTATAGAACGAATAGTCTATAATAATGTTTTTATATAATAGTCGTTACCTGTTATAAACTGAGGGCAGGAACCTAAATTGGTAAGCTATTAAATGGTAAATAAAAAATAAGGAATAAGAGAGACAACTATGAGCCACTTTACTTTACAAAGTTTATTTACAAGCAAACTTGTTTTCTCTAGCAATGGTAGTTTGGTTATTTTAAGTATATTATTTTCTTAAAAATAGACTTAAAGGTACAATATGTAATTTTTATATTAAAATATTAAAAAAAATACTTGCACAAAGTTATATACTTCGTTCAGCTGTGTACTTACATTATCCTAAATGTTTCCAAGAATTTGCAAATTCAGAGAAATTCACAATTTTAAATAATGTCCCTCTCTTGTCACTTGCGCCTGTCAGTGACGTAATATCTGCGTTATCCCTGGTTTCCGCTTGTACTGCACAGTAACCATGGCAACAGACACGTAACTTCTAGCGGCGCGCTGCTGTTGTTTCATTCAAACATTATGGACCATGGCAAGCAAACTTTGGGACAAAAGGAGAAATAAAACGAGGATCAATATCGGCGTGGCGTTTCCAAGATGGCGAGAGCTTTGCGACAAACTTTGACTTAACACTTTAACTGCACGTTATTAGACAAGGTGAGCAAATGTAGGCTACATAAGACCAATCAATGTTATAAAGCTCAACACGACGAAGTGTTAGAATATCATCAGTATGATAATCTAATGTTGATCTAGCTCACTGTTAAGTCTCATAGACAACAAACTAATACTAAACATTACAACTTTCAACACACTCAAATGTAGTTTAGTATGATAGTGTAACGTTAGAAAGTGAAACAGCGCTGCGTTACCTCACAGTTTTAATTCATCAAATAAACTGACCTGTATGAGGAGTATTTCAGCACTTGTGAGTAGTTCGGTAGAATGAAATGTCCTCGTTTCTTTATATCCCCGGGACTCTCGTGTGTCACTGATATCTGTCTCTCATTAGTAATCGCGTCCGTGATTCTCAGCCACGTCCTGCTTCACACCACAGTCATGTTAAAACATGCATTCACTCATCCATAAACATTATTTCCCCATAAATATTATTAGATCCATCAGCATGACGACAAGTTCCATGAATCCACATTCACCTGCTTCATCAATCTGCGACTTTCTTATTGTTTTGAAGAGTTTAGCGACCCCTATCGGTGAAAAAAAAAACAGTGCACCTTTAATATGAAATCGTCTACTGTGGTGGCATCCAGTGATTTCCAATTGGATGATTTGTGTTTTACTCAGTTTATATGGATTCGCACTGGGAGAGTTTCCTTATAGCAGGTAAACTTTTAGTCGAAAGCTACATTACAATATATAACTACTGCTATCAAGACGTCTACTTTGCCTGACAGAGACTAAACTGCATGTCAGGGCCTGTGGGAAGAAGATTTATTGTTCAGTGGAGCAAAGAGTTTGAGACACGATGGCAGGCTGCTGTATTTTCTTTCCCTCTGGACATTAAGCGGTATGCCTGAATGCTCAGCCATACTGTAGGCTTTGTAGGAGCCCTCAATACAGCCTGTTTTGAGCTGACCTGAGATATCATGAAGAACAGAGGTTGGTAGGAAAGTAGGTTTTTGGGATCTTTAAATCCTCAAGTGCACAGAGTGCGAGCCTGGTGGGGAATTAGGTCTTGGAACAGCAGAAGGATCTGTGTAAGAGGGCACTGGAGTGAACAGTGGAGATAAGAAGCTCAGTTTGATCCAGCTACAACAAAATATTCATAAAGATTTCAAAGCAATACAGATTTAAAAGTAAAAAGACATGGAGTGATTCAGAGAAATGCTGACAGAATTTGTTGTGGCTTTGGCACTTTGTTACTTGTTTACCATTCAGTCATGTTAATAATTTTGCATATTCTTTGCAATTCATTACAATTTTTTTGTGCAATACATTTTTCAGGTTGCCACTTGATGTCAAATGTTGGTCTTGAAGCAAAACCGGTTGATAACCACACATAACATGAGTTTAAAGTCGGCATGAAATTTAAATTTACCCACCATTTTATTGACTTTATTAAGATTCATCTATGCATGTTTATTTTTTTATTTTTTTTTGCGTTTGTAATCTTGATCTTTCAGTGAAATGACAGACTTCTCTTTGAAAACATATCCCAGACTTCACTTCTCCAATCATTTAGTCTGCGTAAACTCTCCGCCTTTTTCTGCAATCTTTCTTACTACAGCAAGCTAGCATTGAGATCTGCCTCCATCCGATCAACAACCGATAGATAAGTCCCTGCCCAACATTTATGTCTTTTTCAATAATCCGTTTCACTCTAATGTACATCTCAATACAGAAGAAAAGATCTGTCACTCACTACTCTTTCATTATGACTTGAAGAATCTCAAGGAAAGGCCACCAAATTACTAGTAGACTAGGGGTGTAATGCATGTAGCCAGTGGACGGGCCTGACAGGCGTAGGCCCACCCACTATGATGAATGGGCCCCCCCAGTTTATAATATTTGTTAAATAATTGCTGTTTAATTACAAAATTATTATAGCATCTCAAATACTAAAATAAAATGTGTTTTGCATAATGCTCGAAGAGTTTGACTGACAGCTGTGTTAAGCAATTAGGTGTTAGCCAGGCTGTCCCAGGCATGTGTGTTCACTCATTCACTTAGCCTATGATTTGCAGTTGTGTGTTGGAAATTGATTGAATGATTATGAATGTAATTTGTGCTCAGTCGGAGTTTAAAGTCGTTTAGTGTGCGGTGTCTAAAGAATTTAAGACCAGCTGTTTCCAGTCGTTCTCACAAAGATTTTTTTTAAAAAATGATATTTGCGACGCCGACTAAATGCACCCGTTTCCGAATATGTTGGCCTATTAATTTAAATAAAATAAACAAATAAAATATCACAAACATGACATAATTTTATACACTTTAATTAAATCTAATATACTTGAGGAAATAATGAAGAAATACAGTGCCTTGAAGATCTTTGCAGAGTTTCCAGTGTTTGGAATAAATTAAGCAGGGTTTTATTTTCGTTCTTCAAACTGCTACTCAGGTTTTGTATGTGAACAGGTTGTAGCCAACTTTAGGGTTTTGTTGACACCGGGCACATCATAACATAGTTTTACTACGCGTGCCTTATAATGTTCTGTATATATGTATGTATATACATATATATATATATATATATATATATATATATATATTTCTATAGGATAAAAAAAAGATTGAAATGACCTGAATATAGAGTCTGTCCTTTAGTTTACGTGAAAGTGCCTGCTCATTTTTGCCCAGGCCCGACCAAAAATAAAATTCTGCCTACCCCACTGGTGTAATGATATTCAAACTGAACCGAAAACCGCGATAAACCACCCACGGTATACCGCGATACTCTCAGGGCTTACAGAACGCGCCACGCCCAACCCTGGCCCATTGGATCTGAATCCACAGCGCTTTTGCCTTACCACCATTAACCACTAATAATCCCAATATGCTCCGCATTTTGTTACTTTCGGTTTTATCACGAAATTCGAACAAAAAATGCCGTTTTTGCGCTCTTTCACGTGACGTCACAGATCACTAACTGTACAAGCGCCTCGAACGCGAGAGAACGCGTCATCTCTTCCTCTTTAATGCTAGTTACAGGATATAAGCATGAATGAACATCTTAAGGTATGTTGAAAGATACAGTACAACTTACTGAAAGTATCATATCTCGTGTAAGCGCTCAATCAGTGTTTCAACGGCGGAAAGACGTCAATAAAACGGCTTGTAAACACTGTCGCGTAGCATTTACCTCAGGCGAGTCCACAGCTCGCCAGAGAAATGAACTCTTTCAGTAAATATGAGCACTAGCTTATATATTCATTATATGTTACTTAACTTGTCAGTGATGTCATGATTATTTAGGCCTATGTTTAAATAAACCTGTCAAGGAAATGACAGCCACTGTGTATAAGATTAGGCCTGTATTTCAAACAACGAATTGGAGTAAAAACATAATTTTATAATTAGATTTAGAAGTTAATGCTAAAACGGCCATATTTGCATACAATTTGTTATTTGAGCGTTGATTATTGTATCTAACATATGAGTTTAGGCTCTGTTATTAACCTTTAACATTATAGTAATGTGCAAGTAGTTTACAGTATTACCAAAGATAAAACATTTTCATCCAAAACTTTTAATCATAAATGAATTCTTTTAAAGGCAGAGACAAATTAGTAGTGTTCAGTAAACTACTATTTAATAAAAAAAAAAAAAAAAGGTTGAACCAAATCCGAACTGTCAATTTTGTGTACCGTTACACTCTTACATTAGATCCTTGAAATTCTCCATTTAATGGTTTCAGGAATATCTCGATTGCCAAACTTACCCACTGTTTCATCACCCCCTCTAGCTTTTTCTACCACTGGCACTTTGTGCAGAACCGTCCATCACATTTGATTCGTCACACAAAAAGTTGCTAATTACAGCAGCAGATACTCACTGTATTTAATGAAACAGTAAAGAGTACTGAATTGCATGAAGACGGTGACTATAATTAATTCTGAATTTGTTGTGATATACTTGACTTGTTGTGATAAACTCGAAAAATAAAAAAAATACCAAAAAATAAATAAGTCATGAATGAGTAGCCACACCAATTTGAGCGCATGCACACACAGACACATCTCCTCAACCCAAACAAGAGCAAAGAATCAATACTGAGTAACTTTCACCTCCTATTCCTCACAGCGTGCATCCATCACGCCTTACTGAGAACTGGCTCTCATATTGTGAGAACCGCAGACCACAAATATAACGGCTCCCTGTGAGTGAGTGAAAAATACCATCCTCATCATTTAGCTGATGCCTGTCCTCATTGACTTTCATTTGGCTGTTGTGTTACAGATTCAGGGACACCAGTCCTGCGATCACCAGAGGATTCGGTCTATAAAAAGGTTCACAGCAAGGCCAGTGTCAGTATTCGTCTATTTTAATGGCACTTTCATTTGGAGGGTTTTAATCAAAAATTCCCTGCTTGTGGATAAAATGGCAGTTTAGGGATATTTTCAAGATGATAAACCTGACAGGTTTGGCATTGTACAATGTTTTGTCAATCAATACAAAAGAGGAGAGAGCAAAATATGATCCAGACGGTGGCAGTAATGGCGAGGGCTTGAACCCTAGGAGGCACAGCTTGCAGTACTGTAATTCAGCAATAATGGCACTAGGGGGCGCTACCAACTAAATAATGACTTAGAAACACAAAAAATCTGTGACAGACACTGAGGAAGAGAGAATTTATTTATTTTAAAAAAAAAATTGAAATAGATTATAAGCAAAATAATTGTTCTATCAGTCAGTTTTGGAATTTAGTAATTTAGAACTGAAACTAGTTTGTTAACAATAACTAGAAGAACTAAATAAAATATGTTTAAAGTTTCATGTTGCTTACTTAAAAGTTGTTTTGGCCCACCTACACATACACTATATGGCCAATAGCACATTCCATTCAATTCAATTCAAATTTCAAATTCAAATTCAAATGTCAACACATGGACACCAGAACACCACATCCAAAATGTGGCTTTCAATACTATAGGAAGTTGGTCCGCCCTTTGGTTCCCTAAAGGTTTCCACTATTCCGGGAAGATATTGTAACATGGTTGTGTGGATTTGCTCCCATTCGGACATGTGTGATTTTATGCACAGGTCAGTAATGGGCTTAGCTTAAAAAAAAATGAAATGGTATGTGCACATTTTAGAGCAGGTGAATGACCAAAAAAAATATCGAAGGCTTTAAAAAAAGAACAAAACGGATTAAAATATTGTTTGTCTACTGTTAAGATTTTGAGAGCATTGTGGCAGTGTAGCTAAAATAGCCCAACCCGTAAGGCAATCTAATGTACATACACGGGCAGAATGTTGAGCTTAGGAAGATATTAATAGTTGTGTACTCAGCTGTGTTTAATGCTTCAGCAAATATGCCACAGATGGGAAATTTAGACGATTACAGGATAGAGATATTTTTGAAGGTGGGAAATCTGAAAATACGCCATTTAAAACTAGCTTTATATTACCGTGACTATATGAGGAATGGTTCACCCAAAAATTAAAATGACGTTCCAAACCTGTTTGTCTTTTTTCTGTGAAACACTAAATATTTAAAATGATATTTTAAATTATCTTTCATTATATAGAGTAAAATAAGGACTTTTTCAAAATATATTCCTTTGTGTTTCACAGAATAAAGGAGAGCAATCAGAGTAAATGATGACAGTTGTCATTTTAAAAGTTTAGTTCACCCAAAAATGTTAATTCTGTCATTAATTGACGCTTCGCAAACAGTTTGATTGACAGGCGATCTGACCAATCATAACCTGAATCCGCCATTTTATCCGACACTTCAAAAATTGTGTGTCCTCACGTCTTTTCGCGCTTGAAACAACATTCCTTCTGATGTTCATTCATGTTTATTTGATGCTATAAATGAACTAGTATGAAGAGATGATCGGTTCACGAGGAGCTACAGCGATCTGTCACCACACATTAAAGAGACACTATACGCTATTTATTGATTAAAGTTCTTTAAAAAATTACCATATTTTAAATATGAAGCTGTTTCATACGTTGTCAGTGTCCTCTTTGCTCCGCGATGTATTTTTCACTGCGTTGGAACTTGATGTGTGGCGTAAGAGCGCATGGCTTGTCAGGCATAGCAACCGTAACTAAAGGGGGCGGGTCTTTGCGAAGGGTCAGTTACTTACCCTCATGTCGTTCCAAACCTATAAGACTTTTGTTCATCTTTAGAACACAAATGAAGATCTTAAAAATGAAATCTGAGAGCTTTCTATCCCTCCATAGACAGCCAATGAACCTACTACTTTCAAGGTCCAGAACACTAGGAAAGACATCATTAAAGTAATCCTTGTGACTCTTCAATTTTATGAAGTGACATGAGTGCTTTTTAACAAAAAAAATGTACCACTTTATTTACAAAATAATATTATCCCAAGAGTGTTTTCATGCAAAGCTTGAACACAAAACATATGCGTGCTCTCGTGAACGCTCGCGCATGTGTGTCGTGTTGACGCGCGAGTCCAGTGTTGCCAAGTCCGTTGTTTTCCTGTGGAACTGGGCTACTATTAAGTTGTTGCCGCTATAGATAGATTCATTCACATCCATTTATATGTATTAACTCAATATTACATGTTTTTACTAATGTACTTTTAATGTTTTTACTTTTACTTTGGTAATTTTTTAATGTTGTGTCAGCTGATGACTTTGTCTTGTTGTATTTAGTTTAGCAAAATTATCTGCTAAAGCCTATTTCATATAGACCACTCCATTATGGCGGATGGACTACGTATAGCGGCCCATTGAAATGGCCGCTAATGAGGCAAAATATCTATGCCGCGGGTAAGAATGTTTTTTGCGGGTTGATTTCCATCCTCGTATGTACGATTTCGGCTCTCCAACACCCCCATAGCACCCCCAGATGTTCAAATTCAGCAGCCCAATCGAGGAAATCGCATTTTTGGGCTACTTGTGACTGGTCATTATGCTACAGACCTGGCAACCCAGCGTGAGTCTGAACAGCTCTCATGAATGCACACTGCAGATCAATATTTAAGTAAATAAAGTGGTAAATTATGTTTTTTTGCGCAAACAAAGCACTCGTGTCAGTTCATAAAATTGAGATTAAACCATTGGAGTACTTTAATGATGTCTTCACTACCTTTCTGGACCTTGAAAGTGGTAGTTGCGTCGGATCAGAAAGCTCCCAGATTTCTTTAAAAATATCTTAATTTGTGTTTCCGAAGATGAACGAAGTTCTTACAGGTGTGGAACGACACAAGGGTGAGTAAATAATGATGGAATTTTCATTTTTGGGTGAACTAACACTTTAATATGGAAGCCCGTTCCCGCCACTGTTGAGAAAAAAAAATATTCCGTAAGTCATAATAATCAGAAACTTTCTCATAATAATGACTTAGTATCTCATAATAATGACTTAGCATCTTTAACTTAATCAAAAAAAAAATTTTTTAGAAACTTTCTCATAATAATGACTTAACATCTCATAATAATGACTTAGTATCTTTAACTTAATTTTTTTATTAAGTTAAAGATGCCAAGACATTATGAGATGTTAAGTCATTATTATGAGATGTTAAGTCATTATTATGAGATACTAAGTCATTATTATGAGATACTAAGTCATTCTTATGAGATGTTAAGTCATTATTATGAGATATTAAGTCATTATTATGAGATGTTAAGTCATTATTATGAGATACTAAGTCATTATTATGAGATACTAAGTCATTATTATGAGATATTAAGTCATTATTATGAGATGTTAAGTCATTATTATGAGATGTTAAGTCATTATTATGAGATACTAAGTCATTATTATGAGATACTAAGTCATTATTATGAGATATTAAGTCATTATTATGAGATGTTAAGTCATTATTATGAGATACTAAGTCATTATTATGAGATGTTAAGTCATTATTATGAGATGTTAAGTCATTATTATGAGATACTAAGTCATTATTATGAGATACTAAGTCATTATTATGAGATATTAAGTCATTATTATGAGATGTTAAGTCATTATTATGAGATACTAAGTCATTATTATGAGAAAGTTTCTCATTATTATGAGAAAAGTCTCATTATTATGAGATACTAAGTCATTATTATGAGAAAGTTTCTCATTATTATGACTTACGGAATATTTTTTTTTCTCAACAGTGGCGGGAACGGGCTTCCATACTTTAAGGATACAACTCCAATGAGCACTAAAAAATAATAGGAAATAACATATAATACGTTTGTTCTCATATGGAGCACCAGGCTCTTCAGGCATTCACTCCATATAAAAAGACCCAGTAGTTGGGATCTGGACAGTAGGCCACTGGCTGTTCTGTGCATGTTCTGCCTCTGAAGCCCGTGTAGCTTGAAAAGATGACTACACAGACCCCCTGTGACCGGCTTTGTAGGGCCTGTGTCGAGGTTAGGATGAGCTGTTCATCATTCTAGACCTCCCCTGTTGAGTTTAAAGGACAAGTGTTGTGTTTGTTCGTCTTATGAGAGACATCAGATTATGTGATGGCAGCAGTTCAGGGGACGGCAGGACTGGCTGTTGCTATGGTGACAGTGCCAGTGGTCTGTTTAGGGTTTGTCTGACCCTATTTCAGATAAACCATTATTACATGCATAAAGATACACACATGTACATTCATTAAACATGAAGCTGTATGATACTGCTAATACTGCTGCTGTGATCCAGCATCAAAACATGTTTTGGATAATAGATGTGATATGATTAAATTGTGCCCTGGCTGGAACAAATGGAAATCAACCTAATTTGGTATGGCAAATGAGTGCGTGGAAGCTGTCCCCAAAGATTCAGATTGATATTTGTGCCTGCTTTTAATAGAAACTGTTATTTTATTTTTTTTTACCCCCAGTCAAACATCTCCGTCTTCAAATAAAGGATCAGATCGCATGCTTCATCATTCCTAATAGTGGATTGTAAGTAAATGAGACTCTTAGTCGAGATGAATTACTCGCCTCGTAATATGAAATCACTCATGCAACACACTGCCATGTTCTCACCGCTCTAAATACACCGGCATAATTACTAAACTGTCTTGGTCGGAACAAATGGATGAAAACTGCAATATGTAGACCTTAGCCTTTTTTACAGTCTATGATATAGACCTGGATCCCAGAGTTGAGAGTGTTAGTCAGATGGGATGGCTGCCACGTTGCCTCGCTGGGTCACATCCAAAGAAAATAAATAAAAAAACATAGAGGACACATCATGCAGAGGGCAATGGAATTGCACATCTGAGCCTAAAATAAAAATATGTATTGCGTCTGATTAATTAAAGCACATTCCTCCATAAAGCCATTACTATGATTCAGGTTGAGGAAGAACTTTATGGCTCTTGTGAGTCATTTCTGTCATCATTTACTCACCCTTGTGTCATTCCAAATATGTGTGAGTCTCCGTCTTCCTTAGAACACAATAGGACAGGATGTAAAGACTATGATCTTTACAACGAATGGATGCTTTCAAGCTTCAAGGACGCTACAGCTCCGAGAATCTTAAAAGTGCTCAATAAGACTTTCATTATATTCCAAGTCATTTGTGTACAAAAAACTGACCAAAAGTTCCAGTGCTATTAATTGCTAATTTTCCCCTCCATTGATCATTGTAACCGGATCATTAAATGAGTTGAACTTGAGAATGGATCAGTCCGATTTGTGAACAAATCGTTCAAAACTGATTTGTGAACCGATTAAGATTCTGTCATTAATTACTCACCCTCATGTCGTTCCACGACCATCTTCAGAATCTAAATTAAGATCTCTTTGAGGAAATCTGACGGCATTCTTTCTCTCCATTGACTGCCATTGCAACTTGATGTTTGACGCTTCAAAAAGTTCATAAAGAGAATGTAAAACTAATCCAAATGAATCAAGCGGTTAGTCCAATTTTCTGAAGAGACTCGATCGGAAAGCTCAAACGTGCTGCGTAACACACGGGAACGCTGGAAGAGGTTTGTTCTCGCGGGTTGTTCAGGTTCGGTTGAGCGTCTGTTTATGTTCGCTGATCAAGGTGGATGGCGAGCAATCGAGTCAGAAAATTTGGACTAAACAGCTCAATTTATACTCAATTTCAACTTCTTGAAGCATCAAAGGTCAAGTTTTGTAGCTGTCTATGGAAGGAAATCTGATAGTATTCTGTCATCAAAAAGATCTTTTGTGTGCTGAAGATGAACGAAAGTCTTACGGAACGACATGAGGGTGAATAATTAATGACAGAATTTTTATTTTGGGGTTTAAAGGGATTATTAATTAACAAAATGGACATTGCTCTTAAAGGTGAGAAAAGTTATTTTTTCAAAAACACTAATGATGTTTGAAATCAACTAGTGCTGCAACGACACGTCGACGTCATCCATTACGTCGACTACGAAAATACGTCGACGTGCGTGAAATGCGTCGACGTGTCACACTGTTTACACTCATCTGGCGTAATGGCGGCTTCTGCTCCTGGGAATGGAGAAAGTTCCATTCTATCACAAAAACCTAGACCACGATTATCAAAAGTATGGGAATACTTTAAACAGAGGTCAAATAAAATGTTCCTTTGTTCCCTTTGCAGAACCGAAATGGAGTACCACCTGTGGAATTGGATCTCTGCCAAATTTTTGTGCGGCCAAGATCATATTTTGAGCGTGCAAAAGGGCAAACGAAACGAAAATCAGTTTTACATTTCAAGTTTATTTGGATGTGCGCGGACGTTCTCTTTCGCACGTGCAAGGTTTTAGTTGCTCGCGCTCCTGATACCCGCCCTGCGCGCTCGCTAAGCGCCGACCGCTCGCCTGCTCAACACAAACCAGCGTTACAATGTGAGAAAATTCCAGTCAATCAGAGAAGAGGCTGCTAAATTCTGATTGTCTGGCTTGACAACCAATCACAAGATTCCCTTCATTACAGACAGCACAAGAGGAAAAATACATGGTTCAGGAGACGTTTGTTCAATGGCTTGAACACTCAAAGTTCTTTTAAGACTGTATAGAAAGTCTTTGACACTCTTCATTTTAAAGTTCAAATGTCTACAACTGGACGACCACACATAAGTGGCTTATTTTTAATCAAAATCAAATCGTATTATTACATAATGGCGTGTTCCAGTGTTTCTACACCTCAATGAACTGCTAAATTAGTTCTAACTTCTTACGTAAAAAAAGATCACTGGATTAATTAAAAAAACGTAATAAAAATAATCGTTAGAGTAGTTGACTAATCTGAAAAATAATCGTTAGAGTAGTCGACTAATCGGAAAAATAATCGTTAGAGTAGTCGACTAATCGGAAAAATAATCGTTAGAGTAGTCGACTAAACGGAAAAATAATCGTTAGAGTAGTCGACTAATCGGAAAAATAATCGTCGTTAGAGTAGTTGACTAATCGGAAAAATAATCGTTAGAGTAGTCGACTAATCTGAAAAATAATCGTTAGAGTAGTCGACTAAATGTAAAAATAATCGTTAGAGTAGTCAACTAATCGGAAAAATAACCGTTAGAGTAGTCGACAAAACGGAAAAATAACCGTTAGAGTAGTCGACTAAACGGAAAAATAATCGTTAGAGTAGTCGACTAATCGGAAAAATAATCGTTAGAGTAGTCGACTAATCGGAAAAATAATCGTTAGAGTAGTCGACTAATCGGAAAAATAATCGTTAGAGTAGTCGACAGAAAAAAATAATCGTTAGTTGCAGCTCTAAAATCAACCCAAACAAACCCACCCCTCTCTTCATTGCTCCGCCTCCCAAACTCACCCTCTAATCCTAAACACCCTGCTCCAAGTCGGTTTCGAACCCCAATCACTGCTGGCAGGTGAGGCGAGTACACTAACAATGACGCTAAACATCGCGAAAAATAATCGTTAGAGTAGTCGACTAAACGGAAAAATAATCGTTAGAGTAGTCGACTAATCGGAAAAATAATCGTTAGAGTAGTCGACTAATCGGAAAAATAATCGTCGTTAGAGTAGTTGACTAATCGGAAAAATAATCGTTAGAGTAGTCGACTAATCTGAAAAATAATCGTTAGAGTAGTCGACTAAACGTAAAAATAATCGTTAGAGTAGTCGACTAATCGGAAAAATAATCGTTAGAGTAGTCGACTAAACGGAAAAATAATCGTTAGAGTAGTCGACTAATCGGAAAAATAATCGTTAGAGTAGTCGACTAAACGGAAAAATAATCGTTAGAGTAGTCGACTAATCGGAAAAATAATCGTTAGAGTAGTCGACTAAACGTAAAAATAATCGTTAGAGTAGTCGACTAATCGGAAAAATAATCGTTAGAGTAGTCGACTAATCGGAAAAATAATCGTTAGAGTAGTCGACTAATCGGAAAAATAATCGTTAGAGTAGTCGACTAAATGGAAAAATAATCGTTAGAGTAGTCGACTAATCGGAAAAATAATCGTTAGAGTAGTCGACTAAACGGAAAAATAATCGTTAGAGTAGTCGACTAATCGGAAAAATAATCGTTAGATTAGTCGACAGAAAAAAATAATCTTTAGTTGCAGCTCTAAAATCAACCCAAACAAACCCACCCGTCTCTTCTTTGCTCCGCCTCCCAAACTCACGCTCCAATCCTAAACACCCTGTTACGAGTCGGTCTCGAATCACAATCGCTGCCGGCAGGTGAGGCGAGTAAACTAACAATGATGCTAAACACCGCTTTCTCTAGCGGTCGTCAGTGCGCAGTGGTTTACCTGCACAGCTCTCACTAGCAGGACACTGTTACACACCCAATGAGAGTGGATGTCTGTTTATCACAGCTACAAAATACTTCACGAAAAATAAAGCACAGATCACGAACGAACGACAAGGAAGCACAAAAAATGAACGTACAGTACATGAGTAAATACAGCACAGCAGCTCCAGACAATCAATGACACTCAAACCCAGTGTTACTCATGTGTGAAGAGGAATCAAAGCAGCCTCCGCGTCTGTTTTCAGTCAAGTCATAAACCTTCATTCCAGTGATATTATTTTGAGCTTTTTTGTATTGCGTCTCATGTCTTTCTTTTTTCAAATCTCCCTCTTGCTCGTTCTGTCTCCTCGACCGTCACGCATGCTGATTGGCTGCACGTTTGTCGACCCTACTTTTTGAAAAACTACTTATCCAACCTTTAAATTTCAGTCTGTTATTCACACAAATCTCTGATGTCTGCTTTCGAAACACTCCTTCATGAAGCTTTAAAACATTCACGAATCTTTTGTAATGAACCAGTGGTTCGGAGGTTGTATTAAACTTGTCACTGGATTTCAGCAAATGAGACTTCATACTCTTTTGATCCTTGTTTTAAGCATTTTTAAAAAGTGATTTATTTATGTGTAAAACTTTTTAATGAGGTAAAAAATGATTGAGTATCTTGAAAGCAAGCTTTGCGTTAGAAACACACCAGTACTGGCTTCTGGAGCTTGTCCAGTTTTAGAAATGTAGTATGATCAGCCTGAAGGGGAGAGACATTAGCTTTAATCAGGGTTATTGAATTGACAGATGAGACATGTGTCCTCACGGAGACTCAGACACACACTTTTATGTCTCTTTTATTTGTGTGTTGCACAGGCCATTTTGATCATCAAACATCAGTGTAATTCACTCTTTTTTTTCATCAGTGTAAATGGGCAAGTGTACGTGAAAAAAGTTCCTAGTGATGTTAAGATGAATCTTTGTAGACCATTTGTGCTGTTGAGGTTTCCACAGTGAATAGTGTTGTGTACTTAAAGGGTGGATGAAAAAGGTCTTTACTACTTCTATTTCAGTCTGATTGATGGAAAAATGGGTGGTGAGAGGGACAAGGAAAGAAAAAAAGAGGAACACTAAACAATTCCAAATGCCACAAGAGCAGTACATTTACTGACCCGTGACTCACTGCATTTCAACATCATGCCGAATCCCATTGTTCCTGCCTGTGTGTATATTTTCAGTTATTTTAGTTTTGTGTCCTTTTACAAAGATTAAAGCCCATGTAGAAATATATAGAAGTGGAATTGGAGTGGAGATGGCATGAAGTTCAAGAAAACTTCTGAAAGAAGTACAACCCCGAGACTCCAGATGAAAGATTTTCAGATAAAGTTGTTCGAGCTACTCATGGTTTGCTTTTGGGGTTTTTTGGTGGGGAAAAAAATCACCTTGTCAGATTAAAAAGTAATGTCGACACACACAAAGTAGAGGCCGTTATAAGACGCTCAAGTCCAGCGTCGTTCAAGAACCAAATGATACATGAATAAGACATTAGAGCATCTGGGACTGTGTCAAGCCAAAACGCTGAACCCACGCCTCTACAAGTCAAACCACTTACATTTAAAACCCACTTTCTGTGTGTCATGTCACTTTGCTTGAAGTATTTGTACAGTGTCTCTGAGTATACTGTGGTACATTTCTCTTATTGGGCTTGTTTGATTTCAAATGTGAGTGAAATAGCAATGAATATAAGAATGTTTTTAAGCGCAAATGCATTATTTAAATTTCAATTCATTCATTCTCTTTATTTGATCAAAGTTATGGCAATATATTTTTTGATAATAATAATTACGACACCTCAAACCACATGTCACGACTGCAACTCAATACTTCATTTGAATCAAATTGTATATAAAATGTGTGAAATTATAATAATTATACAGCAGTAACAGTAGTTCTACTCCTCAAACTTGATTGACTGAGCAGCGTTATGAGTGTGTGTTCCAGACTGGATTTTGCAGTGATTTTTTTCTGCAGAATAAATTGATACACTGTAGGTGGCATCAAAGTGGTGACTGTATTCATGACCAATTCATTCAAAAAAAAAAAACATTGAATCATTCGGGAACAAAACCAAGTTCAAAAATGGTCTAAAAATGAAAATGATCCCATTTACTCAACCTCTACCCACTCTAGGTGTATATGACTTTCTTTTTTCAGTCAAACACAACTGGGGTTATATTAAAAAATATTACAAGTTTTATAACGGGAATGAATAGACCGTGATTTTGAAGCTCAAATAAGCACATCCATCATAATAACATACATTTTTGTCAGAAAAATCCATATTTAATACCATAAATCCAGAATTAGAACTTTATAAACTGTTATCACTAGCTACCGCCATCCACACATTCACAAGCGTCGAGTTCCAGTATAGGAAGTAGGAGTAGCGTGAGCTTAGGTGACTCTTCTCGCGGTTTAAACAAATAGGACTGGACGACAAACTCAAGCTCCTCTCCTCTTATATCGAAATCATCTGACATTTCTCTTTTAAAAATTCTCATTTTAGACTTCTAATTTGTGACAGGTGTTTGTTTTGCTCTATCCTCGGCTCTTCCACTTTGACCATTACATCATGCGTCCGGTCAAAGTTCACTCTTCCGCCAAAATCGACTCACGTGTACAGAAGCCAGTGATTTTAGTTTATAAAGTTATAAATATGGATATTTTTCTCATCCTTTAGCTTCAGAGGGCCTTTATTAACCCCCTGGAGCCATATGGATTACTTTTATGTTGGATGGATGTGCTTTTTTGGGCTTCAAAATCACGGTTACTATTCACTCCCATTATAAAACTTGAAAGCTCCAGAATACTTTTCAATATGTTTTTGGCTGAAAGAAGGTAGTCATCTACATCTAGAATGGCTTTAGGGTGAGTAAATAATGCGATAATTTTTGGGTGAACCCTTTAATGAGTGAATCATTAAATCATTCACGCAACTGATTTGTTCAAAAATGCTGATTCATTCAGGCACATCCTCAGTGTGTCTCTCAGCGACTCAGCAGTTAATTCAAATGTGACTTTGCTTTTAACTGTTTTAGTTAGACAAAATAACTGGCAATATTGTGTCTAAACTGTACTTGATATTTACTCAACCTTTCTTTTTTGACTGAGCGATAAGCAAGGGAAAAGACAGCAGAAAGCCTTCGAACAGGTTGGAGAAATTAACCATAAATAATTCTTTGGTACCTTTTAGCCTATATTTGTCTCAGTCCTGTAAGAATCAGTGCACTGTCACTCTCAAATTTTCATAGCGAATCAGAGAGACTGTTTAAATTCAGAGCTCAATTCCAACTAAAGTGTCTTTTGGCTGCAGTCCTCTCCTGTTATGAGTCAGATGCACTAGATTATTGGACTTTGCAGTGTTTTGCCACTATGGAATTCCAAATCCGTTTGAGATGGCAATAAACAGAAGTAACAATTAAAGTTGTTTGTTTGCTCAGAGTAGATCAGTGCAAGATGAGTCCTTCATATCCACATTCAAATCAGGTTTAGAGAGACTTGTATAAAATTACATCCTGAGGAAGCTGTTGATTAAACTTACATCTTGATGAAGATGCATGTGGATGCACGCTAGTTATCTTCACTCTCTCACCCTCAAAAGAACTGTGGATTTTCAGCTGAAATCTTTATTAGCCCCGCACTCTTCTGTCATCAAGCCATCATTTATTCAGGCTGATGGCTTCAAAATGGCTCACCACAAATGGACACTATTTCTATCTATAGAAGAATCCCTGACTCTATTCATCCATCTGCGGGGTTCATATACATCCGTTTCTCTCACAGAGTCAGTCGACTATTGGAAGTCAGAGTGCCAGTTAGAAATAGTTGTATTTCAAAAATAAAAATGTAAATAAGCAATGGCGTTTTTA
The DNA here is from genome assembly GCA_038088235.1 of Zacco platypus. NCBI lineage: Eukaryota > Metazoa > Chordata > Actinopteri > Cypriniformes > Xenocyprididae > Zacco > Zacco platypus. The sequence continues at coordinate 4,479,167 of CM076078.1, read as the reverse complement.
ATCTTACATTCTATTTTTTTTTTTTATTTCAATAAAAAAATTAGTGTTAATGTAACAATAAAATAATGCAATTTTGCCACCTTTTAATAGCATTTAAATAAATAAAAAGATGAACATTGGCCAAATTTGCTTTTGCCAGTAAAGTAAAATATTTATATTTAAGGTAACACTTTATTTTAAGGTTCAATTCTCACTTTTACTAGTTGCTTATTATGCTTCATATTACTACATATAAAACGGTTAGTTCCTGTCCTTGATTCTGATTGGTTAATAGCTGTGTTTTATTCATGATAAAAACATGGCTATGACCGCTTCACTCAACACTTCTGTGTATCACTACACAACACCCTTAGCAACCACTCTTAGCAACGTAAACTGTTTGTTCACAATTGACCTAATTGAACGACAGTTTGATTGACAGGCAATCTAACCAATCATAACCCCGAATCTGCCATTTTGTCTGACAAAGCAGTCAGGGGAGTTAGTAGATTAACTTTGGTGAACTTGAACTTGAAAAATTGTGTGTACTCACGAGGACACTGACAACGTATGAAACCGTTTCATATTTAAAATATTGTATTTTTTTAAAGAAGTTTAATCAATAAATAGCGTCTAGTGTGTCTTTAATGTGTCGTGACAGATCGCTGTAGCTCCTCATGAACCGATCATCTCTTCATACTAGTTCATTTATAGCATCAAATAAACATGAATGAACATCAGAAGGAATGTTGTTTCAAGCGCGGAAAGACGTGAGGACACACAATTTTTCAAGTTCAAGTTCACCAATTTTGCTTTGTTGAACAAAATGGCGGATTCGGGGTTATGATTGGTTGGATCGACTGTCAATCAAACTGCCGGTGAAGGGTCAATTGATATTGTTCATTGAAGCTTACTGTATTACGTAGAAGAGTATCGTGAGAAAGAGATCGACTGAGCGAGTTTATAATTACCTGCATTTAGATTTAGCGTTTTCCTTCAGGTCAGTCCTATGTTCATAATAAAACATCTGTTTAAATGTCTGCTGCAATATCTTGCCCTTATTTTAACACGTTTTCCTGTGACTGACAGCTCTAGTCAAAGCATTTGTCAGGTGCGTCTTGTTCTGTGTTTACGTGTTTACAACAATGCAGTCTTTTCAACGTAAAAGTCTTCGCCACTGACTGACACACTCATAAAGACAGTCTTTGCTGCCATCAGGGACTATTTTTTTAAGGCGGAAGGAAAACATTTGCTGATTTTACTTCATGAAAGTAGCATTGATACATATTTTTGGCTTTAATATTCATATTGTGTGGTAACCTACCCAATACCTAAATTTAAGGCTACAAAACCTACCTGTCTAACTATCAATTAGCAGTAAATTAGGAGTTAATTGAGGCAAAAGTTGTAGTACAGTGAATACGTGTTCCCTATACTGAAGTGTTACCATATTTAAATGCATGAATAAAACTTCTAACTGAAATATGTTTAAAAAAAGATGCAAAAAAATGATGTAAAAGGAATTAATCTAGTGATTCAAGCCTTGACATAGTATGTACTTTGAGTGTAGTATGAATCACATAGCCCTCCGGAGCCTGCAGCTGTCTGTTTTCGTCATCTAAGCCTGATGTGATGTGAATCTAGGCTTTCACGTGAGTGACTTTACCAAAAATATTATGAACATCATGTATTTTGCTTATGTTTGATGTGTTGATATGCATACAGTATGTGTGTGCACATTCCATGTCTTTATCCCTGACATGATTATATCTCTGTATGTACATATGGATTTACTTCTTTAGCCTGGGGGGCACAATATGGACATGCCTTCACAGCTTACCCCAAGATTTATTAGGGCCTGAGTGCGAGGACCCTCCTGGAATTGCACTGTTTTATTATTTCTCTAGATTTAGCTATATATTTATATGTTTTTACAGTGTACCATAACTGTACATTTCTTTAAAGATTATTAAATTGCTGTGGTATTATCCATTTTGAAGCGGTCAGCAGAGCAGGAGATCTAAATGTGCATCATAAGTCCAAAGAGGCGTTGATAATCCTGTGTGAACCTCATAGCAAATGCTTCGAAAATGTTGTGTGATGAGAAACACTTCTTGACGTTTCACTTTATCAGCAGTCTTGACAGTGGCCATCTGTGCCTCTTATCCACTACAGAGCTCTCCTGGGACAATGAGCTGCGGAACAAATGTTTAAAGTGTGTGTGCATGAGTTCACACTGTGCTTATCATATTAATGTGTGTCGCAGCATTTCGATCTCTTCAGGAGGTTTATCCAAACAACCGAATGCCCCTTTGCTCACCTTTTCCTTTTAGTGAGATAACACTTGAGAGGGATGACAATGTACACATGACCAGAGTAATGGCCCCATGTGAGTTTGGGGTATTTCTGGAGGACACTATGATCTGAGGAGACCTTTTTGCACTTCCACTGTCTGGTCAGTCTGATCATCACTGTCTGGTGGACAGCATATGGAACTTGGGAGCTTATTTAGTGTTGAAATCCAACATTTTCATGAACTTTATTAAGAAATTGGTACAATTATTTAGATGCACAGAGATTAGCCATTTTAAATTAGTATTCAGCCAGTCAGAAGTTGGAAGTTTCCACCTCTTCCAAAAAGCTTTATATGTCATTTTTGACTTTTTTTCTTGCAAGTGGGACTTTATAGCTCACAATTGCGGCTGTATCTTGGTTGTGAATTTATTTCTCTTGACTGCGACAATATCACAAGTGTGACTTTATTTCTCTGAACTTCTTTATTTCTCTTAATTGCAACTTTTTCACAATTCCAACTTTATTACTCTTAACTGCAACTTTATTTATTTAAATTGCAACTTTATACCTCACAATTGTGAATTTATTTCAACAATTGACCCTTCGCAAACAGTTTGATTGACAGGCGATCTGACCAATCATAACCCCAAATCCGCCATTTAAAAAAAATACGATATATTAAATATGAAACTGTCGACGTGTTGTCAGTGTCCTCTTTGCTCCGGGATGTATTTTTCACGGCGTGAGAACGTGATGTGTGGCATGAGAGCACATGACTTGTCGGACATAGCAACAGTAACTAAAGGGGGCGGGGCTTTGCAAAGGGTCAATTGACTTCATTTATATTAATTGTGACTTTATATCTCATAATTTCGACTTTATTTCAATTGAACGCAACTTCTATTTCTATTAATTGCGACATTATTTCTATTATTTGCGACTTTATATATCACAATTGCAACTTTATTTCTCTTAATTGCGACTTTTATTTCTATTTTTATTTTTATTAACTTTATATTAATTGCAACTATATCTAAAATTGCGACTATTTCACTTGATTGCAACTTCTATTTCTATTGACTATTTCTATTAATTGCGAATTTATATCTCAATTGCAACTTTATTTCGACTTTATTTCAATTGAATGAAACTTCTATTTATGTTAATTGCGACTTTATCTCTCTTAATTTTGACTTTTATTTCTATTAATTGACTTCATTTATATTAATTGTGACTTTATATCTCTCAATTTCGATTGTCAATTGATTGCTTCTTCTATTTTTTAATTAATTGCGACTTTTTCTATTAATTGTGACTTTATATCTTAAAATTACGACTTTATTAATTCTCTTAATTGCAACTTATTTCTATTGACTATATTAATTGTGACTATATCACAATTTCTACTTTATTTCAATTAATTGCAACTTTATTCCTATTAATTGTGACTTTATATCTTAAAAGAAATAAAGTCACAATTTTAACTGCGATCTTTATTTCTATTGACTTTATATTAATTGTGACCATCTCACAACTGCGACTTTACTTCACTTGATTGCAACTTCTATTTCTATTAATTGTGACTATATCTCACAATTTCGACTATTTCAATTGATTGCAACTTCTGTTTCACTTAATTGCGACTTTATTTCTATCAGTTGTGACTTTATTTCACTTGATTGCAACTTCTGTTTCTATTAATTGCAGCTTTTTATCTTATAACTGGAACGTTATTTCACTTCATTGCAATTTCATTTCACTTAATTGTGACTTTATTTCTAGCAATGTCTCTTTTAAAGTCTTTACTCTTAAAGAAATGTATTTTAAACCTTATCTCTAGACTTCAGATGAAAAAACAGACAATGCTCCTTGGACTATACAATTTAACGAAAATGAAAAGATCAGAAATGAAAGCTCTCGAATCTCAATATGTGTGCATATTCAAATTTGGCATGTCAAGACATGCAGCACAAGGTTTCACAAAAATTACGCATACTGAATGTCTTTGGTTCTTGCTTGTCTAATAGACCTTACTTGCCAGAGAAACAAGTGTGCAGCCATCTTTGAATTTGTGTTTAAACTTCCATTTTTGCAGTAACTCTGTATATAATGGCAGCGCTGTCGAAGTGTAAGCTGGTGAAGTGGTGAAACTTACATCTTTTATGTGGTTCATTCATAAATTCGTAAGACCTTCCCTTCATGCTTTAGAAATAAAAACCAGAAGACAGAACACAAGGACGAAAAATGTAATGAAAACTTAATGTGTGATGTACCAGTTGATTGAAACAATTTTTAGTTTCTCCTTTTCTGTTCTATAGAAGAAATAACGTTATGCAGGTTTGGAACCACAAGAGGGGTGCGTAAAAGATTCATTCAAGGAACGTTGTAATAAATGGGATGAAGGAAGTTCTTGGCACTCGTTGATGTCTATTTTCTTATTTAGTGTCAGAATAACCTTCATGGGGTTTCATAATGTTTATTAGTCATCGGATGACATCGAGAGTGTGTGGATGGTGAATAGATTGGGGAGTGAGGAAAGTGTATGACTCATCAGGTGAGGCGGACTGATCACCATGGCTCCCAAAATGTCAGCTCCAATCAGGGCTTTCGCACCAGAGGAACCTTTTCATGATTACTAGATCTAATGACAGAAGTACCCAGTTTTTGCTGTGTTAGCACCGCAGACGCTGGGAACGAATTTAGTTCTAGGAACACCTTTCGGGGGAAATAAATTAGCTCTTACTTCAGAATAGGGTCACTCTGACCCAGCACAATAGGAACTACATGTGACATACAGTAAGTGTATGTTGATTGGTCGAACACATGCCATACAAAATAGGTGCCACAATTTTTAAAAAGCTAATATTAAAGGATTAGTTCATTTACCCCAAACTTTACTCAACCTCAAGCCATCCTCGGTGTATATGTCTTTCTTCTTTCTGATGAACACAATCGGAGATATTTTTATAAATATCCTGACTCATCCAAGCTTTATAATGGCCGTGAGCAGAGGTCCTGAGTATGAGCTGAAGAAAGTGCTTCCATCCATCATAAACGTCTACTCCTCACAGGGTTAATAAAGGTCTTCTGAAGCGAGGCAATGTGTTTGTGTAAAAAAAATCCATATTTAACAAGTTACGAAGTAAAATATCTAGCTTCTGCCAGATCGCCTTCCGTATTCAAATTACGAAGAAAGTGTAAAACTCTTGTAGTTCAAAAAGCTTACGCTACATCCGACACCTTTCCTATTCAACTTACTGAAAAAGTGTAACTGACGCGACACCAGTTCACACTTTCTTCATAACTTGAAGGCGGTCTGGCGGAAGCTAGATATTTTACTTCATAACTTGATAAATACTGATTTTTTTTTTTTACATAAACGCATCGCTTCGCTTCAGAAGGCTTTTATTAACCCCTGAGCTGTGTAGAGAACATGTTTCTGATGGATGGATGTGGAGTCCCGAGCTCATACTAGCGACCCCTATTCACTGCCATCATAAAGCTCGGATGCGTCAGGACAGGGGTTTTCCTCCCTTTTGACACAACTTACCCGATGGCGAAATATCAAAATAACACCAAAACAAAATAACACCAAAATATCTTGACAGACCACACATAAAGGTCGTGGTTCATCAGCTGGTCCTGTCCACGTAAATCCTAAACTTAAATACTGATCATCATATCGTCGTCTTTTGGGTTTAAGCCCTGAAGTTGAAGACTTTGAATCGGTTGGTCTCAGAAACCACTCCATTGCATCACTGTTAAAAATTACCTGTAAATTTTACAGTATAATACTGGCAGCAGGGTTGCCAGCCAGTTACTGTAATTTTTACAGTACCATTACTATAATTTAATTTACAGAATTTTACTGTATTCTTTGATTAACTATTTTTTTTTAAATTTGCTATATTTTTTTAATTAAATAAGTCACTTACCACAGTTGTAGACCACTCTCTCTTGCTGCTACCAGAATCTCAACCGTTGAAAATCCCACAATGCCTCTTTATGCTTGAAATTTACAGCAATATCCTGTAATTTTGAGTCAAACCGCCACGCCCCCCAGAATGCATTGCAGTTTACAGCAATATGCTGTATTATTAAGAATACAGCCATCTGCTGTAAAATATTGCTGTAATTTTTACAGCAATTGATTACAGTGTAGGCATATACCTATATTGGCGGGCTTGCAAAACAGCAGCGAATTCACAGCTATGGCCTTCTGGGTGAAAAATGTTTCTCATATTTTTGACTCATTTTTTAGTATAGTTTAAAATAAAAACATTTAAATATAATAATTAAACTAAATAATTATATTTTTTATTTATTATAATTTTTCCCAGCGCCTCCCCTGACATACTGAGGCGCGCCCCACACTTTGAAAGCCGCCGCGTCAGGATATTTATTAATATTTCTCCGTTTGTGTTCATCAGAAAGAAGAATGGCTTGAGGTTGGGCTGATTTTCATTTAAAAGTGAACTAATCCTATAATGGGCATTTACCTGTTGCCTTCGCCTGCTTTTCTAAACATTAATAATATGTAGCATCGCAAGTTGTTGCAGGAGATTTGGTCCCTCCTTTTTGCTCTTTCCGTCGCATAACTTATACGTCTACATTCCATCTCCGTTATCACGAATCCCACGACACAAAATAAATCCAATCACGTCATCCTCCATTCCCAAATTTTTGATGTTGGGCTTAAATGACGCCACTATCGGCCAGCTTCAGAGTACCTACTGGCAGCGCGAATCCAACCAGAAAAATGAATTAGTTCTTGGGGAACTAATAGTTCTTGGGGAACCGCGCTGGTTGCTAGTTCCTATAAGTTCCTCTAACTCCCCGGTGCGAAAGCCCCTATAAAAGACACATCTTTCAGTAGCCACTCTCCAGGCAACTCAAAGATACACAAGCAGGCACAAATACAAGCAGTATGCATAATTATTATACATGATGCAGCAATACCGTATGTCATAATTACAAAAATGCCCTTGTGGGTGTTTGTATGAGTGGGAGTAGAAACTGAGAAGTGAGAGGATCTGATGGTCGTTTCTACTAAGCATATGAGTCAGTGAATTGGACAGCCCAGCACTATGAAGTTGTTCCCAAATGAATTATTTGTCCCCCAAATCAATGACCCAAGCACTAACACAGATCAACTCACCTGTCAGTCTTGCGGATTCACACCCCGCAGCCATCCACCTCATCACTGCTCATCTGCTTCATTACATCACACTGCTATGCTGTTTTTGAACAGACAGAAGAGCCTGCTCTGCCCTTTTTTTTGTACAGTGTAGCTACTGGCTGTCGAAAACTGTTTACTGTTCAAGTTCACTCCAGGATAATTATTAGATCAAATAATATTTAGCCACTTTTTGCCAATTAACTTTGTACTGTAAATTAATTCTATTTAATAAATAGATTTGCAGGCTGTCAAAGCAAATTCCAACAGCTTTGACAGTAAAGTCTGATACCACATCTATTAAAAACCCAATTAAATACATTTCGTTTAACATGTTTCATATATTTATACTATTCAATTAAGTACAAATGTGTGACATTGATCGCGCTCTTTGGACCAGTCTCACATTTTCACTCAAATAATTATGTTGATGATAGAACAAAAAGTGTGATGACATGCATTTAAGTGGTTCCATTAGCCTTGTTTCTGAAAAAGGGGCCTTGAATTTGTTTTTGGCACCTATGGGAAGTGTAAAAATGAAATCTCTTTATCTCTGTTCCCCACATAAGGACAACGATACATCATTGCTTAATCAAGCTGCTTTAAATATATAAACGTTGAATTGATTCGAGTGCCAAAGTCTTACCCCAAAATGTATTCATCATAATAAAAATCTCATTGATTCTTCTCGATGACAGAGGCTCTTCCCTTAGCCTTTGTCATCGAAATTACGGTTGATGAATGAGATAAATACATTCAGGGGCATCAGGCAGCTATTATATATATATATATATTTAATGTATGTGTGTGTGAGAGAGAGAGAGAGAGAGACGGAGGGAGGCAGTCCTTGAAAAGGAACATGATGAAAGGAACAAAAATCACTCTTTAATTTATATATATGCACTCTATAAAATCCTTAGGTTATTTCTTCTACCCAAGGTTGAGAATTTTGGGTTATTTTTCCAGTGTTTGGTTAGTTTTTGTTTTACCCAGATCCTGGGTCAGACGTAACAGGGGGTTCACTTATCGCTGGCTTTTTTGTCACCTCTTCAGGAGAGAACAGTGCAGCTCCGTCATATTGATGCATGTCTTTGGTTAATTGCATGTTTGTGTACGTTTTATTTTAACTAAAAAAATTGTTAATGTTCTCTATATCGTTAAATCTTATGCAAAGCAACATACCTAGTGAGTCACCTAGACGCTTGTCCCGTCTGTCTTTTCGCGTGATTGAAACGTATGATGCCTTGCATGTTAAGATTTTATTCAAAAAGATACAGAATATAAATACTTAGGATGTTAAAATATGTTCTCAGAATTGGACACTGATTATTTATGGAGGGTTATGGAGTGAAACGCAGGGCGGCGGTGTGAATCTAGCACTTCCCCCGCCGAACGCGAGCCATGTCCGTCACCAGATCCAGCACCGTTACGGTCGATTACACTTGAATTACTTCTAAATGTTTCATTTTCGCTTCTAATATTTGTTAAACAAGCTTAAATGTAGGTAATATGTATTTTAAAAATGATATAAAATATGCTATACTATAACATATGATCAAAAATAAAGGAATTTATTAAAAAAAAAAGTTTAAACATTAATTAAAAAACAACAATAATAAAAAAAAAGCTGCTTTATGACTCCTATTGGTGTGTGTACATATATATATATATGCCGCCTTTTTTGAACACAATTCTTTGTAACATGTTCTGATCAATATTTGACCTATGGATCATAGTGACCTGACCTCAAAGACAACACACAGACTGTTCCACCCCCATCAATCCTCCCTCTCATTTTCTCTCTTGGCTAAATGCTTAATGAACCTTAATCCTCTGAGATATCTCAATGCGGGGTTTGGTGAAGGCTGAAAAAAGCGTTTGTTAATATCTCAGATTTTGCAGGCCTCTAACAGTGTTGAATCAACCATTTGGACTCCCCAAATGACACCTTAAACCTTTGATCTCAGAGCCTGATATCACCATAGCAACATCAGAACATTATCTTATGCTGTGCGTTACCCCCGTGAATTGTAATGGAAGCTCTCATTCTCTTCTTCAGATCTGCCAGAAGCTTATGAGGAATGATAATAAGAGATTAGTTTGCCTCACGAATCATCACAAAAAAACACAGAAAAACACTTCTTTATTCCAAAGAAAACATCCCTAATGCTAACATTTTTGTAAGAATTAAGTAGATTATTATATTAATGTTGTCCGAATCATAGTGTACTTTGAAAACATTATGAATTTGTTCTGGTTAAAAATATTATATTCTGATATTTGTACAAACAGTGCAGAGATTTTTCATTGTTTGAATCCTTCTGCGTAGTAGGTGGCGGAAAAAATTAGTCATTGAATTATTCACTCAATCGACTCATTTATTCAACTGATTCGTTCAAACACGGATCCATTCAGGGACGAAACAAGTAAGGCCTTATCCCAAATGCCACACTCCATATGCACTTTCGGTCTCGCTGTCGCCGCATGCAGGTGATTGTGAAGTATATGAGACCGCAAACACCCTCTTTGCAGTCGATATGCGCTCTTAGTGCACACTTTTAAGCCTTATTTATACTAACGCCTGCCTCTGCGGTGCAAGCCTCCGCTGACTACACCTGCACCTTCCCAAGCTTCTAGCTTGCTGTCGCTATGGCAATATCAGCTGCTTTGTTTAAAAAAAAAACGTACATTAAAGCTGAAATTCAACCTGAATGATGACAACACAGAATAACGTACAATCAAATCATTTTAAACTGTTAACCATTTCTACATTTTTTTTTAATAAATGACCTGTCAGGGCCTTTGGGAAAATGATGATAGGCAAGATTTGTGCTGTCATTTTGTTGTCATTCTGTCTGAGCTAGTTTTAAACACATCAATATACAAGTTTTGAATATTTTTCCAATTTTTTTCACCGAGGTTGCATTTATTTGATCTAAATACAACGAAAACTGCAATATTGTGACATATAACTCTATTTTCTATTATAATAAAATTCTATTTTAATATGTGAGTATATAAAAAATAATTTTCAGTGTCACGTGATCCTTCAAAAATCATTCTCATATGCTGATTTACTGCTTCAAGACACATTACCTATTATTATCAATGTTGAAAACAGTTGTGAAAATATTTTGTTGAAACAATGATACACTAGTATAGATAAAAAAAAGTTAATAATACTTTTATTCATCAAGAATGCATTAAACTGATCAAAAGCTACAGTAAAGGCTTTTATTATGTTACAAAATATTTCAATTTAAAAATTTCTATTAATTAAAGAATGCTGGAAAAAGTATAGGTTTCCACAAAAAATATTAAGCATCAATCTGTTTTTAACAGTGATATTACTAAAATCCAATATTAATATTTGGCCACCTACAATAATTGATAATAATTGAGCACCAAATCAGCATATTCGAATGATTTCTGAAGGATCATGTGATACTGAAGACTGACATAATGTCTGCTTAAAATTCATTAAAATATTTTAAAATGGAAAACAGTTATTTGAATAGAAAATAGAAATCCGTTTATTTTATTTTTTAATAACATTACCGTAATTTTGATTAAAAAAAAATGCACCCATTGTCATCATAAGAGACTTCTTTCAAAAACATTAAAAAATGATTCCAAACTTTTGACCAGTATAGTGTCCATTTGATCGTACAATCAAATCATTTTAAACTGTTAACCATTTCTACATTTTTTTTTAATAAATGACCTGTCAGGGCCTTTGGGAAAATGATGATAGGCAAGATTTGTGCTGCCACACTTTGACTTCTCTTTTGTTGTCATTCTGTCTGTTTCTGTGTATCTGTGCTGTTATCCATTTTCACTCCAAAATGGACCTTTTTCACATTTCATTCCACATCACTTTCTCCGAAGCCGTAGTCGTCATAGTTGGGTTAATTTTTTATAGCGGTGAATGAGAGACTTAATATATTATGAGAGATTAAATATATATTTTTTGTTTCCATTTGCACAAACAGCTAAATAAAACTCCACAATTGTGTTTTCATAACTTTCAAAAAGAGGAAAAAAATAGAGAGCGATTGATAACGGCAGTCAGAAGAGAGAAAGATGTCATTTTTACCATCACTCCCATAGCTGCTGTATTAGTGTAATGACGAATCATTGAATGAGATCCTAGTGCAGGCTTTAATAGTCAAAGAGATGGTCAAACAGGCAATGGTCAATACAAAGCAAACAGTAGTGGCAGAGAAACAGCCAGGCTCGTAGTATAAATATCCAGGCAAAACAGGTCACAAGGCAGGCAGAGAAACAACAAAACAGGCAGGATCAGGATACGGGCAGACAAGACAGGAGTAAACACTCAGAAGTGTTAACCGGGAGGGAATAACAAGACCTGGCAAATGAGTGTGTGTGCGTAGGACTTAAATATGGTGGGAAGATGAGTGTCAGCTGGAGCAGTGATCAGTGACAGGTGTGGGGATTCTGGGAACTGTAGTGAACCGGTGTGTAGTGCACAGTGGAAGTGAGGTCCAAGGTGAAGTGCCCTCTAGTGTCTGTCTCGGGCACTTCAGCTGATAATCGTGACAATTAGAAACACCCTCACAGCAGCGTTAACTATTTTTTTTAATTTGATGCAATGGTAATATAATACAATGTATAGTGTTATAAATGTATATAATTAAAAAAAAAAGAAAGAAACTTAAAAAAAACTTTGCAGGATTTATGATATTGATGACCGTTAAAACACGTCATCACAGTCTGTGAAAAGGGTCTATGGCGGCAGCGCTACCGAAGTGGCTGTTGCCAAAAAGGTTTTGCCTCTTGACTTCTTCTCACGTTGACCAACTCATACCACAAAGGAACTAGAGAATTATGTCAAACCCAGTAAACCTTCAGATTATTACTTAGAACCAAATATATGGATATGAGAACATATGTATAAAACTAAATTAAACAACAATCTCTTAAACATTTCCTAATTTCAGTTTCATTTAATTTTGTGTGCATTTTCATTAAACATGGACTTTTATTTTCGTTAAAAAGGCTTGATTCTGCTATTGTATGGTCATTTTGTAAATGTAGGCAATTAATTTAAACAAGCCCAAACTGGGTGCTGGTAAGAAGCAGGTATACAGTTAATCGGAATCTTCTTCGGAATCTTCGGAAGGGGAGTCGCGTGGAAAGTTACAAAAAAGTCGCGCACACCGCCACGTGAAATGACTGCTTACGATGCGCTGATGTCATTTTTGCCGCAAACACAGCGAGTATAACGGACGTTGCGTAACAAAAGTCCTTGAAGGAAGTCCGCAAGTGTTTAGGTTGCCATTTGGAACAGGGCCTAACTGTCTATGAGTAAATCATTGAATTATTCACTCAACCTATTTGTGCAAAAACCATTATTTATTCAGGAACTTGTTGCTCTGAGACACTAACTGAATAATTCTACTTTGACTTTGTATATTTCTGAGGGTGGACCAAAATACACAGTTACTAGCAATACTGTGTCTATCTATATAATATATGTTACTCCATATTTCTTCTGTTTATTATAGTTTTTTTTTGTCTTAATAGTTGTTTACAGTTGCAATATCACACTTGCAAACTCTATCAAATCATTATGAATATATCAAAATGATTTTTAATAAGTGTAGATATCTCTTTTTAAAGTTAAAGCTAAATTCCACATTTGTAATCCTGAAAACATTATTCCACATTTCTTCATTATGCAAATTTTCTCAGCCATAACATATCCTAGTCAACATGTAAACAGACCATGAAATCCACCACATTCCTCTCCTGTGCTCTAATCTTCACTGAGAAATTGTGTCTTAGCTACACGGATGCACAGATCCAAATGAGAGTCTTTCTACCCACTTGCTGTGTAATTACAGGTGGGAGGGCAGCCAATGGCAGAGGTGCTTCTATAAGATGGTCATGCTGCCTTCATGCAAATATACCACACTTTGACACTGCAAACTACTCTCTTTTCATGTCATGTTAGCCATAGTAGAAAAACCAATGAGTTTAATTACTTATCTTGTCTCAAAATAAGAAAAATATCCTTGTAAATTTGCAAGAATGTGGTATAACAGCATCGTTACACCACATCCATTTTGCCTTTTCTTTCTTGCCATTCGAAAGCAGTATGTTGATAAATGGACCTCAGATGAATGACTAGAGAAGAGTCCATCTGTCTGGATTGGATTCATATTTAAAGGCCTGTTCTCATGTAATATTTATATGCAGTCATTGTGACCCTCACATAAACAGACATATGCATGCACACACACACACACACACACACACACACACACGCTACATCTTGCCGTGAATTAGTTCTGGGTGATCAGAATTGAGAGTGTAAATAATTAAAGATCTGTATGGAGTGAGTGTGGAGGTGCTGTGGATGAACCCTGTCAAGATTTATGGGCTAGCCAGAGACTTTCGGACCCAAAAAAACCCCCATGGGCTTTGACGTAAAAATATATGTGCAGACTGATGTCAGAGAATGGCGATGAATCTTAATCACTCACATTATTCATTTCTAACCCGATTCCGTATCCATACCTGCATTTGTATGCCACCCCTTTGTCTCTTGCCACATACGCTGCTCACTCGTATATTGCATTTATCCTCTGACACCTTTACCGTTTCACACACATACTCACGCATTTGGCGCATGTAATAAATCAGAGTTGACTTTATTACCAGTGCGCTGCCTCTGGGAGCACTGCAGTGACGGGCTGGCATTATTATAATGGACTAAAAACAAGAAAGACTTCAGCCAACCTCAGCCAAGTGGTTTACAAAACACACTCTTGCATACTGTTTACGCTGCAGGTGAATGCACAGTATAAATTAAGTAATAATTGAGGATATTATTCCATGTTAAGATTAGATTAATAGTGACAAGGTTTGAGTCTAACTTGTTGAGGAGTTGTCTGGAGGGTCAAAGCTTAATGAGGATTGCTGCTCTGAAAGTGAAGTGCTCTGATGAGAGTTGCCGTTTTGACATGGGACCTATTAGTGTGCATGAAAGCAGTGAGTGTGTAGATTGTGCTGCTGATACCTGTTTTACACTATCAGGCACATGGGCATACAAGACTGTAAAAAAGAATTGTTGGTTTAACTTAAAAAAGTAAGTTGCCTTAAAAGTTTGAGCTCATTGAAATTAAAATTTGTGAGTTGGTACAATTAAGGTGATTGGTTTAATCAACGGAAACCCAAAATATTATGTTGTCTGAACCACATTAATAGTTGATTTGATTTGATTTATTGTGAATGTTAATATACAATCAAGGTAGTAAGAAAAGGAGCTAGTTTTAAACACATCAATATACAAGTTTGGAATATTTTTTTTCACCGAGGTTGCATTTATTTGATCTAAATACAACGAAAACTGTAATATCGTGACATATAACTCTATTTTCTATTATAATAAAATTCTATTTTAATATGTGAATATATAAAAAATAATTTTCAGCATCATTACTCCAGTTTTCAGTGTCACGTGACCCTTCAAAAATCATTCTCATATGCTGATTTACTGCTTCAAGAAACATTACCTATTATTATCAATGAGTGAAAATATTTTGTTGAAGCAATGATACACTAGCATAGATTAAAAAAAAGTTAATAATACTTGTATTCATCAAGAATGCATTAAACTGATCAAAAGCGACAGTAAAGGCTTTTATTATGTTACAAAATATTTAAATTTAAAAATTAATCCTTTTGAACTTTCTATTAATTAAAGAATGCTGAAAAAAGTATAGGTTTCCACAAAAAAATATTAAGCATCAATCTGTTTTTAACAGTGATATTAATAAAATCCATTATTAATATTTGGCCACCTACAATAATTGATAATAATTGAGCACCAAATCAGCATATTCGAATAATTTCTGAAGGATCATGTGATACTGAAGACTGACATAATGTCTGCTTAAAATTCATTAAAATATATTAAAATGGAAAACAGTTATTTGAATAGAAAATAGAAATCAGTTTATTTTATTTTTTTTAATAACATTACCGTAATTTTGATCAAAAAAATGCAGCCATTGTGATCATGAGACTTCTTTCAAAAACATTAAAAAATGATTCCAAACTTTTGACCAGTATAGTGTCCATTTGACCACATATACAACTATTTATTTAACGTCTTTGCATTTAAAATATAAACAGCAGCAAGTAAAGACCCTGGCAAACTCCATTGTATCGTCATATATCGTGATTATGTGCTAGCATTAGCCTCCATGCTTGGTTCATTACAATGATAAGAGCCGTTCTTGTGTGTTTTATGTCCTGTGCTAGTAAAATATAACATAGATCACATATCACATTTACTACAGCAGTAAAGCTCTTGGCCTGTTCTTACAAAAGTGAGCGCTACTCTTCCTCTTTACACTGAGCTTCACAGCATAAATAATTGCATAAACAACATAAACATTAATATGCACTCGCTAATACTTGCTTTCAACATAAACCGCTGTCAGGTCCATTTGTTGGATAAAAAAGCCAGCATAGGTCTTGTTGTAGAGATTTGGCATGGCATGATTATTTAGTTATTCCCCAAATAACATCCTTCTCGTCCTCTCGTTCATTAGTGGGCATCGCTCCTCTTATCTGTCTGCAACTGTCACAACTGTTAAACTGCTCTTTTTTTCTCTCTCATCAAGCGTTTCTGTGTACCATCTTCAAAAGGATAAGTGGAGTACATTGGAAAGGGAAAGCCCACCTACAGTGCTCGGTGTGTGTGCGTGATCGGCGCGCAGATGTGTGGGGGCAAGTGGAATTCAGCCAAACAAAACTTTCACTTCATGTATTACGAAGAAGGTTGAGCCTTGAAAATTGCTTTGCGTGGTTTGAAACATTCTCTCAAAAGATGAAGGTTTTGCTTCTCTGATGTTCACAATGTGATATTTGGCCAGTGCGGCTAATACTACCCCATTTTTTTGTGAATACAGCCATTGCAAAAAGTACTGGCAGTGACATAAATATCAGCTTCTGAGCCAAATCCTGACTGATGACGGCCCATTCTTGCCTTATTAGTGCTCAGAGTTGATCGCAATTTGCTTTTTCTCTCACCTTTTGTGGATTTCTCTGTGGGATGAAGATTTAGGGAGTTGCTTGGCCACGGATTTCGATGTAATGATCTCCGAGCCACTTCATTATCACTCTTGCCTTGCGACATGGTGCTCCATCATGCTGGAAAATGCACGAATCATCAACAGACTGCTTCTGGGTCGTTGAGAGAAGTTGCTCTTGAGGACATTTGGAAACAATTTTTTATTCATGGCAGCAGGGCTTCACTTTAGCTTTTTTGCTCTCTAGCTACTGCAGCTAGAGGTTTTCTAGCCACTCAACATTTGCACTGGCCACAATTTTGACATCAATACCATGGGGAAAAACTTTCATATAGATATTTATGATGTTATCTTATAATTTGGCAGAAGGTATATTAGGCTGCTGTCACTTTAAGAGCTGACGCACAGATCCAATATACTGTTACACAAGTGTTTTCATTCTCAACTGTTTACACTCACTTAAAACAGACTTTGTTTATGTGAATACTCGCCAAGACCGGCATTTTGACATTATTTAGTGTGTTTTTGAGTGTTTAAGCGCAAAAAAGAACTCAGTTTTGTACCAAGAGGCAGCTTTATGTGCACTTTGGGTAAAATGATGCACCATCCTACGCCGAAATTCAAGCCCTGTAACATCAACACTATTCATCCAGAGCAAATGAAATGAATAAGTGAGGGTGTCCGGTTTGTGTGTCAACCCGCTGTCGGAGAGATGAGAGAGCAAGAAACGCAGCTGGTGTGAAAAGTGTTTCAGATATTTAAGTATTGATATGTTTTAAAAAAAAATACATATTTTTGAAATTACAGATGCCTTTTAAAAGACTTCCATTGAAAAATGTTCACTAAAGTGGCTAGTTGGAGTGACTGCGTTACACGTGACTGCTGAAATCCACCCGCATTTGGCAGCTTGGCGAGTGTTAATGTCAAGCCTGGCAGTCTTTGAGCAGAATTGTGAGAGAACCCACTTTCTTGGATTAAAGCAACAGCACACATGATCTCAGGAAGCTTCGCTGTTGGCATGACACAGTATTCATGGTAGCATTTACCTTCTCTTCTCTGGACGTTCGATTTTCCGATGTCCCAAACATTCGGAAGGGGGCTTCATCGGAGACGTCTTCTGCTGTCTCGTCAGGAGGAGACAGTCCTGGGGCTTGCTGGACAATCTGGAGTGTCCTAAAGCCTTCTTTACTCCTTGAAGTATAACGATCAGAATTTTTTCATTGACATTTACGATATAAGTGTGAGTCTTCAGAATTACAAGTGAATCCCTCTACAGTACAAATTTCAGATTTACAGATTAATCACCCAATCAAATTGCGTCAGAGTGTGTGTTTACGTTCAGATCCTGAGTTACGCAATCACGCAATCAGTAATGTACGTAATTAGACGGCTCGTTTTCTCGTTAAATAATGCTTTTTTGATTAATTTTCTAATTTGTTGGTTGATTACAATGGGTTTACTGAAGATTAAGCAAGGTTTGGGCCCGTTCCTTTCTTCCTATATAAACACGCGGACATCTTTCACCGTGGCTCTGCGTGTTTTAAGAGTTAAAAGTTCAGTTCTGTCTCCGTATTCATGCTAAAAATACTTTCAATCTGTGTTTTCTTCATGAAATATTGGTGAACAGTTGCTCGGATTTGAAATGCATTGATGTGCTCGTGTATGGAAGAAACAAGCACATCCTTTTAAGCGGGAACAGGACCGTTTGAAAGATAAAATATTCATAACTTGACCATCTGCAGTATGTACTGAACAACACCTTGTTCAAGATGGTTTATTCATGCTGCTTTAGCTACTGTTGCTGGAAGGAGGTATTGATTTATTACGGTTCCTATGCAAATATCGCATTTAGCTACAACATTTTTCTTTTCTTCTTTTCAAGCATATTTCTCTCAGATTTGTGTCCTGTATCCCTTTTCTGTCATTCACAGTACAGTACACTAGGCAGCACATCTTTCATTTCTAACGCTGCATTCGATAAGTAGAGGCTACAAAACAATTACTCAGCAGAGAAGAGCAACACTATTAAACCAAAGCTGTCTCGCCGTGCAGTGATAAGGATAGAGCTTATCGCAGCCGAACATATAGAGAAGAGACCTGACTGAAAAATGGTCTGTAGTTCCAAACTCTCAAGAATATTATCATTTTGTTTTCTCTTCATCCTTCAGCCCACTGTCTATCCTCGTGACAGCAGGCTTTTGTTCTATTCCCATACAGTTAAACAGCAGTCTTCATTCTGAAGTAAGATAATCACAGAGCCTGTAATGGCTACCTGGGAATGAAAGGGATGTATATAGAGTGTGTTTAAACTGTCAAAAAGGGAGTGAGCTTAAAGAAAAGAGCTGAGGGAGTGAAGTTAGGGTGAGAGAGAACAAACCATCCCCGACAAATAAAAGGCTTTCTATTTTTTTGAGTCATTTGTCCAATAAACGCAAGTTTGTGAGCATTTCACAAATAATCACTCAATAAAGGAGGTGTATATTTAAAGGGTTCGTTCACCAAAAAAAAAAGAAAATTCTGTCATTAATTACTCACCCTCATGCTGTTCCAAACCCTTAACCCTTTCGTTCATCAACACAAATGAAGATCTTTTTGATGAAATCTGAGAGATTTGTGTCCCTTCATAGACAACTGAGACTTTTAAGCTTCTAAAAGTTCATAAAGAGATTGTAAAACTAATCCATTTGAATTGAGAGGTTTAGTCCAAATTTTCTTAAGACTCTATCGATGAACTGATGGAATATAGACTTTTATTCACATATAAACATTCATCAACTCACACATCAGTTGTGGTAAACCAGTAATTCTTAAAGTGTGGTCCTCACTAGGTCCCTAGTGGTCCGCGAAAAGATGACCTAAACTAGGCAAGCTCTTAACCCGCACCGGATCGCGGGTGGGGGGGTTGACGTCAGTGTGTTTTAATAACGAAAAAATGGATCATATCATTGCATTTGTGTTTGAATAATTAGTTTTTGACTTGAAACAGTTGCATCTTAAACTTAAATTTAGTTTATCCTTCCTATTTTGTTGTTTTTGGGGGGCGTGTTAGAGTGGGATTCTGTTAGGTGGTCCTCAGAAAAAAAATTGGAAGATAAAGTGGTCCTTGGGCTGAAAAGGCTGAAAAGTTTGAGGAACACTGTGGTAAAACGGAGGCTCAAGCAAGTTTACAAGTGATGTTCATTTTCGAGAGTGAAGAACTAATGAGGTTTGTTCATCAGAAAAAGATATCAAATCTCTTCAGAATATTTGGACTAAACCGCTCAATTCATGTGGATTAGTTTTACGATCTCTTTATGAACTTTTCGAAGCGTCACATTGTCAGTTGCGTAGGTGTCAGTGGAGGGAAAGCAAGCTTTCGGATTTAATCATAAAGATCTTCATTTGCTTTCTGAAAAATCAATGAAAGTCTTATCGGTTTGGAATGACATGAGGGTGAGCAAATGATTTTCATTTCTGGATAAAATATTCCTTTAAGTGTTTCACAACAATTTAAAGGGATAATTAATTCAAAAATAATGTCATCATTTATTCACCCTCATGCCATTCTATATGAATTTATGGAATGTAATGAATTTCATACCGAAAGTCATACTGGTTTGAAAGGACATTTAGGTAAGTAAAACATGGCATCATTTTTAATTTTGGGTGAATTAGCCCTTTAAATCACTTTTTTTTTTTTTTTTTTTTGTAGATATATCATATATGATGTGTTTAGTCATGTGGTCCCTAAGATGGAGTAGCTTTTCTTACATTCCTCATTCATGTGTGAAATAACAATTAAGATCCATAAATGCCTGAAATTAAATTTATGCTTATGAAAATGTTGATGCTCATTCACTTGTGGCAATAATTATAAAGCTAATTGTGGTATTAACAAAGCAATATTACAAGAGTGCTCGCCTGAGGGAAAATACATCCATCCTTTTTATCTTGGCGCTTTGGGATTTTGATAAGATGTTAAGTCATCAACAGAGTTTGTGAGAGCGTAGAATTTTATTAATTTTTTTTTTTGCAGGCACTGTTTTATTACTCACAGTGTTCAGAGCTACAAAAACATATGAACACGTAAATAGCATGAAGGTTAGCACTTACAGAAGACACGACAACAACACCAAGATTGAGTGGAGAGCAGAGCGCACAGAGATGAACGCTGGGAGATGAACGCGGGAGTCACGTACAGACACACATGCACACGGTCACACAGATGAACTGTATTATTAAAGGTCTGAAATAGATTGTGTTTAATAGATAACCTTATCATAACCATCTATTTATATACAAAAATATAAATAGATTTCCTGTCTGTACTGTATATTTACTATCATCTGGCTCTTGTTGCACGAGTCCGAAACTGTGAGGCTGTCATTAAGAAAGACAATGTATAGAATCTATTAAGCTACATATATTACAACACAGTACATAACAGATGTTCAAAACGGGAGACAACAGAGCATGATCAAGATAACATCCAGCAAAAGACAAACCACACGGAAGCTTTAATAAAAAAAAGTTGCAAAAGCACAACAGGAGATTGAGAAAGACTTTTGAGAGTCGGGTCAAGACACGGCACTTTCGCTTGCGCTCTTCTGTTTTTCATATCGAATAGCGCTCTGAGATAGGGTTGTGCCAACTTCGCTGCTGAAATTTTAAAAATGTTTTTCATTTCGAGTAGATTCTTAAACACCTCTGATTGGCCATTGTGTTCATGCGCTCAACAGATATGTCTGTGATTGGCTACAATGGTCAAAGCTTCAAAAACATGTTGAAAAAAGACATCTTTGACGCTCTTCATCGATACAAACAGGAGTATTTGAAAGCAGGATCTGTCTATCAGCGGATGTATCAGGGATTCACTGATAGACGCCTACTTTCAAACGCTCTTGTGTGTGTAACGAGCAGGGCGGGCGAGAGCCGTGAGGGAACGTGACGTGATTGATTATGGCGTAAGCTGCGCACTGCACCGGTCTCGTATCTCTCACGGAGGAGTTCCGGAAGCATAAATGAGGAGCGATGACAGTGAAGGACGAGAGAAAATCCAGGCCTGGTCCTCTATCGTCCTTCACTGTCATCGCTCCTCCGTGAGGGATACGAGACCGGTGTAGCGCGCAGCTGACGCTCATCATCAATCACGTGTGTATCACAGCGTGTATCTGTGTAAGCGCTCGTTGAAGAGTGTCAAATATGTCTATGTTTTTTAAGCTTTAATCATTGTAGCCAATCACAGACAAATCTGTCGAGCAGGTGAACATAACGGCTAGAGATGTTTAAGAATCTGCTTAAAATGCTGGTATTGTCACATTTTTAAAATTTCTGTACCAAAGTCGTTACTTCTCACAACCCTATTCTGAGATCAGATTAAAGCTAATGTAAGCCAAATCCATAATAATTGGCCGCTTGATTTAGACTATTACCAATAAAGAAGGCATCCATGGTTTTTGCTATGATGACTGTATGTTTTCAAATGCTTTGGATTTGATACTCTATGTGACGGGTCTGTCTAGAGCTCTTCTGCTGAAGAAAGTCCATCAGACCGGTTTCCAAATATGGGTTGATTAGCCGTAGGAGCTCAGATGAGTCATGCAATTATGCTCACAGAAATCTAGCCATTCGCAAGGAGATGTCTTGAATGCGCAAGAGTGATGAATTCTAATTTGTACTAAAGGACACTGAACATTTGTGCATTATAAAGGCTGCTCTGTTCCATTTGTTTGATATATAAAAATACACATGAACCCTTTTATCTTGGGCACATTGGCATTTCTTTGTTTCACCTATTGCAGAGACAGCTTATTAGTTCAAGTCAAGAACATTTCACAGTATAATTATAGGCTAATTCCAGGTAAATGGCTTCTGGGTAATTCTTGAGCAGAAAACAAAATTCTATTCACGTAACCTTCAGATATCTATGCTTTGGTTTGTTTAGTGCTCAACTGAATGCAATTAATTCACACAGAAATGGAGCCACTTTAAGTTTAAAATAAAAACGGAGAGATTACCATATGTAAATATTACTTTTCCGACATGTAGCTAGCTATAAATTAGCATCCGAAGCGACTAATATCATATCTACTTTTCATTGCAAATAATCATATTATGCTTCAGCCATAGAGATAATAACCTGAAGATAACATAGTTGCATTAGTAATGCTAATATTGCAGTTCAAAAAATCCGCTGATATTTTGGTGAATATTCAAGAGATCATTTTAAACTAGGCAAGGTAGATGAGATCTGTTTGATATGGCCGGCGTAACTGATGAACAGTCACCATTTCCTTCTCAAAAACTGAGATCGCTGGTAATATTCAGTTGGCACCAATGCATTGTCCTTCTAAGATTCAAATCCTGCAATAAATCACATCTCATGTACAATTAAAGACACATTAAGTATTAATACATCCAACTTAAGCCTCACACGTCCCCTTCTCTCAAAGATTTATGCTGCCAGATTTAGCAGATGGAGAATTTACAAATGATTTGCGAATATTACTAGAACTGAGTCCCTCTCCTACTTGCCCAGCATCTTTAAAGATACAGATATCCAATCCAGTAGACAAGATTGAAGAGGCCAAAAGCGGTTGGGAAGAATATTCGGGAGTATGAGTCGATTTTGGAGACGTGGACATGCATCCTGTTCTCACGCCAAGCTCCGGAGCGACAGTCATCAAAGCAGCAGAAGAAACTGGCGCAGTCTTTCCCGTCCAGACATTCATACGCATAATCATCATCCTCATGGTAGGGAGCAATATTGTTCATCTGCAGCAGAGATGTCCCCGGTCTGATGTTAACCATGCTGGGTTTCTACACAGAGGAACAGCAAGGTCACTACTGCTTCATTGCTAAAACAGTGTGGAGTACAAAAGCAAAATGCCATAGCTGCTGCACCGCACGCTCAATTAACTGCAAACAAAAGTACAATGTGACCTATTCCAACCTGAGCTATGAAGAAGTTAGTAAGCTTCTTAGTACAATAATTATACATATCATTGATCAGCTAGGTGCTTAAAGGGTTCGTTCACCCAAAAATTAAATTTCTGTCATTAATTCCTCACCTTCATGTCGTTCTACACCCGTAAGACCTTCGTTCATCTTCAGAACACAAATTAAGATATTTTTGATGAAATCCGATGGTTCAGTGAGATAATGAACACTTTCAGATGCCCAGAAAGATACTAAAACATATTTAAAACAGTTCATGTGAGTACAGTGGTTCAACCTTAGTATTATAAATCGACGAGAATACTTTTTGTGCGCCAAAAAAAATAAATAAATAACGACTTTTCAACAATATCTAGCGATGGGTGATTTCAAAACACTGCTTCGAATCTTTTATTTCGAATCAGTGGGTCAGCTTGCGTATAAAACTGCCAAAGTCACGTCAACTATTGAAATTTCGAATCACTTACGACGTAACGAAGCCTCGTTACACATGTGGGTGTGACACATGAACTGTTTTAAATATGTTTTAGTGTCTTTCTGGGCATCTGAAAGTGTTCATTATCTCACTGAACCATCGGATTTCATCAAAAATATCTTCATTTGTGTTGTGAAGATGAACGAAGATCTTACGGGTGTAGAACGACATTAAGGTGAGTAATTAATGACAGAATTTTAATTTTTGGGTGAACGAACCCTTTAATTGCTTTTTCTGTGTTCTCAGCAACATAGTTTTGTCATTATTTAATCTTTTTTTTTTAATTAATATCCTCACCATTCTTTTCAATTTAATTAAAGTAAAAATAACCATTAAAAAAGTGGTAACTACAGAATTTGTGTGAGGAACAGACCAGATTTACATCATTATTCACATAAAATCTTGACATTTCAGTTCTCCTTAGCGTGTTCATGAGAGAAGTGGCAGTGAATCATTATTTATTTCACACTCGTGAATCACTAATTTATTTCACAAATTCAATTCTCTGACTCAATGATCATTTCAGTTCATCACACAAAAGGTAGCACATGGCTTCACAAGTTTTAT
Source organism: Zacco platypus (assembly GCA_038088235.1). Classification (NCBI taxonomy): domain Eukaryota; kingdom Metazoa; phylum Chordata; class Actinopteri; order Cypriniformes; family Xenocyprididae; genus Zacco; species Zacco platypus. The sequence continues at coordinate 4,454,674 of CM076078.1, read as the reverse complement.
TAACCACATTTATGAAATGAAACTTTTATGGTGATCCTTTTAGAAGCTTACCCCAAAAATGAAAATTTTGTCATCATTTACTCACCCTCATGTTTTTGTACCTCTATGAGTTTCTTTCTTCAGTTGAACACAAAATAGAGGTTATTGCTTTTGCTTCTCTTATTGCTAAAAGGTGCATTCTGTTGCATTGGAAGTGTCCAACCCCCCCTCCAACTACCTCTTGGTTAAAGGATCTGATGTCATTCCTTCCACTTGAAAAATTGAAATATTCGACTCTGGGCTCAACTGATAAATTTTATAAAATTTGGAACCCTATTTTAAATCTTTACGACTCTGTATCCTCACTAGACTCTGACTAAATATATCACGAGTATGCAAGCTTTCTTTTCTTTTTTTTTTCTTTGCTTTCTCTTCTCTCCTCGTATATAGGCGTAATGTATATAATTGCTTGTAGAGACTGCCAATATTTTCTAATCCTCCTGGGTGGGTGGGGGGAGGGGTTTGGGGTACTTGGTTGTTGTTGTGGTTCTTTTTCTTTTTTTAGTTATATTTTGGAAAGAAATGTGTGAAAGATAAAAGTGCAGACAATATTTTCTCTTTTATGCTTGTCTCTTTAATGATTTAATGTACTTTTTTGTCTGTATAATAAAAAAATTGTTACAAAAAAAAAGTTGAACACAAAATGAAATATTTTAAAGAATATAGAATATAGTTGACAGCACCCATTGATTACATATTTTTTCCAACTACGAAAGTCAACGGGTGCCATCAACTGTCTGGTTACCAACGATATTTAAAATGTCTTCTTTTTTGTTCAACAGAAGAAAGAAACTCATACAGATTTGGAACCACGGGGTGCGTAAGCAACGACAAAATGTTCCTTTTTAGGTGAACTATCCCTTTAAAAGCTCAGATTCCGGATTCAGTATTTCTTCTTTTGTTTTCCACAGAAAGTTATATACATTTTGAACTGGCACTTTATTAACAAATGAGGTTCATTCACCTGCGCGTGGCTTGATTTGGTCTTCTTGTTCTGTCGATTGCTTGTGAAATAATGTAGAGTCCCATATTCCATAAGAGCAGCAAAGGTGAAAATGAAGCAGACAGACACGAACAGATCCATGGCTGTCACGTACGACACCTTCGGCAAGGACTTCCTCGATATGGTGCTTAGGGTTGTCATGGTGAGCACAGTAGTGATTCCTAAACCAATCATGATGCACAGCAATAGAGCACCTCACTGAAGCATTTCCTTTACATTGTAACATGTGTAATACATTCAGATAATATTATGAAATATTATTGATGCTACTACTGATTTGTATTCATTCAGAGGCTTTTTAAATTACCTAAAGATGTTCTGGCAGGTACAGCATCCTTGTTAATCCAGAAAGAGACCCAGGACAAAACCACAATCATACTGCAGGGGATGTAGGTCTGGATGGTGAAGTAGCCCATTCTCCGGCTCAGGTCGAAGAAAATAGTCATAACCACATATTCTCCTATTAATACGAAACATTAATTCATTTTAGACACTTTTTTAACTTACAATAATTATGCAATATTTATTAAAATTATTTAAAAAATAATAATCAAAATCTATTATAATAACTATTATTAATAGGGCTGGGTATTGACACAAATTTCACGATTCGATTTCGATTGTATAAAGATTATTTTGGATATATATCAGATATAGGTACATGCTAATTTTCTCAGGAAAAACTCAACTAATGCAGTAAACTATACAGGGAGTCAGTTGGTACTACATTATTATAATATTGAAGGTATATAAATTTACTTATTTATATATACAAACACTAAATTACACATTACAAAGTTTTAATACTAACTTTACAATTACATTATCATATTTCTACCCCCATTCGTTTTCTGAAATATAAACATTTAAATGGTGGCTGTCACGAGAACTTGATGGTTTTATTCAAACATGCATTAAATATTGAAGAACATTAAAAATAACAAATATGTAATATGGTGCATATATTTAACAAAATGCCCCTCTCTAGAGTTAATTTTTCTGGCTGACAAACGAGTTTATGGTCGGTGAATAGCTTATATGGTTTTTCTGAGGTAACATTGTTTATAAGCTGTTTTATTGATGACTTTTCACGGTTGAAACACTGAAACTTTTCGATAAGTTGTACTCTGTTTTAACATACCTTGAATCGATGTTGTTTATTTCATCCTGTAACTGGGATTAAAGCGATGGAGATGGTCAGTTCACGAGCACGCCACATTAAACAGCGCAGAACGGTATTTATTTTTTGAGTTTCGTAATAAAATTGACATCATTTTAAATCTGAGACTTTGCTTCATATAAAAAGTAACAAATCACAAAGACTACTGCGATTTATTGGATGGGAGGCGCGAAACAATGTTCCGTTCATTAATCAACAACTAGCGACTAGGCTAATCGATTCTTGGGATTTAAAGGGTTATTTCACACAAAAATGAGAATAATGTAATTTATTACTCACCTTCATCTCGTTCTACACCTGTAAGACCTTCGTTCATCTTCAGAACACAAATTAAGATATTTTTGATGAAATCCGATGCGAGGCCTCTATAATTAACACTTTCAGATGCCCAGAAAGATACTAAAACATATTTAAAACAGTTCATGTGAGTACAGTGGTTCAACCTTAAAATTATAAAGCGACGAGAATACTTTTTGTGTGCCAAAAAAACCAACAACAAAATAACGACTTTTCAACAATATCTAGTGATGGGCGATTTCAAAACACTGCTTCGAAGCTTTACGAATCTTTTGTTCCGTATCAGTGATTCGGAGCGCCAAAGTCACATGATTTCAGTAAAGAGGCTTTGTTTACGCGATCTGAATCACTGATTCGAAACAAATGATTCGTAAAGCTTCGAAGCAGTGGTTTGAAATCGCCCATCACTAGATATAATTGAAAAGTCGTTATTTTGTTTTATTGGTGCACAAAAAGTATTCTCGTCGCTTTATAATATTAAGATTGAACCACTGTACTCACATGAACTGTTTTAATATGTTTTAATGTCTTTCTGGACATCTGAAAGTGTGAATTAGAGGCAATAGAGACTCACTGAGCCATCAGATTTCATCAAAAATATTTTAATTTGTGTTCAGAAGAAAACAAAGGTTTTTCGGATGTAGAACGACAAGAGTGTGAGAAATAAATGACAGAATTCCTAATTATTAATATCAACTGCTCATGTTTTAATAATACAAATTATTAATATGAATGTATTCACAAAATATAAAATTCAATTTATCTTCCTATTATTAATATTTCAAATCAACTATTATGAATAACAATAAAAAATAATAGCTGCTTTTGTATTGTTGTTTAATTACTGCAAATCTGTTATTAATGATTACTATTATTAATATCTGCTCATTTATTGATGTTATTATTATTAATATTTACTTCAAATCTACTATTATTATTATTAATCTTATTATTTCTTCTGCATGTTCATACCAGACTGAGTGTTTGCCACATCAGAAGTGTTCCGTAGGCCCACAAAGGCAAATTGGTAAAGCCTCCAGTACCGCTGGTCTGCAACTTCAACTGAACGACGCTGCCACCTATACTGGATCTCATTCTTTGGATACCCATCTGCAAATGGAAAAAACAAAAAACAAAAACACATCCACCAGATTGCATGTGACCTTTCATTTCGGTATGTAAATGACAAAGTTACAATGATGGCAGAATGGCATTGAGTAGCACTCTGTTAGCGTAAAGCGGGGCATGCCCTTCCCATGCCCACAGTGGATGATGACAAATGAGAAGCTGAGGCATGGTGCTAATAACGGATGGAGGGGTGGCGGAGACTGAGAAGAGGAGAGAGGGGTTGGAAAGAGGGCTGGAGAGGGATGGGTTCTGTCCTTACTCATTCCAAGGTTGGAGGATGGTAGTTGCTACAGGCCAGCTGTTATGTTAAGGTTTGTTTGGCCGATATTGGCAATGCATGGTTGGCTGACAGAGGCAATGTGTGGGGATTGGCTGCCCGGCAGTACTCAGGACAGGACTGAGGCTGAGTGACAGATTGACATAAGAATTTAACACCTACAGCTTGAAAACTCCAGAGGGCACGAATGTTCATCCATGGGAAAGTTATGCAGCTTAAGGTAGCATTCCGCATTAATTGTCAACCTAACAAGAAAGAATAATAGACAATAGCACAACAAAAAATGTTGATTGTGACATTTTTGAGTGCATTTGTGCAGGCTTTGAACTACGACATCAGAGATCGAAACCTCTGTCTGATTTAACAGTCCCTGACATAAATATGTGAATCCGATGTAATGGCTTTAACGTGCTGCAACAGACAGCGGGTGTAATTCTGTACAAAAGCAAATGTTACGGGACAGGAATACGAGGACACATACTGTTGTCGCATAAACAGCATTCGCTCGGCACATGATGTTAACCGCAGACAGACCTTAGAGTATACATCACTCTTCCATTGCTCCAGAGACGCAGAAGCCGATTCGGTGTCGTGATCCAGTGGGCGTCAGATTTACGAGAGTTACGGAAAAACGTGTCAGGGATCCAGATTTTTCCCACCATGTTGCTGTTGAGCATGAGGAGTTTCATCGAGCTGTTGAATTTCAGTCTGCTGTCGTACCACGTCTGAGCAAAGAAGATGTCGATGGTGTACTCCTAAAAAAGTAAAAGCCTCACAGTTGCTTTTGTAACTGTAAAATTATGTGGGTATTGCTTGTGACTGAGTATGATGGTCGTGAAATGGATCTAAACAGGTTTTTTACAGTGTCTGTGTGGTTTACAGTTCTGAAAATAATGTAGTAGTATATTACATTACTGCTCACCATGTTGATGGGATCAACCGGGCCTATGCTGTTCACGTACACTGCCGTCTCAATCACAGTCGGTCTCACTAGAACATGATTTCAAATACAAATATATTCAAATTACATTAATAATCAGAACTGTCAAATAAAAATACATAAAAATCAGTTACAATATCAAAACAGTGCAGTAATGCATTCATTTAAAAGGCTAAATAGGTGATTCTCTACAGAAATATTTGGTTAAAAGTTTCCTCAAATCCTGATAGTAATCACTTTAAAAGCGTCTATTTGTATTTTTATAAATATGTCATCAGAGGCAGCGCATTTCATGCTATGCAGAGTTTATACAAGACCAACTTTTACAGTTATGCTGCGTTCATGCCATATTTACTGTAATAAAGATATGGCAAACTGTGACATTCTAACCGGAGCTGTTCATGTCCTCAGAATCGGAATTGAGCCTTCGCAAAGCCCCGCCCCCTTTAGTTACTGTTGCTATGTCCGACAAGCCATGCGCTCTCACGCCACACATCATGTTCTCACGCAGTGAAAAATACATTGTGGAGCAAAAGAGGACACTGACAACACGTCGACAGACAAGACAGAGCAGTTTACTCTGAATATGAAACAGTTTCATATCTTTTTTTAAAGAAGTTTAAAGAAATACTATATAGTGTGTCTTTAATGTGTCTGACAGATCGCTGTAGCTCCTCATGAACCGATCATCTCTTCATACTAGTTCATTTATAGCATCAAATAAACATGAATGAACATCAGAAGGAATGTTGTTTCAAGTGCGGAAAGACGTGACTTGGAATTATGCGTTTCCATGTCAACAGTAACAACACCGAAATGAATCTGCAGCAGTCAAGTACAAGCTCAAGTTGTTTACGTTTATTATCATTGTACATGTTATGCGCTTTGCTGAGAGTCTTTTGGAGGAGTCGTGGCTTTGCATGGCGATTTGCATGGAGGGTCATATGCTGTCAATGCTAGCAGGCTAACGTTAGCATTTCTCAGATCACATACTGCAACTGCACCTTTATTTAAAGCGTTGGTTCACCCAAAAATTAAAATTCAGTCATTAACTCCTCACCATCATGTCGTTCTACACCCGTTAGACCTTCGTTCATCTTCAGAACACAAATTAAGATATTTTTGATGACATCCGATGGCTCAGTGAAATAATGAACACTTTAAGATGCCCAGAAAGACACTAAAACATATTTAAAACAGTTCATGTGAGTACAGTGGTTCAACTTTAATATTATAAAGGGTTATGAATACTTTTGTGCTCCTGTAAAGCAGTGTTTTAAAATCGGCCATCACTAGATATTGTTGAAAAGTCGCTATTTTGGATGTTTTTTTGGTGCACAAAAAGTATTCTCGTCTCTTTGTAATATTAAGGTTGAACCACTGTACTCACATGAACTGTTTTAAATATGTTTTAGTGTCTTTCTGGGCTTAATTTTCTTTTTTGGGTGAACTAACCCTCTAAGTAATTTAATCAAAGATGTATATATTACACATTCTGTTACATTCATAAAATCAAAACTGTCAGATTTACTTAAGGCACGTTTCTATTGTGAATCTTTCATCGTTGCATGTTATTCCAAAGGAAAAATTTGTCTTTATAATCTAAATTCATTTAATATCTTGCTCGTCCTCTTTTTCCGTTCTCTTTCTGCATCACTTAGTGTGGACTACATTCAGTCTGGCTTCATCTTAACATGTAACCGATTCCCAATCAGTGGATAAAATGAGATTTTCTCGCTGAATATCCTGTTTCACACATTTCAGAAGGGAAACGGGCTGCAAACGCAATCACATTTACTACAACAGCCACACAAATTACTCAAAGCTGCCTGAATCCTCACGCTTGCGGGTTCAAAAAATACTTCTGTCGCAGGAAATCCAGTCTCAGGGACATGACAAATAACACAAACGCCGCTAGTTCACCTGCAATCATTCAGCATTTGCTCGGCGCTGATTAACTGAGTTCCTCTTATACTTACACTCTCCCTCCCTCATCTCAGACGTGAAACACAGATAAAGAAGGACGATCAATAGTGATTTGGGTCTATTGTACCCAAACACCACTGAGATAAATCCTCTTAAATAACTGAACGCCGGTCGGCTGCGTCGCTTCCAGAACACTGATGTACTGAGAGTAAAGTGACTTGTACAGCTCTGGCGAAGAGAAAAACATCAGCAAAATCCTAAAGCCAAACAACACTTCATTTACCACGGCAGAAATGCTGATGGTATCTTAAAAATGATGATTACATAGAAACTCTGAACTAATTTTCACAGCGTCCTCTGTCCTCACACAATCCTCTTCATTTGGCTTCACAATGATGAAGACATTATCTTATAATTATTAACATTTTGCAATTAAGCTTTAACGCTGTGTTTGAGGGTCGTAAACAGGCCTAGACAGAATCTTTGCGGGCCTGGATAACAAAAAATGACTCGCCTCCAATATCTGGTCTCAGTTTGTTGTCATAACCTTGCAGTAATTTGTTCAGGATAAGGGTGACGTCGCTCTCGTAGACCTTTGGCGATAAAACCCATGTTTTATTTATGGGGACATCCTCATAGTCTTCCTCTTCTGCTTTGCTTGGGCCAAATGCAATGCTGTCATAAAAGCAGAAATAAACAGTAGAGAGGTAAATACCACGGCAATAATATAGAGACTAGTTAAAAGAGAAGTCAGTTTATATTAGGAGCTTAAAATCTAAAGAGTAAAAGAGCTAAGTATGACAGGCAGAGTATGAAAGAGAGGAATAACAGACAAAAGAAGGCATCCGTAAATGTATATGACAGCACGAGAGAAGAGTTTTTCAAATGAACACTGCTAGAGATACAAAGAGGAGGTTCTAATAAAAGAATGCAGTGATTAATGAAGATGTGTTCTGGCAGAGGAGGGAGGAAACAGCTGAAGGTGAGGGGTTTAAATTATCACCCACAACTCCCTCTCTCACTCGCTCTCTTGCAGTGTATGGTGTAAAGCTGCTAAATTTATTCCCTGGTGCATCATCTGCAGGAACAGACATATTGCGTATCATTTCTAACTGAGTTGAGTGCATTTCCATGAATGGTCTAGACGGGGTCTCATCCGATGTCACTGCTTCAGAGTTTTGCTTTAGAAGAAATGAAGGTGATGTGCATCAAAGATACTGGCCATGAAATCTTGCATGGAATCAAAAAAGATGTTTTAGGTAACCTGCATGGGTAAAACGCATCCGAAACTAGATTCGGTCCCACTTTATATTAGATCTCTTTAACTTTCGTAAAAAAAAAAACAAACAAACAAAACTCTTTTGCTGCTATTGAGGTGGCATAAAGGTCAGGAGAGCGACAGGTTTCATGTTACGGTTAGATTAATTAAAAAATAATTAGAGCTGTAATTGCTGCAGGTATTTTTAATTATAAGTACAATGTAAAATCGTGTCTGCCTCGATGGACACAATGAGTAGCAAATTATTCATTTAAATGGTAGTACTTTATTTTATAGCCCATGTAGGTATTTATTATAGATATTACAGTAACTGGGTAGTAACTAGCTGAACCTAACCTTAACCCATGTAGTTAACCTTATATTAACCAGTACTTTTGTAGGTAAATACACTGTAAATGCACATAATGTCAAATTAATGAATTGTTGACCCAACCTGCTTTAAACTATTATTTAAAAATTACTATATTGCTCACATAAAATGAGCCCAAAGTAGTTCGGAAATGAACTTTTATGAATAATAATTCAATAATAAACATTTATTGCATTGCTTATTCATAATTGTTCACCTTTTGATTATTACTGTTGCCTCTAGTTATTATGTGTCTGATATTTCGGGTTCATTTTAAGCCACTCTTTCAGTATTTTTTAAACTATAGATGAGTTAAATAAAACTGCCCAGCAGGTTGGTCAAACATTTAACTGGGTCAAAACAAAATATTTAACCCAACTTGGGTTAATTTTAACCCAGTATTTTTTATAATGTAGTTAAAGACACTTAATAGAGGCCCGGTTCCACAGACAGGGCTTAGACTAAGCCAGGATTAGGCCTTAGTTCAGTTAGGACGTTATAAACATACCCTAGAGAAATACATGACTTTTGTGTATCTTTTAAGATCATAACATATTTTAAGATAAGTTGCTTTCAGTTAAAAAGGATTAGGACTAGCTTTTAGTTCATGCCTCTTATTCTGTTAGATAGCCTACATCAGAATTGCTCTTTGAGTTATGCGTACGTCAATCATCTACAAATTACATGAAATAATAAAATTAATTAAAATGTTTTCACATCTGAATGGTCTATGTATCCATAAAAAGTACCCAGTAATTATTTATATACGACTTTTGTCTATAAACCAAACAAAAATTGGTCCATTCCCATACATATACAACTAATGAAAGACAGAAAAATCAATCTGAAGCATCCCTGTGGACGAGACCCAAGTGGGTGGAGAGAATGTAGGTTATTGATCCCTGTAGGCAGAGCGCTGAGCAGGCTGTCGATGGAAAACACAGACGGAATATTTTCCTCAAATGCAGAATTTCATTTCGTCTGGACACAATATCGCCTCTGAATGACCTTTGTGTGCATATTCTTATACCCCTGTCAACACAATTATAAGAAAAAGGCCTAAATAAAAGGCGTTTTTGGCCATAAATGAAACAATTAGAAATGGTTATTGCACTTTTTCACATGTCTAAATGAGAGGAATGTAATCTTAAACCAAAAGTAGCCTATGTTTATTCTAAGAAGCATGTGCACATTTGCATAAATACCTTGAATGAGCTGCCAACAATGTCGACTACAATTTATGCATTTGCAATTGAGAAATTGTGACATAACCTTCCAATCTGACTATATTCGAAATCTAATAGCAATGTAGTTTGGGCTGTTGTGTGTTGAATTGCAGCTGAACGCTGGCCAAAGTCCTCTAGGTTGTTTGTAGACTGACATTGCACGTCCTATAAAGACAAGACGAGATCAACACTAATGCCCTGAGCGAAACTGTCATTTACAATCTGTATTGTTATTATCAAACGTAGGCTATTCAGTGCACAAACAACTGCACGTGTCGTGATTGACAGTTGCATGTAGAAATGTTGAGGTGGATGGATTTGGTGTGCTGTGAGAAACGCGTAAAACTAAGTCGTTCCGCAGCTCTTCGCGTTACTGAAAGTGTGTTGTTGGTCCAGGGCTATTTTAGTAGTCATATTGATTGCACCCCTTGTTTCTTTTGTCCCCTCTGAAAGCGAAAACTTACCAGACTCCAAGCAGACCGGGCAACAGCCAAACCAGTGCGTCTCTCCTCCGGCGGCGATGCAGCAGAACCATCGTGCGAACGCGCGGGTTAGAAGCCAGATGATTTGGAGCTCAAACCTTTGAGAGATTTTCGTAAAACGATAAGTGAATATATATATATGCTGTCTAGAAAACTGCTTATGGCTCGAGCCTATAGTCTCCGTCCGGCGGCAGACGCGGTGTGGTTGTGGATGGGGAATGCGGGATTTCGCTGATTGCGGCACCGCCGCTCTGCTGCGTTCATCCGGCGTTCTGCTGAGTGAGACCGGCGCTCTGTGTTCCGGGAATTATTAGAAACTGCCTGTAGGAAAAGAGCTGACTGCTCTACCTCAGAGAATTCACATCAAGCTGTGATTTATGAGACCTTTACTTAGTTTTGCTGTTGTTAGGGAATTAATAAAGTGACAAATGCGACATTTTCCGAGGCGTTGCGCCAAGATGTGACCATACTTAACCCTGTGCGTAAAGGGGATAAACTTAGCCTACTATAATGTCATTTGTGATTGTGTGTGTGTGTGTGTGGAATTTCTGTCAGTAATTTCATCTCAATTTCCTGTAAAATCTTTTGTCTCTCCTAACAAGACCATTTATAGGCGACTATTTATAACCATTTAATAATGTTTGATAAAGTGATCGAATGACGCTTTGTCAGTGTGCATCTCATTCAGATCCTGATGCCTCATTCAGATGTGCTTGTTGTTGTTGCTATGGTTACTTACCTCCTCAGACTTCTCTTCGCGTGCACAATTTGTGGTTGGTTTGCTAGTTTCATATTTTGTTTGGGGGGGGGGCATTTTAGTTCGCACATTTGTTTTTATTGTTATTTTTTATCCCTATCAAACAAAGGAATTCATTACTTGATAGGTCTCATTGAGACACGAATTTTGTACCTGACTGACTGAATTTGTGTGTGTGTGTGTGGGTGTGGGTGTGTACTTGTAATCCTTACATTGTAGGGACCAAATGTTCCCACAACGTAAGTAAAACCAGTAAATCTGGACATTGTGGGGACCTTTTTTGGTCCCCACAAGGACACAAGCTTATAAATCATACAGAATTATCTTAGGGGGACAGAATATACAGTTTGTACTGTATAAAAACCATTACGCCTATGGAATGTCCCCATAAACCATAAAAACACAACATGTGTGTGTGTGTGTGTGATTTATGAGGACACAAATGTGTATAATGACATGGGTATTACACTGGTGTTATGACGTAAACATGTTTTATGAGGACATTTCATGAGTAGCTTTAAAACATACTAAAGAATGTTTTATTAAAAATGTAAAAGTGCAGAATGTTTTCTGTGATGGGTAGGTTTAGGAGTAGTGTTAGTGTAGGGGGAGAGAATGTACAGTTTGTACAGTATAAAAACCATTACGCCTATGGAATGTCCTCACTAAGATTGTAAAATAAACCTGTGTGTGTGTGTGTGTGTGTGTGTGTGTGTGTGTGTGTGTACCTATACTTAACCATATTTTGAGAACAAGTTTGTACATAGAAGTGAACTAAATCGGACAAAACCATCATCTTTATTTGTAAAAACGTAAAGTAAATTAAGTTTTTGTTTGTTTGTTTTTATTGTAAAAATGCAGAAAGCTTTATAAAAACAATAGAAGTGTACATTTCCCCATTTAGGTAGCCTAACTCCTCGTTGTGGAAGGTATTCATCTCCTGATAAATAGCCTATAGGCTAACTGACTGTTCATTCATTATTGTCAGCAGCACCATGGAGAGCGAAAAAGATAAGAAAGATTGCCTGAACCTCATCCTCATAACAATCCCCTCTTCTCTTTTCCATTCTGCACCAAATAATAACAAATGCCATTCAAAATGTTTCAAAATGTCAGATTTTCAGAAAATCATTTTGTATCAACAGTTGCTGGTAAAAAATAAAACAAAACTATAATATGTTAAAATAAACTTATGTATTTCAGGTTATATGAGTATACATTTGACACAAAACGTTTAAAAGGCTGGAGTGATGTTAGTATAAAGGCTCTGTTTTTATACCGTCTTCATGGTGAAGTATTTGTATTCTGATAGGCTCTGATGCTCTGACTAGAAGAAATCTCTATTATTATGTCAGCCATTAACATTCTGAGACAAAATGATGTGGACCTGAGACGTGCCTGAGATTTTCTCTGCTGGACTACACACACACACACACACACACACACACACACACACACACACACTCGCGCACACACACACTCGCACACACACACACACACACACACACACTCGCGCACACACACACTCGCACACACTCGCGCACACACACACTCGCGCACACACACACTCGCACACACACACACACACATACACACACACAAGCACATTTAAATAACAATAAGAAGAAGAGTCTTACAAACACAATAACCTAATCAGGATGTATAGCAGGGTTCCTCAAATCTTGCCCTGGAGGGCAAATGCCCTGCAAAGTTTTGCTTAAACCCTGGTCCATCTCACCTAGTAATCCTGAAAATCTTGATTGGCTTGCTTAGGTGAATTTGATCAGGGTTGGAGCAAAACTCTGCAGGGCATCGGCCCTCCTGAGCAAGATTTGAGGAACCCTGACCTATAGCTTAATAATACTCATTTACAGTGTTGGGGAAACTTACGTTTAAAAGTAATGCATTACAATATTGTATTTCTCCCTAAAAAAGTAACTAACTGTGATAAGTGAAAAGTAATCCGTTACATTACTTTTGCGTTACTTTTTCTCACCAGGGCTGGGCTTGCTTGTTTGTTTTTTAATAACAACCAAAAAAGTTATATTTTTGCAAATGTTAAGGCCCTTGAATGAATAAGACTCAGGCTGATGGAAATGCATATTTACTCCCATGGGTGGATTTAGAGATTTGGGGGCCCCAAAAATACAGGAATGGGGCCCTAATTGCACACATTTAAACTTGAGGTTTCTTTTACTGTTTCACTGCCGTGTCCCATAGTTTTGTCCATTTTTTTTTTCCGATTTTTCATGTACGTTATAATGGCTTTCTTCATATTGTAGATCCCCTGTTTACAGTAAAAGGGTTATATATATATCGGTGGTACTTTGGGGTCATTTTCACTGCACAAATGTTTACACTACAGGGCTGTCTAAAGGTGCACTATGTAGTTTTTTCACCGCTAGGGGTCGCTAAACAATTCAAAACAATAATGAAGGCGTGGATTGATGAATATGGAATCATGGAACTTGTCGTCATGCCGATGGATCTAATAATATTTATGTGGAAATAATGTTTATGGTTGAGTGAATGCATGTTTTAACATGACTGTGGTGTGAAGCAGGACGTGGCTGAGAATCACGGACGCGATTACTAATGAGAGACAGATATCAGTGACACACGCGAGTCCCGGGGGATATAAAGAAACGAGGACATTTCATTCTACCGAACTACTCACAAGTGCTGAAATACTCCTCATACAGGTCAGTTTATTTGATGAATTAAAGCTGTGAGGTAACGCAGCGCTGTTTCACTTTCTAACGTTACACTATCATACTAAACTACATTTGAGTGAGTAGAAAGTTGTAATGTTTAGTATTAGTTTGTTGTCTGTATGAGACTTAACAGTGAGCTAGATCAACATTAGATTATCATACTGATGATATTCTAACACTTCATCATGTTGAGCTTTATAACATTGATTAGTCTTATGTAGCCTACATTTGCTCACCTTGTCTAATAACGTGCAAGAGCGCTGTCTCTGTCAAGTCAAAGTTTGTCTCGAAGCTCTCGCCATCTCAGAAACGCCACGCCGATGATCCTCATTTTATTTCTCCTATTGTCCCAAAGTTTGCTTGCCATGGTCCATAATGTTTGAATGAAACAACAACAGCGCGCCGCTAGACATCACGCAGCTTAATGCAGTAACGCAGTGTTAATTTTAGGCCCAATCTGTGTATATTACTGTTTTAGATGAACTTTAATGTCCAATCCACTTGATTAATCGCTTAATATTTGTAGTGTTATAAAGTTTTGATATATGTTATACATTTTAAACTGATAAATCCAACAGCCCTTTTCTACTGATCTGGCACGGCCACGCTGCTACTAAAATCTGTTTTGTACCTTTAACATATACTGACAACAACTATATATTAACACTGATAACAAAGAGAAAGCCAGATGATGACGCTAAGTTGATCAAAAGCAGTTTTTCAACTGTCTGTGGTAAATATTACTTTGTTTCTTTTTTGCTAAGACTCATTTCTCAAAAATGAAATCACCTTTTCAAGACTCTTCTTCACATAGTGATCACAACAGCAGTCTATGTGGGCGAAACTGTAGATTATCATTGCTTTGACACTAAATGCATTCAAAGACAACATCTTTCAAATTACATGAATTCATTTCTCACTCAGACAGGACATGTACAGGACAATTCTCACAAACATAGGCCCACTCTTTTTTGTTAAAGTTCTTACATTTCAGTAAAATCAAGCATAATCAAACCTGAATAAGATGGCTATTCACTACATTCTAGAGATGTGCCTGAAGCTGAATATTACGCGCTTGTGAATCAGTATATCGCGTACACGAATCCAGGCACTGGTTAGGACCCTGGTTCACTACACCTTGGGACAGTGATTACTCAATATCTGGCAACATGACTACATACAACGTTTTAGAACATTACAGGTATTAATCAACAACAGCCAGGACCTGTATCTTTTTGATATTATTTTTTATTCTGTCTAAACACATTGTTCTGTTATATATCCTTGTAACATTTCAACAGAATATTAATTATAAATGTTAACTAGATGTGTTCACTACCTGTCTAGCGATGTGTATTTATTTATGCTGACATATGATTAAAAACAATGGCATGGTAGTCCTTTGGGCGGTGTAACAGGTGCGATTGCGCTTTGGGGGTCCCCTGTGGTGAACGGACTGAACCCTCCCACTATATATATATATATATACACTCACCTAAAGGATTATTAGGAACACCTGCTCAGTTTCTCATTAATGCAATTATCTAATCAACCAATCTCATGGCAGTTGCTTCAATGCATTTAGGGGTGTGGTCCTGGTCAAGACAATCTCCTGAACTCCAAACTGAATGTCAGAATGGGAAAGAAAGGTGATTTAAGCAATTTTGAGCATGGCATGGTTGTTGGTGCCAGACGGGCCGGTCTGAGTATTTCACAATCTGCTCAGTTACTGGGATTTTCACGCACAACCACTTCTAGGGTTTTAAAGAATGGTCTGAAAAGGGAAAAACATCCAGTATGCGGCAGTCCTGTGGGCGAAAATGCCTTGTTGATGCTAGAGGTCAGAGAATGGGCCGACTGATTCAAGCTGATAGAAGAGCAACTTTGACTGAAATAACCACTCGTTACAACCGAGGTATGCAGCAAAGCATTTGTGAAGCCACAACACGCACAACCTTGAGGCGGATGGGCTACAACAGCTGAAGACCCCACCAGGTACCACTCATCTCCACTACAAATAGGAAAACGAGGCTAAAATTGGACAGTTGAAGACTGGAAAAATGTTGCCTGGTCTGATGAGTCTCGATTTCTGTTGAGACATTCAGATGGTAGAGTCATCGGCGTAAACAGAATGAGAACATGGATCCATCATGCCTTGTTACCACTGTGCAGGCTGGTGGTGGTGGTGTAATGGTGTGGGGAGTGTTTTTTTGACACACTTTAGGCCCCTTAGTGCCAATTGGGCATCGTTTAAATGCCACGGCCTACCTGAGCATTGTTTCTGACCATGTCCATCCCTTCATGACCACCATATACCCATCCTCTGATGGCTACTTCCAGCAGGATAATGCACCATGTCACAAAGCTCGAATCATTTCAAATTGGTTTCTTGAACATGACAATGAGTTCACTGTACTAAAATGACCCCCACAGTCACCAGATCTCAACCCAATAGAGCATCTTTGGGATGTGGTGGAACGGGAGCTTCGTGCCCTGGATGTGCATCCCACAAATCTCCATCAACTGCAAGAATGCAAAAGAATGCTTTCAGCACCTTGTTGAATCAATGCCACGTCAAATTAAGGCAGTTCTGAAGGCGAAAGGGCGTCAAACACAGTATTAGTATGGTGTTCCTAATAATCCTTTACGTGAGTGTATATTAGGAATGCACAATATTTATCTTTTATATGGGTGAAAATTACGTCATTTTTATCACGCCGATAAATAAATGAAATCCGATAACTAGATCCGATAAATTACTCTGGCTGGTAAATCAATCTCATTCTCAATCAGTCTAATTTATCCGAGATTCATCCACTTTCCGATTGCAATTGACTGCAGCTTTAAAACTGTGTCGCGCTCATCACGTCATTATCTGTGAACACTTCGCTGGTCTGGACGTTTTTCTCGGTGGCAGCAGAGGACAATGTCATTTGCAAAGCAAGGATTCAGAGAGAAGCGAAGAAGGCATCAAGTTTTAACACAACAAATCTTATATTTCACGTGAAAGGTCGCGCCATTTTCTCCTTCTTTCCAAAGCACTTGCGTCTTGCATTTTAGGTTTTCTATTCTCCTGGGTGCACAAACTGCAGATTATATGGAAATTATAATATAAAAATATATACATAAATATGAGCTGATTGGTTATCGGTATCGTTATCGGTATCGGCAATGAGAAGGACTTGATTATCGGCTATCGGTATTGGTTAAAATTTTTCATATCGTGCATCCCTAATATATATTTTGCATACATGCTACATAAACACAGAGAACAAACAGTCAAGTTCTGTCACACACTTTAAGCATCAAAGCCCTGTGCATGTCCTCTCAGTTGCCAGGCAACTCAACCAAATCCTTATTCATGCTTGGCTGGTTTCTCTGTGGAGGAATCCCGACCCTATTCCCTTTCCGCTTTCACCTATTTTTTATCTGCAATCTAGCAACCTTTTATATTTTTCATCTCACACATGAACATGCATGCGGAAACATCGGGAGAGATCTCTAGGATTACATAGGATTGCTCCTATGGAAACCTCACATGCATATTGTCTCTTTTGTAGCATCTTATAGGACTTTTTTTTTTTTTTTTAAATGCCATATACCAGTGTTATTTTATTTATATGCTATTATAGTATTTATTAATATTTTGAATTAGCTTTAATTTTTTTATATGTTCAGTTTTGGTAATTTTACGTGCTTTTTTCATTTTTATTTTATTTTTTTAATTCAACCCATTTTTACTTAATTTTATTTCAGCTTTCTTTCACATACAGAACACAATTTTTAATAGTTTAGGCAAATGATTGCAGACACTAAAGTAAACACTATGGTAAAAAAAAAAAACTGTAAAGAGAATATGTGACAATATATTCTTATCGAATTGCCATTGTCGAACATGAATGCCACCGAGTTGTTTGTTCTCTCTGATTGTTAATTTACCACAGGCGACAAGAAATCAAATCCTGAAAGGAAAGTGCTGTGACATTGTCAGTTTGTTCGAGAGGAGGAATGGAATTGGGAAACAATGAAATACATCCTCATTAAACAAACAATTACAATTTGGAGCTGCAGCTCCGCATACATATCAGAGATGCTCAAACATTCTCGACAGGCTCCAGAGGTGAAGCAAATACCACGTTAGTTCCCTTTATGTGCAAATGTCGAAGAATAAATGATTTTGTTTGTTTCTCATCACGATGTGCATTGTTAGCCGAGGGATCCATTGTAAACATCAGGCAGTGTTTGTGAAGGCTTTAAATGGCTTCAGCCTGTTCCCA
This sequence comes from Zacco platypus, assembly GCA_038088235.1. Lineage (NCBI taxonomy): Eukaryota > Metazoa > Chordata > Actinopteri > Cypriniformes > Xenocyprididae > Zacco > Zacco platypus. The sequence continues at coordinate 4,436,800 of CM076078.1, read as the reverse complement.
GACACAAGCAAACACACACTTCTGTGGCTTCTATGCCTCTGTGATCTTTCACATCTGATAAACCCTCACAACATCCTCACAGACGTCGCTTAAGGCAGAACGCTTTGTTAATGCCACCTGACAGGAGGATTGGCATCAGTTCCACCTTAAAAGAGGCCAATAAATGAAATCCAACTTAGTTTTTGATTCTCCCTCTGGTCAAGTCTGTGTGCGTAATGATTGTACGCACAAGTGGACACATCTGTTCTGACAGATGCTTGTTTGTACCCAAAGATATACTTTTCCAGAAGGTGCAAAGAAATGAGAGGAGGTTAATGTAGTACTGTCTTTCCTCGTTTAGCCTCATGTGGGCATTGATAGCTATATCTCATACGGGCAGATATACTGCTTCCATAACCAAAAGAGATGAGCTGGAAGCGCTGCTGTTATGCCATTAAAGGAAGATCTTAGATAAATGCACACAGGCTGGCGGCTCTCTATTCAACGCTGCTAATCTCAAATTCTGCTGGTTAGTCAAAGCGGAGTCGGCTATACAAAAAACTCTCAGACAGAATAGAGAGACGGATGGAAAAGGGAATGAAATGCTGAAAAGACAATGTGGATTGGGGAGCTAGTGGATTTGACCAGAAGTGCAGCCTTTTAAAAGCAGGCACATAAAAGAAGCAGCTGGAACACGGCGAATTTATCAATGTTTATCGACTAGCAGTTCAAAATCAGGGCTGGGTGGGTCACTTTTAAAATGTATTTCACTACAGATCACAAAATACAAGCTTTAAAAAGTAATTTGTAACGTATTTCGTTACATTACTCAAGTTTAGTAACTTGATCTAAATACTTTAGAATACTTTGGAATACTAATAAGTGTGGAACAAACACAAAAAAGGTCATTGCAAGTTTTTCTCTCACAATTCTGACTTTTTCCCTCAGAATTGCGTGATATAAAGTTGCAATTGCGAGTTATAAAGTCAGAATTATGAGATATAAACTCGCAATATTGAGAAAAGTCAGAATTATGAGATATAAACTCACAATATTGAGAAAAGTCAGAATTACGAGATATAAACTTGCAATATTGAGAAAAGTCAGAATTATGAGATATAAACTCACAATATTGAGAAAAGTCAGAATTATGAGATATAAACTCGCATACTAAATTCACAATTGCAAGAAAAAAAAATTGTTTATATCTCCCAATTCTGACTTTATTACTTGCAATTGTGAGTTTAAATCTTGCAATTCTGAGAAAAAGAAGTCAGAATTGTGAAATGCAAACTCACAATTGTGAGGGAAAAAAACAAATTGTGAGAAAAAGTTGCAGTGACGAGTGAATTATAAAATGACTCACAAACAACTATCACAAAACATGAAAACAGTCGTGGATCATCAGGTCATGACAGGACAGTTAAGTTGACTGTTGGGCAATTTTTTTATAAATTCAGTCATTTTGTCTTGTTCAGGACAGTACTAAATAAAAATAACAACATTTTTATGATCCCTCTTAATAGTATTAAAATGTTAATGAAACTTAACTCCGCTTTTTCAGACTGTCAGAGAATCACCAATTGCTGTTTAAATGACATTAAAACTCAAAGTAATCACTTTGGTAATCTAAAATACTTTTCAGATGTAACTGTAATCTGATTACCACCCATTTAAAATGTAACTGTAATGAAATACAGTTACTCAAATGTTGTATTTTAAATACGTAACTAAGTTACTTGTATTTCGTTACTCCCCAACCTTGTTCAAAATGCCATCTCACTGAGTGAGACTGCTGTTGGGTTTGTGACAGGGTTGATTATTTTGTTACTTGAAATAAAAGAAACTGTCAAAAAAAAAATAGAGAGTTTTTAAATAAAACTTATACGCAAAAACCCTTTTGTTACTGTTGCTTTGTCCGGCAAGCCATGCGCATGGTTGCCAAGTCCGCTTGTAATCCGCAACTTCGGGCTTCTTTTTTCGACAGTTTTGAGTCGCACCGTGCAAAAAGATCACCCACACAAAAGGAGAGTAACTGAGCCACGTCGGCTTTGACAACACTTTATTTCAGTCAACAGGGGAGCTGTCTTTTTGCCCAGGCAGAAAACTCAGAACAGTATGGCAAAGTTGTTAAAAGTAAGCCCACAGTAGTTCATTCGAGCGTTTACACATGTCAGAATTGTTGATGTTAGTAATGAAAACTCTGAAATTCTTTGACACATGATATATTGAGCGAACAGTACATTTTGATTCCCATTTTCATGGCATCATTAGGCATATATATATCATACTGAGAAGCCCATTACAACCTTTATCTGCATTAATCCTGAAGCTACAATAGACAAATACTGACAGTACCATATGAACAACATCATGTCACTGCTGCAACATTAAGCTAATGTGAGTATCAGAATTTGAGTAACATGTACAGTAAGACCAGCATATTGCTCTCAATTCAACCTAATGACAAGCAAAATTATTTTTTTAAATCAGCCAAAACTATTTGGGAAAAACCAACCCAGCAGCAGTTTCCACTCAATGTGGACCAAAGAAACAGAAATGGCTCAAATGCAGTGCTAATTCCACTTGAGACTGAGCTCGCGGATTAAAGTGTCCACAACAATACAGTGCGCTGAGGTGCTTCAGACAAAATCGATGAATTATTTAGCTTTAAACCACACGTGGGTGTGCGCTGCGCTCATTGATAAATTGCTCACGGCTGAGAATTAGATGCGTGTTGTGCGTGAAAAGCTAATATGCAATCAAATTCGATGCAAACAAAAAATAATTAAAGTGCCATATTTAATTGACTTGAAATGCTACATCAGTCAATATAAAAGTGCAGTGATCTGTTTCACAGATACTGTAGTGCAGCTACAAAACAACACGGCAATCACATTTTATACAGGCGTTCATTTTAAACACTTGATGCACCATAATTTAGCCAAAATACTAAAACAGACATAAACACTTTGTTTAAATGGAGGTCGATGCATTATAAATACATAATAGACAAATATAGTTAAATAAAAAACACATATATGAGGTCTGTATGAAAATGCCAGTAAAAAGGCAAGGAAAAAAACGATCAGTTAAATTCTCAGAAATCGCACAGTAACATACAAAAATAAAGCTGTGAAAAAAAAGTTAATTTGTCCCATTAAAGCATGCTAAGATGCTCTCTTGAAATTGTCCTGGCAGTGGCGAGATTGTAAGGAGGCCGTTAAAAGCGAACATCAGAAACATGAAAAATACACTGAAGAATATGTACAAAATTTTGGTTCTTTAATAACACTATTTTTCTAGATAGATAGATAGATAGATAGATAGTTGGGGTGTAATGGTACACAAAAATGACGGTTCAGTGGGGGGGGGGTATTATTAAACAGCTTTTTAACAAATGTGTCTCTGTGTTTAAATAAATTCAATTATAATTAAAATTTTCTTAAGGATAAAAAAAAAATCTATCTTGGCTAATGCTGTAAACTATAGCCTATAGGGAGACCTATACCATTACTATAATATTAAAGGCTACAATTCAGTTGCTATTTATTTATAGATATAATAATCAACACTCAAATAATAATTATAATCATGTAAGCTGGACATAAGGCAGGTTTTGCATTAACTAAAATTAGTTTAGTCTAACTACAAAATTCATTTTCTACTCCAATATTTGAAATATGATCGTTTACACAGTTACTGTCATAACTTGTATTTATTTAAACATACATTAAATAATCAAGACATTACTAACAGGTTAAGTAAATATAATAAATAGTCTAATATAGTGCATATAGGAAATGCTGCTCTCTAGAGTTCAACATGCTGTGGACAATAAATGACTTGCCTGAGGTAAATGTAATGCTACGCGAGATATTACTCTCAAGCTGTTTTATTGATGTCTTTAGGCAGTTTAAACACAGGCTTTACACGTAAACATCGATCGATCATCTTTTATTCTCCTGCCCTTATAGCATTGTATTAGATGTGTGTGCCCCCTTCTGGATTGGAGTGTGGATCGCTTGTGACCGTTGTACCGTTACACCCCTAATAAATAGATAGATGGATAGATATACATGTAAATTGGGACACTTTGTGTCATTGAGATGACTGGGGGAAAATATATCTGTCTGTCTATCTATCATTTGTATGTTGCGTACTGTGAATGAGCGAATGGCTCACTGGGAGGGCACCATGTTCTTAATAACAGGTTCTCTGTTGAGATATGTGGCCCAATAAACCAAGTTAAAGCTGCCAAAAAGCACTGGAAAGATAATGCGGGACATACGGTCAATCTTGCTGACGCTGTTAAAGGTCTTCTTCGCTTCTTTAGCCACCGGTTGAGGTTTACTGGGCTCAGCTGTGGCGCTCTTAGAGACGGTGGGCAGAGCCGAGTCCTTGGCAATGTGGGGCGCGTAGTTTGCCACAGCGACTGCATATGCGTTATTCTTTTTCATAACGGACGTCTCCTTTTTCTGAAGTCAGAAGAAACTAGTTAACACATTGCTACATATTTAATCAATGATATCAAGCTAAATGTTATATTAGTTTGAAGTCATTAATGCACATAAAAAAAGAGACAATGTTCAGGCGGGAAAAATAGTGAGAGATTAAGTCACCCTGTCGTCAATCTTTGTTCACCTAATTGACACATTTAATGTTTTTTTTTCTATGTGAAAAATGTATTCATGCTTTAAAATAGCTTGAATTTAACCCTTGCTTCATTTAGTGTACGCAGATCTATGATCTATGGCACATATCCCAACAAACCGTCCCATACCGGCGTGATCAAAAAGATCTTAAACTAGATGGAACTGGATTAAATATTTTGACTGTTGCGATTCCAAATCGGTTTAATGACCTGTAACTCTGCCTGAGTATCGGACAAGTGTTCACTGTTGGCCAGAGGAGAACTGACCCCCCGACTAAGCCTGGTTTCTCCCAAGGTTTTTTGCTCCATTTTGTTGGAGTTTTGGTTCCTAGCCTTTGGCTTGCTGAAGTTGGGGACACTTGCTTGATATTCAGCAGTGTTTTTGATATGCCTGCATTGGCGCCGTTGTATGCGAACTGAGCCGGACGATTACGTCACTGTTTTCTCCAGTGCTGATATACATAAATTAACTAGACTAATAACTATTGATTTTTGCAACGGAATGAATCAATAATATATAGAATAAGTTGGACAATGACACCATTTTCTTTGGGAGCTGCTGTGCAGCCAAAATTATTTGCCAATTATTAATGTAAAACTGCTTTGCCACAATTTGCATTGTAAAAAGCGCTATATAAACAAAGATGACTTGACTTGACTTGAATATGCAAATTAGCCCCGCCTCCACTCACTCTCAACTCTACTGTAGTAAACGCTGGTAATGCGTTTTATGTATCGCTCTCTACAACGTCAGACACGTAACCGTGTTATGTGACGACAGTAACTGATATGATTACCGTTTTGCTTGACTACATTGTCAAACAGTTAATAATGTGTTGCTAATGTTACACAAACCATGTTCCCATTGGCCATCTCAGAGTCAGACAGCTGCCTTCTAAAAATGCTTTGAACAACTCAGTGGAGAAAGGCATACAGTTCATCATAGCATCGTAATATACATCATATCCGTAATTCACCTCGCTATATTGCTACACAATTTTTACAAATACACAGAGATGTGACTTCAGACCTGACTTCAGTTAATGATATGCTAAAGCCCGCCCACGCATTGACGTGATTGGTTACAAGGTCATTTGTGATTTCAAAGCGCATTTTTCACTGTAGTTTTAAGGAGAAAATACTCAGCAATGGTGTTGACTAATGAATTTGCACATGGTTTGCATTAAAGCATATTAAAAAACCATATAGACATGTAAACAACCACATTTAACTGTACTGAATTAACAGTTTGGGTTTCCTCCATCTAAATAACACTCCTCTTCACGATGATAATAATCAAAGCCACCAGATGTGCTCCACTCTAAAATCAAAGCAGTCTGTGTTGTCATGGTTACCTTATCATTGACAATGCTCTTGCCATCCCAGGCCCAGCCACGCTTGGTGAAGTAGTTTACAGTGGCAAACTCGATGAGAGCAGAGAAAACAAACGCGTAGCACACAGCGATGAACCAGTCCATGGCTGTGGCGTAGGCCACCTTTGGCAAAGAGTTTCGAGCGCTGATACTCAGAGTGGTCATCGTTAGCACTGTAGTCACACCTGGAACAGAATAACAACACAAAAAAAGCTCAGGGAGAGCTGTATATATAGATACCGCATTAGCACGGCGTACCTCGCTGCAGATAATTATCAGCATTTATGCCGTTCGCTCATTTGTGGAGGAGACGGCGCTGATGTGCACGTGTAATCACAAATGCCCCGGGCTAATGAAATTTTGTTCATTTCAGCGGTCAGTCATCTGCCCTGAGTGGACCTCCTGTCCTCGTTTTATATAGATGGTCTTCTGTGTTTTTGGTGAGCAATTGTAATTATTTTTTGCAAGCTCCAGGAAGGAAAAAAAAATCAATCCAAATATATTCATCATCATAACAGAAATTAGGGAGACAAAATAGGAAAATGCAAAAATAAAATGCATCTCTAATTTATCTAGCAAAACTCACTGTGAAGAACTCATTTCTTTCTAGTGCGATATTGTAAAAAAACGAACATTTGGTGCCGATAGCCTCGCGTTGACGTCATATAGCGCCGTTGTGTTTCGGGCGACACGAGTTTGAGTCCCAGCTTGCGGACATTTCCCGATCCAGTCCCCCGCTCTCTCCTCATTCGCTTTCTGTCCTATCATAAACGCCAAGAAACCCTGAACACTGTGTTTTTCTGCGATATACATTGCAATATTAAAAAATACAGGAATTTTCACCAGATGACTTGAATAGCTCTGTTGATTTCATTACGGAGTGCATCTGCCCAGAAAATAAAAATCCCTGAAAAAGACTTTTTACACTGAAGACTTTTTCCGAGTCTGAACCATCCTATGGAAGCTTGTTTCCGCCACTAAATAATAAAAAAAAGGTAATTGCGACTTTTTATCTCACAATTCTGAGATATAAACTTGCAATTGTGAGCAATAAAGTCAAAATTGTGAGTTATAAACTCACAACTGCGAGATATAAACTTGCAAATCTTTTGCAAGTTTTTTCTCGTAATTATGATATAAACTCATAATTTTGACTTCTTTTCTCAGAATTGTGAGATATAAACTCATAATTGTGAGAAAGTCAGAATTGTGAGAAAAAAATTCGCAATTGACTTTTCGCAAAGACCCCTTTAGTTACTGTTGCTGTGTCCGACAAACCATGCGCTCTCATGCCACACATCATGTCCTCACGCAGTGAAACGTTTTGATATGAAACAGTTTCATATTTAAAATATTGTATTTTTTTGTAAAGAAGTTTAAACAATAAACAGCGTGAGTATGCACAATTTTTCAAGTTCAAGTTCACCAACGTTAATCTACTAACTCCCCTGACTGCTTTGTGTGACAAAATGGCGGATTCGGGGTTATGATTGGTCAGATCGCCTGTCAATCAAACTGCCGGCAAAGGGTCAATTATACTTTCTTTTTTTTTTTTTTTTTCAGTGGTGGAAACAAGCTTCCATACCATTCTATGTGTACTCTTTCCACATTCCCAGTTAATATGACTATAAAAAATAATATTATTTTTATTAATATATTTAAAATATAAATATAGTTATATATCTATTTTATTATGATTATTAGTAAATAAAATAAAATAATTGTATTTAATTCTACAGCTGTAAAACTCCAATTTCTCCATTTTCAAATGTTAAACCATCATGCTTTTATTTTGCCTGGTTTGCAAATCAATAAATGCGCTGTGGATTCCAGCAATCCGGTTGAACTTTGTGCTGTCTGCGCTGCCATTGCACCGCACAATACATCATTCAGTTTTGCCTTTTATAATTTTTTGATTTCTTAAAACACATTGCACCTAATTCACAAAACGTAATGCACAACTGGATGTTTTTTTGTAATCATGACAGCGTTGATAAATGAAATGATGGAGAAGATGACATAACCAGCTTTTCAAAGAGTCGAATTTAGGTGCCTGGTACAGTCCCAGTAAATTGTGTCATATTGCAGTAGTTCGCCGCATCCCCTCACAACCGAGCGCTCGGAAAATCCAATATATAGAATTGTGGTGTTTGTGTTCAGTGTGTGTTCAGCAATTCACGAGTGTTTACCTAATTTTGATAATTCTTTTAGCGAATCGAGCGCTAAAACGACAAAGCGTGTGACTAAATGGCATTATCAGCGTTTCATTCTCGGTCTTCATCTCAGCGTTTCAATTTCGCCCCCTGTGAGTCTGTGTTTAATTTAAGTATTTCGGATGCTATGGCTTCCTCCCACTGAATGAACAAAAATACACACATAACTGCATGGACGAATCTTTCACGTACAAAAACACATTTTATAGCTATTTGCCTCTGCTTCATCCCTAGAGTTCAGACAGAAATTGAAACTGCAGAGAGAAAATAAAAAGCTCTACCCATGACTGCATCAATAATTTAATCAGAACAAAATCAGCATGCCAAATTCATCTTATGTTGAAAACACGTACACAACCAACAAATACATATGCTGAACATAATAAACTGAAATCCACTTTATGTTCTGATTACAGTCTAATGGACGCAACACACATGCTCACCCACCAAAAACTGTGCGTGCGGGGACGGACTCTCGGTTGAGCCAAAAAGAGACTTGGGATAGGATGACGGTCATTATGCAAGGCAGGTACGTCTGGATCACGAAGTATCCAATCTTCCTCTTTAGATGGAAATGGGCAGTCATCACTGTATATTCACCTACATGGTACAAGAGAAACATAAGACTACATGGATCCATTTGTTTTTGTGACAGCTTGCGAACATCTTACCAGTACTGGACTTGATGGTTTCCTTGCCAACAGTCTGTCCCATTAGGTCATACTGGTTAAGTCTAGATCCATCCGGAGCTACTTCCACCGATAAAGTGGCATTGCGTGTCCAAACATACGTCACCTCTGTCAGAGTGTAAGCATCTAAACACAGATGAAATATATATTCAAATAAATCCCAAAGCACTGATGCATATTAAGCACCATGAATAAAATTAATTATTAACATTGTCACTCACAGCTGCCAAATTTCAGCGGGCAGGAATGGAAATCCATTGGAAAGTCCTCTAGATGCATTGGGCATTCAGCTTGCACTGTCAACCTGCACACATATATATTCACACAACAGTCGCCCTCATAATATTGTGTTATTAATAGGGCGGTTAATTTAATACATTGATTCAGTATATTATTAAAAAAATCATAAATTGTATAAAAAGGATTTTTGTCACCGTTAGAGCAATTCAAGCTTGAAATACTGTTAAATTAACTCTACTGTTCAAAAACGTTGGAGGTCATTAATATTATTATTTGAAAGAAATTAATACTTTTATTTAGCAAGGACACATTAAAATGATCAAACCTGACAGTAAAGACATTTATAATATTTCAAAAGATTTCTATTTCAAATAAATGCTGTTCTTTTGAACTTTCCGAGGCCCTTCAAGCCTTGAAATGTAACTACTTTTTTTCAGGAAAATCAATGTATATATTATGTACATTATATAAAATGTACATATTTTTTTATTATTATTTAGAATATTGAGGGGATTTTGTAATACTATGCAATATCCATACAATTTTTATGAGCTTTTTTATATATATATATATATATATATATATATATATATATATATATATATATAAAATAGCTCATACAAATTAATACAATTAAATATATATATGTATATATATATATATATATATATTTTTTTTTTTTTTTTTTTTAATTGTATTTTAAATTATTTTCCGTAAATGCAATATTTCAGATTAAAATAGAGTGAATGCCTTTAACATATCTGAATCATGTCCATGATTTTTTTGTGTTCACATAGCTAATTCGACAAAGGTCACCAAGTGTCATTCCATTCACATGAAGCAAAAAAAAATGTAAAAATTCAAAACGTAAAATTTTTTGGACAGTTCTGACCTCAAAAACATTAAGAACCGCAACTGATCGGATCATGTGACACTGAAGATTCTGGCTGCTGAATATTCAGCTTTGCCATCAGAGGAATGAATTACATTTTAAAATATATTACAAAATAACTTTTTAAATTACAATAATATATCCCAATATTACTGATTTATTGTATTTTGGATTAAATGAATTCATGGTGAGCATAAGAGACTTCTTTCAAAAACATTTTAAAACTCTTACTGACCTCAATACGGCAGTGTATAGCTGATTTTGTGATCTCGATATGTGTTTTTAATAATATGCATTTAATGAAATGTCTGTTCAATTATTTATTCATACTCCAAAATAATCTCATCAAATTATCTCTTTCTTTATAAAACGTTCATTTATGCAATTAATTGTGAATGATTTGATGAATTAAGCAGCATGTCAAATTAATTTGATTCATGTAGTAATCTTTGGGCACCTCATGGTGTACAGTAGAGTGCCGTTCTCCATGATGCGCAGCAGTTTATTAGGCATGGTCATGTTGTGAGCCACGGATTTCTTGCCGTTGTGAAAGAAAGTGTCTGGGGTCCAGATTTTACTGGCCATCAGGTTGTTGAGACGCAGGATGTTCATCGGCCCGTGAAACTTCAGCCGCTCGTCTGTCCAGCGCTGACGAAAAAACACATCCACTGTGTATTCCTGAGGACAGAGAGACGCACCAGAGATCAGAGTGCGGAGTGAAGACATTCTTCACTGCTGATGTGCGTCAGGCAAAACCTGACACAGAAAATGTGTTTTGATTCAAAGCCTAAATCCACTAGAGAAAACGCTGCAGTTCTGTTTTTTTTTCTAATTCAATACTATTATAAAATATACAGGATAACAAAGCTGAACTGATTTTTTTAAAATTCATACTTGTGTACATACATGTAATTAATCAAAAGTGACAGTAAAGACATCTTACAAAATATTTCTCTTTCAAAAAAGGTGTTCTTTTTTCCATTTATCAAAGAATCTACAAAAATATGAAGCAGTACAACTGTTTTCAACATTGATAATAATCAGAAATGTTTATTAAGCATCAAATCATCATATTATAATAATTTCTGAAGGATCGTGTGACTCTGAAGATTGGAGGAATGATGCTAAAATTCAGCTTTGATCACAGGAATAAATTACAGTTTAAAATATATTAAACAGAAAGCAGTTTTAAATTGTAATAGTACTTCACTTTATTACTGTTTTACAGTATTTTTGACCCATACTGTAAATGCAAAAGTTTTCATTTCTTTCAACACCAACAAAAAATAAAATGACTGGCTCCACACTTTTGAATGGTAGTGTATTGTGTAAAAGATTTCTATTTTAAATAAATTCTGTTCTTTTTTTATTATTATTATATTTATTCATCAAAGAATCCTGAAAAATGTATCACAGGTTATAAAAAATACTAAGCAGCACAACTGTTTCCAGCATTAATAATAAATCAGCATATTAGAATGATTTCCAGAATAATGAAACTGAAAATTCAGCTTTGCATCACAGAAATAAATTATATTGTAAAGTACGTTAAAATAGAAAAAATTGTAATAATATTTCACAATATTACAGTTTTTTTCTGTATTTTTGATTAGGCTCGATGAGCATAAGAGACTTATTTTTAAAAACATAGTAACATAAAATACTCCTACTTTTGCTTTAATGGCATCTTGTTTATTTCCAGATTTTAAATGTATAAGTATAAAAGTAAGACTGAATGAGCTCCCTCAGCAAGTGCCAGTGACTTTTCAGCTCACTCAATATGTTCATTGTCTGTGTGTTTCATCTTCCTCCCAATAGTACTAGAAAGTGGCAAAGTGTCAGAAGAGCTTCACATCACTGCATTATATCCTAATCCCTCAGGCACAATGATGCCATGCTCCGACCCCCGGGGTGAAGGCGGGCATCCAGTTTCCATGGCAGCACAGGGACAGAAAAACAATGTTATATACATAAAAGACAGTACTTATGCGCTCCCACACTCACGCAAGAAAGATAAGATTGTGTAACAGCGCATGCTGTCACTGGAGCGCCATGCGCAACCCTCACACAACCCATCTGTAATGCTTCATTTCCTTCTCGTTCTTCCATCAGCTTTCCCAAAGTCACAATCATACTGCCTATCATGGGCTATACTAAGTTAATTCCCATACCGTTATAAAATCTAAAACCTTCATCTCAAGCAAAGTTTGAGGAAAGCTTGCCTGGTCATCTAATATTCTTGCTAACGTCTTGCAACGATACCCTCCATTATGCAGGAATCCCACAGAACTCCTCAAGCAAACAGACTATACTTGTCACTTCCCATTCTGTCATATCATAACCTCACGGCCTGAAGGGACTGGCGCAGTATAAGACTAATAAAAAATACCCTGCTTTTGTGTTCCTCCATAGTATATGCCTGTTTTAAGGTATTATAATGTATGGAATTGTGGAAAACTAAAACTAAAGTCGGATCATTTGTGAAGACATTTACGATTTATGTCACACATACACTAGATATAACACAGGATCAGTATCAGATACAGTAATATTATTAATTCTATAAAAGTCACCATCATTTTTTGTTGTTGTTGTTGAAAGAATTGAATACTTTTATTCAGCAAGGATGCAATAACTTGACCAAACGTGACAGTACACATTGCTAATGTTACAAAATATTTCAAATAAAAATGCATTATATCTTTTTATTAAAAGCAACACAACTGCTTTTAACATAATACGACATTTTTCTTGAGCAGCAAATCAGCATATTAGAAGGATTTGGAAAGGATCATGTGACACTGAAGACTGGAGTAATGATGCTGAAAGTTAAAAAAAAGGAATTTTTTTTAAAATATACTAAAATAGAAAAAAGTTGTTTTGAAAAAAAAACACTATTACTGCTTTTATTATATTTGTTATTGAATAAATGCAGCTTATTCATGCATCTTAAGATTCATGCACCTTATGGTGAGCATAAAAGATTTCTTTAAAAAAAATCATACAGACCACAAACTTTTGAATGGTAGAATATATATATATATATATACAACTTTCACATGTGGAAACCTGTGCCATTACATATAAGAATTAATTAGGGCTGTGCGATTAATTGATCAATTTTGGCTTCCAACGATTATGAAAACAATATAATCAATATGAAACATTCATTGTGCGGCTGCCGGATTCCATCCAGCGCAGCTTCCTTTCCTTCACAGAGGTGCGCTTCGTTCCTTCCTGAGCCAAACTTAACATCCAAATCAGCCGAATAAGTGAGTGTTGTAAAATGCAGTCTACTGTTGCTGAATTGTGGGCCATGCTTGATATTAAACAGTGTTATTTAGCGTATTAAGCCGCGAAAAAGATACTGTTCCCTACCGAACGCCGAACGCGCATAAGAAAAGTATACTGTGGACTTCAGATGAGCACCTAAACATTCAAATAGCCTTCACTCATATATGTTGAAATGCCAAGTATCCTCATAAACACGGTCGATTTCATCTTAAATGAATGTGTAACAGTATATTGGATCCGTGCAGCTCTTAAAGTGACAGCAGCCTAATCTGCTAATCTTGTTGGATTAACATTAATAATAATGTTAATCCAACAACAAAAGACAAAGATAAAATCACACTCTGCTCTTGAATAAATAACTTTTGTCGTTTTAATAAGGATTAGTCTATATTTAATTAGTTTATTAGTTATTAGTTACTTATTAGTTTATATTGATTACATTATTTAATTTTTTTGTTTCTTTGTTCTTATTGTATTGCTGACTGTTTACTTTTCTTCACTAACCGTTTTGAGAAATTTTTACTTACATTAATTAACCAAGTATTGTTTATTAACCAAGTTACTCATATTATAAAATAAGACTTTGATCACACACCAATAATTGTGTTAAATCATCATGATTTCGATATTAGGCAAAATGATCATGATTATGATTTTTGCCATAATCGAGCAGCCCTAAATTATATAGCGCAGAGTTATGTTTCATACTATTTACAATATTATGAAAATATCTTTAGAATCTGATGTTACTCAACAGGATAGTGAATAGCTGTATGACTGGGGAGACATGAGATTCAAGCAATGTAGAAAATCATGATTTCCCAAGAGCACTCAGAAAAGAAAAAGAAAAACATGACAGAAATACCTAGTGTGATGATCGTCCTGACATAATCTGGTCTTTACGGACAGAGATTTCCCTACTACAGGATAGTGAAAGTATTCAGTGGGGTTTAGAAAACACTCAACCGGACAGTAAAAGACCATAAATAAATAATGAATGAACGAAAAATCCCTTTTCTTCCATCTGACCTTTTCTTTTTTTCTCTGTTCTAAATATTTGAGAGCAGACCGTGTGAAGTGGGCGAAAGAGGAGTACTGAGAAAAGCTTTTAGCTAGTAGCAGGTACCAAACGCTATGAATAGACAACAGATGGAAAATGAGGATTGAAGGAGGGAGATAGTGGGGTAAGAACGTAAAAAAAGTGAATAAGATAAACAACAGGACAATATCAAATATTTTTGATGAACAGGGCTGGATAGGTTACTTTTAAAATGTATTTCACTACAGATTACAAAATACATGCTTTAAAAAGTAATTTGTAAAGTATTTCGTTACATTACTCAAGTTTAGTAACTTAATCTAAATACTTTAGAATACTTTGGAATACTAATAAGTGTGGAACAAACACAAAAAAGGTCATTGCATGTTTTTCTCTCACAATTCTGACTTTTTCCCTCAGAATTGTGTGATATAAAGTTACAATTGCGAGTTATAAAGTCAGAATTATGAGATATAAACTCACAATATTGAGAAAAGTCTGAATTATGAGATATAAACTCACAATATTGAGAAAAGTCAGAATGAGATATAAACTCACAATATTGAGAAAAGTCAAAAATATGAGATATAAACTGACAATATTGAGAAAACTCAGAATTATGACATTTAACTCACATACTAAATTCACAATTGCAAGACAAAAAGTCAGTATTGCAAGTTTATATCTCCCAATTCTGACTTTATAACTTGCAATTGTGAGTTTAAATCTCGCAATTCTGAGAAAAAGAAGTCAGAATTGTGAAATGCAAACTCACAATTGTGAGGGGAAAAAAACAAATTGTGAGAAAAAGATGCAGTGACCTTTTTTACAATTATAAAATGACTCAATCAACTATCACAAAACATGAAAACAGTCGAAAACATGAAACTTAACTCCGCTTTTTCAGACTGTCAGAGTCAGAGAATCACCAATTGCTGTTTAAATGACATTGAAATTCAAAGTAATCACTTTGGTAATCTAAAATACTTTTCAGATGTAACTGTAATCTGATTACTACCCATTTAAAATGTAACTGTAATGAAATACAGTTACTCAAATGTTGTATTTTAAATACGTCACTAAGTTACTTGTATTTTGTTAATCCTCAACCCTGTTGATAAATATTATTTGATTCGCACTATAAGCAAATCTTTTTGTGTCTTACCATGTCTGTATCTGATACTGGCCCAAAACTGGTCACATAGATATCAGTCTTCACCTCTGTCACTCGATCTATGTCACACAGCAAAAAGAAAGTCCAAATTACATTATCAACCAGATATAACTCAATACACCAACATGTTCATGACTTTGTCTCATGCGTTATATTCGGTCACTGTGAATTTGTAAGAAATGTTCCTTGATCAACATATTTTGCACAGCATTCCTGTCTAAAAATTTAGTCCTAACCCTATCCCTATACCTCTACCCACAACTTATCGCTAAAGTCAGAGAGAAATGATAGGTGGATAAAGCTGAAGTAGACGCACCTAACCCTGGTTGTCAGCCTAAACTTGACATAAACCATAAACGTGTCCCTCAAATCTGATTGGTTGATTGGAATGTTGTTCCAGGATCAACAAACATGTTTAGAATGTTACATTTGGTGAAATCAATATATTCAAAGTTCACTGAAACCACACAATAGCTTTGTATCAGTGAACAACAACTTCTTCTCATATAAAACTATTGTATGGCTTGAGCAGATGAGTCGTGTGGATTACTTTTATGATGGTGTTTTTTGAAGCTTGATAAATCAGCATTCACTTTAAAGGCACAATATGTAAAAGTTTTATATTAAAATATCCAAAAACCACTTGCACAGTGTTATATATTTCGTTCAGCTGTGTCCTTACATTATCCTAAATGTTTCCAAGAATTTGTAAATTCAGAGAAATTCACAATTTTAAATAGTGCCCGTCCCTCTCGTCACTTGCGCCGGTCAGTGACGTAATATCTGCGTTATCCCTGGTTTCCGCTTGTACTGCACAGTAATCATGGCAACAGACACGTAACTTCTAGCGGCGCGCTGCTGTTGTTTCATTCAAACATTATGGACCATGGCAAGCAAACTTTGGGACAAAAGGAGAAATAAAACGAGGATCAATATCGGCGTGGCGTTTCCAAGATGGCGAGAGCTTCACGACAAACTTTGACTTGACACTTTAACTGCACGTTATTAGACAAGGTGAGCAAATGTAGGCTATATAAGACTAATCAATGTTATAAAGCTCAACATGACGAAGTGTTAGAATATCATCAGTATGATAATCTAATGTTGATCTAGCTCACTGTTAGTCTCATACAGACAACAAACTAATACTAAACATTACAACTTTCTACACACTCAAATGTAGTTTAGTATGATAGTGTAATGAAAGTGAAACAGCGCTGCGTTACCTCACAGTTTTAATTCATCAAATAAACTGACCTGTATGAGGAGTATTTCAGCACTTATGAGTAGTTTGGTAGAATGAAAAGTCCTCGTTTCTTTATATCCCCCGGGATTTGCGTGTGTCACTGATATCTGTCTCTCATTAGTAATCGCGTCCGCGATTCTCAGCCACGTCCTGCTTCACACCACAGTCATGTTAAAACATGCATTCACTCATCCATAAACATTATTTCCCCATAAATATTATTAGATCCATCGGCACGACGACAAGTTCCATGATTCCATATTCACTGCGTCATCAATCTACGCCTTTGTTATTGTTTTGAAGAGTTTAGCGACCCCTAGCGGTGAAAAAACTACATATTGTGCCTTTAATGGTTGAAAAACGGAAAATCAGATATTCTGCCTAGCATCTCATTTGTGTTTCAAAAATGACATTTCTGTCATTAATTACTCACCCTCATGTAGTTCCAAACCCGTAACACCATGTCTACACCGGACGCGAGCCGTGCGATGCGTCAAAAGAAAATAGAATCCATGATATTTTGATATTTGATCAAAATGATATTTTCTACACTTAATGAGGCGTGACGTGACAAATTCCCTACAGTACACAGATTCCCCGTTCTACTTCTGACGTAGTCCAAGTCTAGACAGCTTTTAGCTGTTGCGGCGCGATGCGGACACGTCTGGTGTAGATATGGTGTAATACCTTCGTTCATCTTCGGAACACAAATGAAGATATTTTTTGATGAAATCCAAGTGGTTTGCTAATCCCCCATAGAAAGCAACATATTTACCAAATGTCCAGAAAGGTAGCAAAGACATTGTTAAAATAGTTAATGTGACTACAGTAGTTCAACATTAATGTTATGAAGTGTCAAGAATACTTTTTGTGTGCAAAAACAAAACAAAAATAACAAACTTATTCAACAATTTCCTCTCTACCCTGTCATTCTCCTACGCAGTTCACATTGAAGTAAAGCTGTGCGATATATATCGTGTGCGATAATATCGTAATTGATGTTTTAACAATATGCCAAATCATGTTATCGAGCATTTCACTCATTTTTAGAAACCAATCCAAACGCTGCATGAAGTGTTGACGAATTCACTGCATGATGTAGCCGAGTATATACCAAGTACTATTGCGTGCGCGTATTCAGAGTGTGGCGTTTGACAGAAGTTAAAATGAGTGAAGAAACTGGGAGAGAACATATCCAAGCAACCTCCACGCTAGATTTAATTCCAAAAGAGGTGGTTTGGTTTTGAAAGGTCAGATGTTAGACAAAAGATGCAAACTGAACTGTGCTGGAAATCAGTTGCAGTCAAAAGCAGGTCGACGACCAATCTCTTTCACCATCTTCAAACTACCCATCGCACTGAATATGATTATGAAAAGCTTCAGGAGTCAGCGTGTCTACAGCAGACAGAGCAAAATCAAAAACACACGCAACAAACGTTGGCCGAATCATTTAGCAAGAAAGTTCCTTACAACAGAAAAAGCGACAAATGTCACCAATTACATTGCCAGAGCTAGTACAATAAAACATTTTTGAATGATGCAAAATATCGTCAAATTAACGTAAAATTCTAGAAAATATCGAGATATCATTTTTTGTCCATATCGCACACCTCTACGTTAAAGACACATTGCAGAGCTTCGGTGTTCTACATCTGAACGCCAGCTCAGTATACAAAAAGTATTCTCGTCGCTTCATGACATTAAGGATGAACCACTGTGGTCAAGTTGACTATTTTAACAATGTCTTTACTAGTTTTCTGGACCTTGAATGTGGTAATTATGTTGCTTTCTATGGGGGACAAAAAACTTCTCGGATTTCATCAAAATATCTTCATCTGTGTTCCGAAGACGAACGAAGGTCTTACAGGTGTGGAACGACATGAGGGTGAGGAATTAATGACAGAGGTTTCATTTTTGGGTGAACTAACCCTTTAACTTATCATTAGTGAAACCATGGCAACACTTCATCCTGGCTCTTAGCTAGACTGCATGTCCACTGACTCCAGTGTGTGCGTATGTGTGTGCTAGTCTCGGTAAATCTCAAAAGGAAACACTCACAAGAAATCTATTTGCCTCATGGTGGGTGTTGCTTGATCCATGGTGTCTTTCATGTTGCCAAGCTCAGAGTGTACAAACAATGGCAAGGGTCACATAAATATATATTTACACTGACAGACTACACAAACGGGGTTTGTCGACCATCGAGTGGAGCTGAGATTGCTGGTTTTGTTTTCCTCTCCTTCAGTCAATGTTCTCAGGTCATCAACACCTCATTATAATTAGTGGTAAAACCAGGTCATAAACATTTAATCACTTTAAAGGTAGGGTAGGTAATTTTTGGAGATGCTAGCTTTGAAAGCATAAGTTCCCCCCTCCTTTCAGCGCATCTCCAAAGCCACGCCTCCTCAAAAACACATGAACGCGCACAGTGCGTCACGAGTGACGGTGTTAAACTACAACTCAAAGCACATAACATTACAATAATAATGAACATAAACAACTTAAAGCGCACCGACCTGGTCTGCCGCAGATTCATTTCGACATTGATAGTGTTAAACGCATAAATTCCAGTCACGAACCGCTCCGAGTATAACGTCACGGGTTTCCATCTCTTCCAAATGACAGTAGTTATGGCGTGAACGCAAATAAGCTCGTTGTTTAGGTTCAGGAGGAACTGTAAAACATGGCTGCTGTTTGTTTGCTGGCGTCTGTCTTAACTCTGAACAGCATGAAATCACGTCATCAGCGCGAGGTTATGTAAAAACATACATCCGAAAACTGAAAATTGCCTTTAGAGGACACATTTCAAGGTAGGAAGGCATCAGGACACGTCCGAATCCAATGTTAGCTTCACACTGTCTAATGAGACGGCTTCATCTGATCAACTTTTGAAGGCAGCATAGATGTATCCTTCACTGCCTTTGATATCCCACAATTCTGTGCGTTCCATTCTGTGACTTTTGAGCCACAAAAAAATAAAGATGGCGTCTGAAAGTTGCATTTGCTGGTCAGTGTGTGTAAATGTACGTTTTTGACCCTTGTTTTCCACTTTTTCTAGCGAGAAATTACTATTGTAGTATTTAAATATTTGCTTAGTCATCACCAAAGCTCGCACTATTTTCCTGTAGATCATTATACTGTTAGACCCCGATCACACAGAACACGTAAAAAGTACGTTACAAGCAAAGGGCTCCATCTTTGCAGTGTCCAAAGAACTGTAAACATTCGTCAGCATGACAGAAAGCGTCTCTCTGTAACCCCTCTACCCCTCAAAAATTTAGGCAGCTGACTTATTGCCTCTCTTTTCGTATCAGGCAATAACTTTGCACGCAGTGTTTTTGTATGAAGGCACCTCACCAAACTGATTCTGGACGGACTTCTGAGGCAGCGTAAGGCCCCGATCAGACAGAACGTGAACCTTTTTTGAATTGTTTTCTATGGCAGTGAGTGTTCTGCGCACTGTTTATGCGCCCCGGGCGCCTCGCGTTTTAACCGCCCGCTGAGCCTCGCATTTTTGCAGCGCCTAAAGTTGAAAAAAAATCAACTCTGAGCGGAAAAGCACCCGGATCCTATTCGACCCGCTCTGAGCGGGCCTCGAACCCGGGCCCTCTGGCATGAGAATCAGACACTCTAACAAAGAGGATAAAGGCTGCAACCTCTAGCATCTTGATGTTAACTCACACAGCAATTACTAGCTGGCCTCCGTTACACTCACCCCTCTAAACCTCATTCCCGTTCGGGTCACGGCACCAATGTAACTCCTCCTCCTCCAAGTGGGCCTCGAAACCAGGTCTTTCGGCATGGGAGTCGGACGCTCTAACAAGGAGGCTAAAAGCTGCAACCCCTAGTGTCTGTCTAGCGTCTGAGTGAGGTTTACTCGCACAGCAACTACTAGCTAGCCTCCGTTACATCTCCATTCATTCGAATGGACAATGGAAAAAAATGCGAATGACGTCGGGCGCTTTTCCGCTCAGAGTTGATTTTTTTTCAACTTTAGGCGCTGCAAAAATGTGAGGCTCAGTGGGCGGTTAAAACGCGAGGCGCCCGGGGCACATAAACAGCGTGCAGAATGCTCACTGCCATAGAAAACAATTCAAAAAAGGTTCACGTTCTGTCTGATCGGGCCTTACGCTGCCTCAGAAGTCCGTCCAGAATCAGTTTGGTGAGGTGCCTTCATACAAAAACACTGCCTGCAAAGTTATTGCCTGATACGGAAAGAGAGGCAACAAGTCAGCTGCCTAAGTTTTCGGATGCAGCCGTTGACTTATAATACCTTTATATCGACGGATATGATTGAACGAACTTTTTATGGTCCTACGCCTGATATAAATGATATATGATGATATAAATGCATATAAATACTTTTAAAATACTTGTATTGATGACTATGTACCAGCATCACAAAAAATGTTTTTGAAGCAAATCACCTACCCTGCCTTTAATGTTTCTTAACAATGTAATTATTAAAAATTTTAATAACTGAATCCAGCTGCTGATTTCCCCCCCCCCTGTTGTGCTAAATCCATTATATAATGTAATATCCAGTATTTAAAATTCCTAAATAGAAAAAAAAATCACCGTCATTTGCTTATTAGTACATCAAGTGCATGTAATTGTAAATGAATAAAACTTTGCACAGACTTATTGAACAAGCTTATTTCTCAGAGTAAAATGACACCGCTCTGATTCCTCAATCATCTCACACTTTCTTACCTCCCAGACCAGGTCTCAGCCTGTTGTCGTAGCCATCGAGTAGCCGGTCCAAAATCCGTGTGAAGAGGGTTATGTTGTTTTTAAAGGCATCTGAGCCAGAGACATCTGCCTCAGAACTGCACAAGACACATTTGGCATCACAAAAGTACAACATCAACATACTTATACAGAGATGCATGCAGAGAAAGCTTTGCTTTAGTCCAATAAAGTTATGAGATGATGATGATGACCATCTGGCAAAAGCACAAACATGGCAGATGTACCAAAACACCTGAGGAAACTTGTCTCCGAATAGCCAATCTTCTATCAAACCCCCATTCCCTGCAGGTGTGTGCATATTTGCACATTTTTTTTTTTTTTTTTAGTAATTATTCATTTTGTAAGAACAAGTTTTTATGAAAACACTGACTTTTTCTAAAAATGTAGACATTGTCATAATTTAGTTGCGAACACTGACTAGGAATGTTCTGAGTTCAGGATAAGTGAAGGTCAGTCACTAGTAGAATAATGTCAATTACCACAGAAAATTAAATTAAGGTAATATTTAAATAATTAAAATAACTTAATACCTCAGGGTTCGGGTCAGACACAAGTGAGTAGTGCGAGCATGCAGAAATATTCAGCTCATATTTCTGTTAAAGCACTTTCAGTAGTGTCGTTCTTGCGGTGGGACTACTGTACTATGCGAATAACAGTAGTTATTCATGCTCATATGTTTGTGTGTCACATCTTTTGTTTAAACTGTTTGTTTAAGCATTGAGTGAATGAACATTTAAACAACAGGTAGTAGACAAGTTCTTCTCTACACCTTTCTAATTGGTTTTCTTGCACAAACATTGTGTGAAAGTTTGGTTTGCAGCTGTTAATGGTGGTTCTTGGCAACAAAATTGGATATAACAAAGTTAGTAAATGATTTTATCACACTAGTATTACCTATAACAATAAACGTGTGTATTTTATCGTTTATTGTTATATTTTTGCTTAAAAATATCATCGAAATTAATCTGCTGTCCATTGAGATTAACTTATATTGAACTAGGAACATTCCTTTAAGTTATAATTTATATATATATATATATTTCCCCCAACATGTATGTGAGACTTTTTGGGTGAAACTTTCCATGTGACTTTCATTCTTCTGGGGAACAAAAACAATATTTTGACAAATGTCTTGAGAAAGTGTGTTTTTTTCCATACAATCGAAGTCAATGGTCACCAAAATTATTTATAACAATATATATATATATATATATATATATATATAACAAAATCGAAAATGTCTTCCTTTTTGTTCAGCAGAAGAAAAAATTTGATAACCAAACAGTTTTGGTCACCATCAAGTTCCACTGTATATACAAAAAAACAGACATTTTCCAAAATATATTCTTCAATGTTCCACAAAGAAAGAAAAACATAGTGGTGGAACAAAGAGTGAGTAAAAAAAAAATGACAGAAATTTCATTATTGGGTGAACTCGCACTAATTATTTTTGTCTATTTCAAAAGTTTAAGTATATACTGTTGGCTACACACTTGCGCGCTCCTCTGAGATAAATCTTTTGTTTTGCTTACCATTCACGCCATAAAACCAGCAGAGACAGGTAGATTAGAAATCCATTCGAATGACCCCATCGCTGATTCATTGTTGAGTATTCCCGGCCAAAGAAGTTATTTCAATCTAAAACATCAGTTAAAACGATTTATAAAACAAAGAATCAAGACAAAACTTCCAGTGGCGTTTATTTTAGCGTTTAAAGTACAGTGGACACGCGCATCTCCGGAGCGCGCACTAATGTCAATGAGCTCAGCGAGGCGCGAGCCTCAGGGTTTCAAAAGTTTTACATCGTGAAACTGTTGCAAATATAACCGCCAGACTTACAGTGCTCCTACATTGTAACAGAGATTTATTGAAACTGTCTAAATAAGAAGGAAAACAGCCTGTAAAACTCTAAGTTTGGATGGTCCAGCGCTTTAGAAAACTGCTCGATCACTTACAAAACCAAAGAAAAGATATTTAAAAATAAAAGACAAATTACCTTCGTTTTTACCAGTGAAGCTCCTTTGAGGCAAAGAAATAATTAAAAGCTCGTGCTCCCCAGCGGTGTCTCATCCGTAACATTCACGGAAACTCCCGGGGCGCGCGCGTAAACGCATACAGACTGGCACTGTGAGAGTGCGGATGCGCGGAATATGCCTTCTTCTGTGAATCTTCACGGAAACATGATCGAGAGGCGTCTCCTGGTCACCCAGACACACAATCCTTCTGTATATCCTGAGCTGTTCATCTGAGGGCTGGATCTGCTTGTATGAAATCCATATAGGCGTAAGCCCCGTGAGCATCAAGTAGCCAAAAGACGCGAGAGGGGACACCGGGTCCTAGAGCGCGCCCAGCTCACACTTCTGCCCACCGGAGCGCGCGTGGACATCACATGTCAATCAATCAATTGCGTTGAATGAATAGTAGGCTACTAATATGCAAATACCCCAAAATTAAAATGCTGTCGCCATTTACTCACCTTCATGTCCTTCTAAACCTGTAGGCCCTATGACTTTCTTTCTTTCCTCTGTGGAAAATAAAATAAGATGTTTTGAGTGTTTAGTTTCCCCCACCCAATTCAAGTCAATAGTCACCAAAACTCTTTGGTTTCTTTAAAATATCTTACACTCAAACTTCATATTATTAGGCCTACATATTTTTTATTTTACAGTACGGGTACTTACAGTGTTCTTGCCTATTAAAATACTGAGAAATATAAGGGGTTAGGTTTAAGTGTGGGTTCAGGGTTAGTACCCAGTTATTATCATTTTTATATAATATATATATATATATATATATATATATATATATATATAAACACTACTGTTCACAAGTTTGTGGTTGGTAAGATTTTCTTTTTGTTCTGTTTTTGAAAGAAATCTCGGTAACACTTTATTTTACTGTGTCATTGTTAAATATGTTACATGTAGTTACTATAGTAATAACTATATGTATATTTACATGCAACTAACCCTAAACCTATAGTAAGTACATATAGTTACTTAACATTACTCAGTACTTAAGTAATTACAGTGTAACAAAGACACCTTAAAAATAAAGTGTAACCGAAATCTCTTACAATCACTAAAGACTTCTATTTTAATAGCCCGGTTTCACAGACAGGGTTTAGCCTAAGCCAGGATTAGGCCTTTATTTACTTTTATAAACATTCAGTAGAAAAAAAAACAATCTTTCTTTGGTGTGAATATTGCTGTTATTGGAACAGCTTAAACATGCATTCTAGTCTAGGACTAGTTTAAAGGGTTATTTCACCCAAAAATGAAATTTCTGTCATTAATTCTTCACCCGTAAGACTTTCGTTCATCTTCAGAACACAAATGAAGATATTTTTGATGAAATCCGATGGTTCAGTGAGATAATGAACACTTTCAGACGCCCAGAAAGATACTAAAACATATTTAAAACAGTTCATGTGAGTACAGTGGTTCAACCTTAATATTATAAAGCGACGAGAATACTTTTTGTGCGGCAAAAAAACAAAATAACGACTTTTCAACAATATCTAGTGATGGCCGATTTCAAAACACTGATTCATGAAGCTTTATGAATCTTTTGATTTGAATCAGTGGTTTGGAGCACGTGGATCACGTGAAATTTAGAGTCATTTATGACGTAACGAAGCCTCGTTTACTGAAATCACGTGACTTTGGCGCTCCGAACCACTGATTCGAAACAAAAGATCCATAAAGCTTCATTTTGAAATCAGCCATTTTGTGTGTGTGTGTGGAAACAATCAGTGTGATGTGTTATTCAACAAATATACATTTTTGGTACAGAAAACAATGATGACTTATTTTATGTAGAGAAAATGAATCTGATGTCAGGTGCACCAATCCGAACGACCAAGAAGTGTAAAAGAGATTCTCATCTCTCTCATGTCGTGGTTCAATCCAGCATAATCACTCTCAGTTGCTTCATTTCTTAAGATAAGCTTTCATTCATCATTTAGTCTTTCCGACTCAAAGTATAATGTAAAAAAAACGTTCTATCAAAGCAGATCACATAGACAGATGTGCAGGTAAAGGATTAAAAAACCAACATGCAGACAACTCCTATAAGACAAACATTAAAATTTATCATTTAATAGATATATATGCATATAAAACTTTATTACAAAGATTCATTTGTTTCATGTTTGTTTAAACACAGCTTTATTTAACATTTCTTTGTGTCTGTTGTCGTGGATAATACTCCAGGAAGATACAATTTCAAGCTTATTTATGCCGACATTTGTTGACATTTTCTGACATATAAGATTTATGGCCAGAGGAACTGAACCTACAGAAACCTAAAACCCTGAGAGGGCACACAAACAATCTGTCAAGACCTGGATAAAAACGAATAGGTACGACGTAAGCATGTGGAAACGCACTGTCTGGCTCGCACACATGCATCATGTCGAAGCCTTCATTAATTATAAATAACAAAATACTTTGCCTGAGAAAATCACTGATTATTGAGATAAATCTATGCAATTTTGTGCTATTACCCACACAGTGACTAGACAGTGTCTTTTTATGAAGACATCTAGTTCTCAAGACTATCGATAGACATGCAGACAGATGGACAGAGAGAGATTGGATGGACAGAAAAAGAGATGTTTTAGTAGAAGCACTGAGTTTAACCTCAGGGAAACTGCCTCTGTCATAAATACGCTGTGAGACACCTACTAACTGCTGCAGTAAAACGGCAGTTCAAGATCATTTTGTGAAGCCAAAGGCATGATACATCAAGTGCCTATCTATCCAAGACTAAATAAATATGGTTGAAATATACTGCAATATTTATATCAGGAATTAAATTGTTCATATGTGACTTTTAGAAAGGCTCATATACACAGAATGATCATTTTTTAAAATGTAATTTCATTTTAATTTCACACTCAGGGATAAACAGGGAAAAGTAATGTATTTTTTATAGGCCTATGTCACACACTGGCACTTTAAGATTCAAGCTTTTTAATGCCATTTTGCAGGTACTACAAGATTGCTTCCACGAGTGAACCATATTAATGACTCCATAGGCGAAACCCAAGAAATTATAAGGGATGTTATACTGCCTCCTGCTGTTATAGATAGGAAGTGCTTCTAATAGAATTAGAATCAGAATTCGTTTGTTGAACAGATCAGGTTGCTCTAAAGGATTCTTCGACAAGACATGCATTAAATAGATAGATAAATAAATGAATTAAAAATGTACATTTTTTCAAAGTCACATTTTTAAGATGCTTTTGAAATACATACAGACATTAGGCTTAACATAATCTCTCGTGGCGGTTCACTAATTTAATTATGTAATTAATTACTTACATATTTAAAACAGTTCATGTGAGTACAGCAGTTCAAATTTAATATTATAAAGCTATGAGAATACTTTTTGTGCTCCAAAACAAAAAGCAAAAACACTTTTCATGACTCGTTCCTCATTGGTTCATTGTCATTAGTTGTGTGCACTAATTAGTCTCATTACCTCCTCGTGCTCCTGTGTTATTTAAGCCCTGTGTTTTCATTCAGTCATTGTCCGTTGATGATGTTGTGTGGATTTATTCTCCTGATTTCAAGTAAAATCAGGAGAATTGGACACTCCCTGGACACTCAAACCACGACATTCCATCAATATCTAGTGAAGGCCGATTTCGAAACACTGCTTCGAAGCTTTACGAACCTTTTGTTTCGAATCAGTGGTTCGAAGCGGCAATTTCAGAAATCAAACGCGATAATTTCAGTAAACGAGGCTTCGTTACGTCAAGTCAAGTCACCTTTATTTATATAGCGCTTTTTACAATGCAAATTGTGGCAAAGCAGCTTTACATTAATAATTGGCAAATAATTTTGGCTGCACAGCAGTCATAAGTGATTCATAATTTTAATAGCTCATTTGATTTTAGCGGTTTGATACGCGAACTGAACCACTGATTCAAAACAAAAGATTCGTAAAGCTTCGGAGCAGTGTTTTGAAATCAGCCATCACTGGATATTGTTGAAAAGTCGTTGTTTTGTTTTTTTGGCGTACAAAAATTATTGTCGTCGCTTTATAATATTAAGGTTGAACCACTGTACTCACATGAACTGTTTTAAATATGTTTTAGTGTCTTTCTGGGCATCTGAAAGTGTTCATTATCTCACTGAACCATCGGATTTCATCAAAAATATCTTCATTTGTGTTCTGAAGATGAACGAAGATCTTACGGGTGTACAACGACATTCTATTTAGAATTAATGACAGAATGTTCGTTTTTGGGTGAACGAACCCTTTAAGTGTTTCATGGTTGTCATGCAAGTAAAAAATCATCTTAATAATCATATTTATTTTCCTGACAGCACAAATATCACTCCAGTAAGAGTGATTTTGGCTCACATTGAGAAACAACCGCTTGGACATTTGATTCTATTCGTGTAGAACAGGAGTGAGTCTCTTATGTCTGCGTGTGTCAGCAGATGTCGTCAGCGCTGTTTCCATAGCAATACATCACACACTCTGTGAGATGCCTTCGCAGGAAGCTGACGTGATGAGTTTGTTATTTTCATCAAATGAGTCATATCGTTTATGTATGTGTCTGGGTCAGACTCTGAGTCACTGTGTCACTGGTTCTGTCTGAGGACCGATTAAACAGATGTGTTAATGAAATATGAGTCAAATAAGAGGACAGCAATGAAGGGAATTTTCAGAATGAGGTGTGCGTATGTCAACCTATAATTATTTCGGGGGTTTTTTCGATGTGTGTTTATTTATGTATTTGCATAATATTTATTTATTTATTGAAAAGTTATTATTTAAGATACTTAAGACATCTATGAATACACACACATACTTACTTTTATTACAACTGTTCATTAATGCAAATATCCAATCAACCAATCAAATGGCAGCAACTGCATGGTCAAGTACGATCTACTGAAGTTCAAACTGAGCGCTAGAATGAGGAACAAATATGATTTAATGAAAATTCTGTCACCCGTAAGACCTTCGTTCATCTTCAGAACACAAATTAATATATTTTTGATGAAATCCAATGGCTCAGTGAGATAATGAACACTTTCAGATGCCCAGAAAGATACTAAAACATATTTAAAACAGTTCATGTGAGTACAGTGGTTCAACTTTAATATTATAAAGCGTCGGGAATACTTTTTGTGCACCAAAAAAACAAAATAACGACTTTTCAAGAATATCTAGGGATGGACGATTTCAAAACACTGCTTCATGAAGCTTTACGAATCTTTTGATTTGAATCAGTGGTTCGGTTCGCGTATCAAACTGCCAAAGTCACATTAGCAACTGAAATTGCGAATCACTTATGACGTAACGAAGCCTCGTTTACTGAAATCATGTGACTTTGGCGCTCCGAACACTGATTCGAAAGAAAAGATTCATAAAGCTGTGTTCTGATTAATTTGTGTTCTGAAGATGAACGAAGGTCTTACGGGGGAAGAACGACATGAGGGTGAGGAATTAATGACAGAAATTTCATTTTTGGGTGAACGAACCCTTTAAGTGACTTTGAACATGGCATGGTTGTTGGTGTCAGACTTGGTTGTGTCAAACCATCTCTAGGGTTTTCAGAGGATGGTTCGTGAAAGAGAAAATATCCAGTGAGCGGCAGTTCTGTGAGCGAAAATGCCTTGTTGAAGAGGTCAGAGGAGAACGGCCAGACAGATTTGAGCTGATAGAAAGGCAACAGTAACTCAAATAACCACTCGTTACAACCGAGGTCTGCCGAAGAGCATCTCTCAACCTTGAAACAGATGAGCTACAGCAGCAGATGCCACTGAGGCTACAATTCACATGGATGAAGATTGGAAAAATGTTGCCCGGTCTCGATTTATACTGCGACATTCAGATGGGAGGGTCAGAATTTGGCATAGATGACATGAAAGCATGGATCCATCCTGTCTTGTATCAACGGTTCAGGTGGTGTAATGGTGTGTGGGATATTTTCTTGGCATTCTTTGGGCCCCTTAATACCAGTTGAGCATCATTGAACCACCACAGCCTGCCTGTTGCTGACCATGTCCATCTCTATTTGACCACTCATCTGTGGACTCATCTTCTAATGGCTTCTTCCAGCAGGATAACTCGCCATATCACAAAGCCATTTCAAACTGGTTTCATTAGACTCAAATGTCCTCCACAGTCTCCAGATCTCAATTCAGTAGAGCAGCTTTGGGATGTGCTGGAATGGGACATTTGCATGGATGCGCAGCCGACAAATCTGCAGCGACTGTGTGATGCCGTCATCACAATATAGACCAAAATCTCTGAGGAATGTTTCCAGAACCTTGTTGAATCTGTGCAATGAAGAATTAACTAGTGCTATTAAGGTGTAACTAATAAAGTATATATACACACACACACAGTACCAGTCAAAAGTTTGGAAACATCACTATTTTTAGTGTAACATTGTGAAATATTATTACAATTATAATAAGATAATATACTTTAAAATATATTTTATTCCTGTGATCAAAGCTGAATTTTCAGCATCATTACTCCAGTCTTCTGTGTCACATGATTCTTCAGAAATCATTCTAATATGAGGATTTATTATCAGATAAATGCAAAATGTATCACAGGTTATAAAAAATATATTAAGCAGCACTTTTTATGAGTATCAAATCAGCATATTAGAATGATTTCTGTAATAATATTTCACAATATTACTGTTTTTTCTGTATTTTTGATCGAATTAATGCAGGCTTGATGAGCATTTTTCTTTCAAAAACAATAAAAATAGTAATATTTCCAAACTTTTGACTGGTGCTGTGCATGTATATATATATATATATATATATATATATATATATATATATATATATATATATATATATATATATAAATGAAAGCAAAGAAAACCAATACATTGCTAAGGTTTAGTTACCAAACTACGCAGAATGTGTTTTTAATGGAAGGCAGGGATCTATACAGCTCTTGAAATGTATGGTTTGGGAAAAGGTGTCTATTTAATATTTAATATAATTTGTGGTAATCATTTGAAGGAAAAAAAGACGGCACTTTGTCAGGCTTCATGCAGTTATTATTGATATCACCACAAATATTCAAAACATGTAGCACAACACACTTGCTAACATTTTTGTACAAAGAGTAAAAAGAGAACTATGCTTAAGACCCCCAAAAAAGAAAGAAAATCTGTTTGCTGTACAGACAAATAATTTTTATCAGCATCTAAAAGATAGGTATTTCATTTTATGAATATCCGTCCAAGCATTAGAAAATTTCACTAAACTGTCATTCTTTAAATTAAAAAAGAAAAGTTTTGCTGTACCCACAAATGGCTACAGAACACTACCTAAATGGTAGACGTATAGCAATTCCATCTGGGAAATAAAATATCATTAAAAAGAAAATAAAGACATAACACAGCAACTTTAGTAATCCATGGGCTTTAAGATCAATGATCCGATTTATAATCGCAACCCACTAAAAATCAATAAAGAAAAAATTTGAATACCTCATCAGAACCACGGAAACCTTTGAATACTTGAATATTTTCACAACACATCCTGGCTGATCTGCTACAATGACAGTCACTTGTGTTTTTTTTTTTTTGCTGCGTTCCCTCACGAATTTCAACAGATTCTTGTAACCATGCTCAGCTTTGTATCTCAAGGCCACTAGGTGGAGACAGTGGCTTTAATGGAGGCTCATAGAGAGCTGGGAGAATTTAAGGGTTCTCCACTACATTTCTCCAGCCCTTTTAAAAGATCAACATGTTTTATGTCCATGAGTGTATCCCAGAGGGAGTAGGTGAGTCCATGGATGGGCAGCGCTGGTTACAGGATGGCACAGAAGAACTTCTTCTCCCTGAAGGGGTTCTCGGACGCAGGCACGGGGGACAGCAGAGGATCCTCTTTAGCATGGGCTTCGCAGTATGATGTCAAATCTGCTGCTGCTTTGGAGACCTGATGTTGAACACATATGGTCACCAAACAGTGCTCGCTATATCTTCACTCCTAATAAGTTAATATTTGGATGAATTATTATGCTCATATTCTTCTCACCTTTATCCTGTCAATATTGGCCTCCATCTTGAGCTGCTCCACCAGTTTGCGAGCCTGAGCAATGCTAGCAGTGTTGTTGGTGGCCATGAGGCTTCCGGTTCAGGCGTGTTGCACTGGAACACAGATGGGAGAATACATTCAGTGAATCTGACATCATTTATACGGATGAAAGATTAAAACAGGCAAGTGTGCATTAACTGTCACTAATTCGATATGTGCAAAAACGTTCAGGGGTTTTCAAACTGGGCTCCATGGGGTCTGTGAAAAATGTTAAGAAAGTAAAAAAATCTGATTAAAAATGACTGAAGTTGACATTATTGCTCGTAAATTAATTATTGACCAATTATTAAATTGACAGATGCAAAATAAGATGTGTAAACTTAAGGAAATAAAGAGTACCTATAATGTCCCTTTTACAAGATGTAGTCTCTGGTGTCTCCAGAATGTGTCTGTGAAATTTAGCTCAAAATACTCCACAGATAATTTTTTATAGCTTGTCAAATTTGCCCCTATTTGGATGTGAGAAAAAACACAATTTTTGTGTGTGTCCCTTTAAATGCAAATGAGCTGCTGCTCCCGCCTACTTTCCAGAAGAGGGCGGAGCTTTAACAGCTCTCACTTCGGTCGCTCAACAACAACAAAGCTGGAGAATCTCACGCAGACAAAATGAGGATTGTCAGTAACGGTGTTCATCCTTACATTGTTCAAACCGGAGATGGAGAGACTCAGGAAGAAGTTACAACTTTTAGACGTTTCTGAACGGTTAGTGGATAAATTGATGTAGTTGCTGTGGAGTTGATCAACTCATCACTAGCATGTGTCGTCATGTTCATCTTTTGTGTTGAACTGACCCATGTTTGTGAAGCAGTCCGGCGTAAAATGACGGCGTCAACAACACTCGACTACAACAACTCTTCCTCTTCTCTAAAGCAGCCCAACATGGCCCCGCCCCCTTTGTTGCGTGTTCTTGGGGGCGGGGTTTATGTAAATTTTAGGGTTAGTGATGTCACTAACCCAGGAAGAAGCTTGAGAGAATTCTTTAAAAGAAAATACCTCCCTTTGCACCGAACTTCCTACGGTCTGGTGGAAGCTAGATATTTTACTGTAAAACTATGCATATTTTTCTTACACAAACGTATCGCTTTGCTTCAGAAGGCTTATATTAACCCACTGGAGTACCTTTGTACTTTCTTGGCCTTCACACTCATTCACGTTCACTCCCATTTTACGGCTTGGATGTGTCCGGATATGTACTAATATTTCTCTGATTGTGTTCATCAGAATGAAGAAAGTCATACACACCTAGGATGGCTTGAGGGTGAGTAAATCTTGGAGTAATGGTCATTTTAAAGTGAACTAATCCTTTAAAACCTTACTTAAAGGTGGAGAGAAAATATTAGTTTAGTGTATAGTCCCCACAACGATAGAAAAAGCAAACACACGTGTGTGCTTCTTACATATTGATGTAGCTCTGCCATATGGGTATTGATAGCACACTGTGACACACCTGTCGTGACTGTGAGCTCAAAGGTCTGCTGAATTGGAGTTTTTAATCTCAGTCGGCTCTCCTGCAGTGAGGTTAAACACAAAGACCTGCTGCTGAGAGTGAACAGCAGGGGGCGCTAGACTCTCAGCTGTCACACTGACCTCATTCTACGTAATGAGCCCAACCCAGCTCACTGAAACAACACATATTTATTACCACTACACAAGACACACCTTCCCTTGAGTGTTTATAATGTGAATCTAATTCAATATACAATGTTTAGTCATTAATGAAGTTGAAAATGAGAGGAAACTCCAACTTGGCCTGAAGGAAACAAGTTCATCACGGACTATTAACTTTCCACTTGTAAACCAATAAAGCTCGCAAATGTAGCCAGTATCTCGACATCCGAATGTTTACGGATAATGTCCTCACACTTATCACATTATCTACAATTATATTTCCTGATATTATTACATTATGACTCAACAGTTAATGCGTCATTTCGTATGCCACTGAAAATAACATTACCAGATAAACAAAGGAATAAGTAACACAGTCAAAGGATTCTGCATTTATTCCACAAAATAAGGAGAATCCAGACTCTAGTGAGACTCCAGTAAAACACAATTTTCTGAGAAGAGCAGCATCTTCATCCTCAGCTCCTGGTAATCCGTTGTAAAGACTGTTTCATTAAACCCAGTGACCATCCCATGCATCTTTGCAATGGACCTCAGTTGCTAGGCAACTGAGATACAGAGCGATCTGACAGCAATGAAATGTTCCACTCCTAAAATCAAGGATGGAGCTCACCAAAGGCAACTTTGGACCGGGGACCCCATACATCTGAAGAGTTCAGAGAGAGGACAGCTTCAGCACACACTCTGTAAATCAGGCCTGAAGAGACATTCACAGCCAGACAAGGAACATCAACACAAATCCAGGGTGGAGTCTATGTTTAAAAGACATTTTAGATTGCAGTCCCTATTTGTCTTCCGGGAGCTCAAAACTTTACCTTATAGGGGGTCAGAGAGGGGAGGGGATTAAGACACAGGAGGCGAAAGGAGAATGTCAGTGATAGGAAAGAGAATAGTGCCAGTAAGTTGAAGAGTGTGTAGCCTGCTGATATACAGTCTGTGCTGTGGTTTACAGGTTAAGATATTAATCAAATATGTTTAACACAATATATTTTTTAAAATAATTACGGAATTTATTTTTAACATTGTCTATGGACCTGCGAAAATGACTAAAAATGCTGTGTTATGTCAGGCCAGAAACCCTATGCGCATGTAATATGCATATGTTTTTTTTTTGTTTTTTAATAAATTTGTATTTTTCCAGTTTACACAAAGACAATAATGGTATTCAAAAAGTCACACTTTGAAACATGCATGCATTTTCAGGTACCAAAAACGCTGTTGTCGTGAAAATTAACGGTCAAAACGCAGTCGTAGATATAAAACAGTGTATATATAAATGGCCCCTAATTTTACTATGATAGTCAGTTTGGGGAAAAAAAGATTTGCTGTCAAATCAATAAAAATGAAAAATTATATATTTTTAAAAATATATATTTTTTTTTAAATTTACTGAATGTCTAATGTCAGAAATCATGAGATTAAATGCAATTATTTTATTCTATTAACCCTGGTGTTCAACAAAAAAAATATATCTGCATATTTTGTGGGGGGAAAAAAATAAAATTCTCCATAAAATTCTATATTCCCTATAAAACGCCTTAAAAAAATAAATAGATTGTTTATTTTCAGTTTTATACAGCTAATATTACTCTAAAAATAATGTACTACAATGTAAAAGTACAAAATGAATGTCACATGCATGATGGTTTCGGTTTTGGTTTGGTTTAGTTGTTGTTCCTGTTTCCGTTGTTCTCATTTTCCCACCGTTAGTTAGTTTCCACAGTTTCTAATTCACACCTGTTGCCTGTTCTGTTGATTATCTTTCCTTATGTATTTATGCTGCCTTTACATGCTCTCTGAATTATCGTAAATATGAATTTCCTGAGTAAAAAAAAAACCCTGTCAAAACCTGAATGCGACAAGCTCCTAATCACGAATGATCAAATTTCCTACAACACGTGAAGGTAGCAGTACGCCCTTGTTATTCCTCAGTTCCTTGTTTAGTGTTAAATTTGCGTTTTAGTGCTTTGTTTCCCTCTGTGTTTATTATGAGTCAGTTTAATCATCCTCCTGCATGCCCTCTTGGATTGCTGCAGCTTAACTTTGACAATGAAAGGCAATTATCAGAATAATTATAATTAGGCTACATGTCAACTTTTCTCCATAAAAACATGATTAAATTTTATTAACACAGTATAAATAGCTGCCTAGCAACTTTAAGAAGAATCCCTCACAAGGGGATCATTATATTTGGGTGTCCTTGGAATTGAAAATGTAGTATATTTACTGGGCTGATCACAGCAAAGCAATAGCCAGTTTTCACTCTTCCGTCAACACTCTCTTTGACTTCAGAAAATGCAAATAAATATCTCTATTGATTTGTTCATCAGTAGACTGTCAGGGGTCTATAAAGCGGCATGTATATATTTGAAGAAGTCCAGTGGGAGCTCATTTAATTTGTATCCCCAGAGAGTGGGCCATATGTGTGCCATTTACCCAAGCCGCACTTCTACAGGAAGGCCAGCAGGGAAATGGAAGTGCCACGGCAGGGGGTGTTTGAAGAGTCTGTTATAATGTAACACAACAAGAATAATCAAGGTGTAATATCGAGTCTCCCTGGGCTGAAAAGGTTCTTCTTAATGGAACACTCTAGAAGAAGAATGGCAAGAGAGCAAACGTGTGAAAATGGATGCTCTCGGCGCTGTGAAATTTGAATGCTTCACCCACAAACTTTTATCAACACAGGTGTCTGAAAGCAAAAGTCACTCTCTTAAGGCCTGCTCACACCAAGAACGATTTTAAAACACAGATATTGACCAATCAGAATCAAGGACAGGAACTAACTGTTTTATAAGTAAGCAATAAGGTACTTGAGGCTGTGCTGTAACGTGAATAAGTCATGGCTGAAGGGTGTTGTTAGGCCTAACAACGCACTTCATCCGTGACTTATTCACGATACAGCACTAGCCTCGAGCACCTTATTGCTTTTATAAAACGGTTACCACACAATACAAATATTAAAGCCAAAAATATGTAACTTTCATGAAGTAAACTTCTAATAAAAGCCTTCCTTCCACCGGAAAAAATAGTCCCTAAACATGAACAGCATGTTATATTATTACCCCCGTTAGATGGAGGCAATTGAATTAGATTTTTACACCGAAAATACTGAATTGTAGTGAACACAGAACAATCACGCTGTCAGTCACGGGAAATTACACTTAACTGTTAAAAGGACAAAGTAATAAATTTAAACTGATTTTTTATTAGACTGACCTGAAGGAAAATGCTAAATCTGAATGGAGGTAATAAACTCGCTCGCTCCTTGTCTTTCTCACAATACTCTTCTACATAATGAACAAAATAAATTGAGAACACACAGTTTATGTTGAGAATCGTTCCTAAGGGTGTTGTGTAGGGATACACAGAACCGTTGGGTGAAGCGGTCACAGATTTATCGTGAATAAAACACAGCTATTGACCAATCAGCATCAAGGACAGGAACTAACGGTTTGCGTCCACACCAACGAACGATAACGGTCTGTTTATTCTAAGCTTTCAAACTGTGTACATGTTTTGGCCGTTCTCGCATTTACACGGCTTTAACCAGCAGATATATCCTCAGCATGCACTGTTTCGAGTGAATAGCTAGTGTAATCGAGCTAATCTAACAGGGAATTGAACTGACGAAGTCAATATTGTGGAATAAAAACAACGACTAGTCTTTTTCACTGCAACTTCACAGGAAGTATGTTGTCGAAACTAGCGCTGGATACCTGAGGTAATTGTTTGCTAGCATGGCACGATGATCTCATCGTTAATATTTCTCAGCATTTATTCCGAGAGTTGCTTTCCATATATCCATTTTCTTGAAAAGGGGGTTTGACTCGTCGGCTTTTTCTGGACCTCGCCGATTAACTTCTCCACAATGTCGTCGTTTATTTCAAATGCGCAAGCCCTAGAATGGATTCTGATTGGCTGCCAATGTTTAGCGTTAAACAGCTGGAAAAAAATGTTGTTATCGCTAAATTTAGAACTATATTGTGACGAGCAGGGCGGGCGAGAGCCGCGAGGGAACGGCGCGAGGCCGGTGACGCGAGTGATAATGAGCGTCAGCTGCGCGCTACACCGGTCTCGTATCTCTCACGGAGGAGCTCCGGAAGCATAAAAGAGGAGCGACGACAGTGAAGGACGAGAGAGGACCAGGCCTGGATTTTATTTTGTGTTTTTATTATGTTTGTGTTGGCGGCAGTCGCCGTGAGGAACTGCCGCCATTTTAATTTTGTTTGATTGTTTGTTTATTTATTTGATTAAAGTTTTGGTTGAATGTTCGCCGGTTCCCGCCACCTTCTTCCCATATATACGAACTGTGTTACATATATCTATATTGATATCTATTTCATTCTCGGGGTGAACAGGCCTTCACACTAGTACATATCTTTTAATACTGCATACAGTGGGGGATAGATGTGTGTTTCACCATTTTTCTTTCTCCTTTTACATATTTTCTCTCTGGTTCTCACCTTATTTTTGACTCTTTTCACCTTCTGCCAGTTTTTGTTTATCTTCAAAAGCGAGTTCACCTCCTGTGGTGTGTCTTCAGCCTCTGTTGAGAAAGGAAGCCATGCAGTTAGAGTCCATATGTTCAATATCCCGGTTGCAGCTCAGGGCCTTTTGCGAGCATTTGTGTGCATGTGTGTGTGCGTGTGCTGGATGAAGAGTTTAGAATGTCACACCTTTCCCAGACTGTTTGCAGGGCGAAGCATTCCAGGCCTGACTCAAGTTTATCTCATGTGCCTATACAAAAGCCCGAAACAAAAACGACTGAACGACTGACTTGAGCGTGATGATAATATGTTCAGCTGATCGATATGAGTCTTTTTGTACAAATATAGCAGGTAGAACTTTTCAGAGTACAGATTGGCCTTCCTGTATTTCCACCCCACCTTCCTTCTTTCTCTTCCTCTGTCCGTCTCTGTCAATGTGATAAATGGGCCAATTACTCTGCCGGAGAAGCTCTGCAGCAGCAGGGAATTCCACTATTGTGAATCACTTCCACACAGAATGTTCCAGCAACATTTAATCTCTCCACGTCTCTTCTGTCTCAGTGGACACAGCACCAAAATATTTCAACAACATTAGGGCCACCACAAGTTGGTAAAATGAGTCACTCTATTGCTGCAATAGTTTGTATTTGAACAGAATTAACACACTCGAAAGTTTCACCGAAGGTAACGTGACTGTGATAACGCAGGAATGAGGAACAAGAGGAGCAGCCTCACAATTTAATATAAAATCCCGGTCACATGTCCACCTACACACAGCTACCAGCTGACTGCTTGTTTCATAGCACATTTTTACTAAATGGGTTGGCTGTCTAGTGTCTCTTGACAACATGTGTTCAAAGAAATAATAAGAGATTATTGAATGGAAATAATTCATGAATGCATGATGTTGGTCTTTAATGATTAATGGTGGTGAATATTGCATAAATGACAAAAACCTACTTAAACTTATTCGAATCATGCATGCTAAAAAAAAATTGGGATTTAACACACATTTTCATCTGTATTTTGACGTATATCAGTAAAACGGATTATCGAAAAGGGAAAATTTGTAAGGTGGGACTTCATTGGTTGTTGATTGGATGGATGTGAGCTTGCAGTCAGTTGTAAGAAAGGGGCGGGATTTAAGCGGACTAAATGATTGGTGTAACGCTGGGGTGCTGACAGGAACAGGAGACGAGGGTATAATTCAACAGAACAGGTTTAATAGGGTAACAGGAACACGTAACAGTGTGCATGGCACAAACATCGAAAGACAATGACTGGAGGAACAGGCAGGAACTGAATACACAGATGACAATAATACACAGGTGAAGGAGGTTAAACTGATAAGTGATAACAGATGATGACAAGGACTGATTGACTAAGAATGACAAGACTAGACTAAACAAGACAAGACAGAACTAAACGTGACTGTGACAATTGGAGAGTTAATTACAAGGTCAATAAGATCAAGGAATCATGTCTTTAAATCAATTTAAGATGGATTTAAACCACCTGTTGGCTGGTTTTAGAGGGGTTTTGTGCTGGTTAGGCTCAGATTAGGACATAAACCAGCCATCAAAGCAACAGAAAACACTCAAGACCAGCTAAAAACCAGCTTGGCCAGGCGGAGAGAGTATCTTAAACCAGTACAAAACACCTTAAACCATATAATACCATATAATAATAGTAAAACATCTTAGGCTGGTTCCTGTTAACTGTCACACGATTTTTTGTATAGAATGCACTATCCAAACTTAAATGGTTGTAATTCATGAACGCTTTGGAATACAGACAGACGGCTTGTTTTAAAGAAGACATTTGGCAGATTATTGTAGAAGTTAAATATTATGTAATTATGTAAGATTATTATGTGAGACAGAAAAAAAGTTATTGAAGTTTAAGTTATATCATAATGTAAAAATATAATATTTTATATAAAATATATATTTTACAAATCAGGTTTTACTCTAAAACTGCAGACGAAATCAAAGCCAAAAATCTGAACAAGTTGTGTTCCAAATTTTAGGTTGATATCTCAAAAAATTAGCTTTCAGTAAGATTTTGTTTGGGAGCAGTACCAAATCTTTTCACAACCAAACTCCTTTACTGACCATATAAGGGTGCATCCATTTCCATTTATGGTTTGAGTGATCTGAACCATATATTTCTATAATTTTCATACAATTTATGAAGTAGACATCCTATATAGAAGTAATATTGCAGAATAAGCAGAATTTGACATGAAATCAACCCCTAAAAACAACGAATTTGGGTGCGAAACATGGCGAATTTGTCTTTTTTTTTCTCAGTTTTTTTCTCAGACAAATTAAATGGATGTTATCTTTTAAACTCTTGGCATGAAAACAAATAGGTTTCTACCAATCTTTCATGATTTTTCATTTCAAAATAAAGGTCTGAACACGTCTTATGAGTACGAAAATATTCGTGTTGCAAATTGATTAATGATTGCTCCTCGGTAATATATTTTGAAAATCCAAATATGAAAACTATTGTAAATGATATATAGTTTGTCAAGATTAGTTTAGGTTTAGTATAGGATATTACTGTTTTAAATATGTAATGGCTATGGGCATGTGACACTTAACAGAAGTTTTCAAATGTTTGCAACTGTGACTCTGACCTTGTCTAACTCAACCACCAACATCACAGTCAAAGTGAATTGTGTTCACAGTCAATTTTACTTCCGTAATGTGGAACACATTTCCCTGTGAAACAGGATATTCAACAAGCACAAATGTAGAACATCTCTTGATTTTAGTCATCGTGAACTGATTGAATAGTGAAGAGTCAGCTTACATGCGCACATACTTGAATGAATGCAAGCTTTTTAACACCTAAGTAGCTGTTAACATTATTTTGATGAAAGATTATGAACTCAAACAATTTTTTCTTCAGACAAAGAATATACATTAATAAAGTAAACAGGGTCGATTTCTTAACTTTAGCCCTGTCTCGTTGCAACTGTGGCGACATTTCATTGCTTTTGCACGCTTCAGTTATCTAAAAGCATGTTCAGTTTTCTCTGAAACAGATGAATGTGAATCTGGCAACGCTTTATTATGTTAGTTACTGAATGTATAGTGTTAAATATCCAGTGAGTGGCGCTTAAAGATTAAAGCTACATTAACAAAAGCAACAATCTTAATTCTACAAGAGCTTTTTTATGGTGACTTATTCATGTGTACTCGAGTGCAATGCTGTACCAGGTGAGGTACTGAGCAAATTTACTATGTGAGAAAAGCCATGCATTTGGAGCTGGTCATGTGACGCAAACATCAAAATGTATTAGTTTACAAATCATGTACTAACATGACATATTATTGTGCAAGAAACATAACTTTTTATTAATTAATAATCTGCTCCTGTAATCCCCATTTGTGTGAAAAGAAATAGTTTGGTTTGGTTGGTGCCAGTGGTGTTCATTTCAGCTGGAAACTACAGTGAATTGTCTGAATGAACGTTTTGCTAAAAAGAAGTTAGAGGCGTGTTTTTCCAATGAACTGAGGTTGTAACTTTCTCGCCAGCAGACACTAGCCAGTTTAATAATTTATCCACTGAGCCCCAGATGGTAAAGAGAGAGCGTGTGTGTGTGTGTGTGTGTGTGCGTGTGTGTGAGTGAAAGAGAGAGTAAGATTTATAATGTTTTTCTGGTTTCACTTCTCCTAGTAGGGACTGGCCCCGACACCAGGGGCCTCATTTACAAAATGTGCGTACACACAGATTTGAACTTACTTGTGTATGCACTCAAATCCACACCAACGTTCATATTTATAAAAATCAAGTTTAGCGTTAGTTCTGGCAGGTCACGTCACTCTCAGCTGATCCGCGTCTACCTACAACCATACGATGCCTATCAAAGCATCCCTATATATAAGGTCCATTCAGTATATCAGCAGCTTTATCGCTTTGCTCAGGAGATAATTACCCTCCTCCATCCCCAGCTCCTCCTTTCATCCAGCCAGGGTGAATCAGACTCATTTTTCTCGGGTTATGTTGTACATTCAATTTTTGGACATTAAATATATCTGCAAAACATTCATGTTGGTTCTGTTCTGTTAACCCTCACTGCTCTCCCTCTTATCCATGCTAGGCTTGCCTTATGTAGTTCTTTCCCAGAGCAGAAGCATACCACCAATCCAATCTTTGACGATAGTGGTCTTGACAGAAATGGTCTTTGACGTGGAAAACGTACGCACTTTTCCTTGTGGCAGAGAGTGGGAGTACTGCAGGTGTTTGGAAATCTAAGCAATTTTTGCTGTTCGCCATTTGGACGTTGACTCTTTTATATGTAAATGACATTAATTTGTTGGAGTTTACAAGGCGGAGATCTTCAGCTGTGCATAATTCTAAGATCATTTGGGATTTATGAATTTCACATCTGGAAGAGATTTTTTTGAATCACACGTAGGCTTGCGCACGTTCGAAAAATGATCGAAAGATCAAATATAGGACGGTTTCGTTTTCTAAGCAACATATAATGAATGCAGCCCCGGATCTCAAGACTCAAACCATGCCTGTCACTCCAAATGCCAAACTTATGCGATACTGTCATCACATCCTGCAGACAGAGTCACTCTGATACAACAACAAAAAAAATTTGACACAAGCTACCACCCTTCGGGTTTAAATATCTCTGTGACTCTGTCTGAATTATACATATTGTCTAATGGTTTGTTTCCTCTGGTTTGCGGGTGCCTTATCAGACTGTGAAAAACAGGCTGTTCTCATGTAAGATTCAGTCTTATAAACATAAGACTTAGTAGCCGCCCCTCACGTGTTATGAGTTATGTTCTCCATGAGCTTAGTGGCAGGCTAACAGTCATAGTATTCAGAAAAACATCTTCTGACTTTCTTTCATCACGAGTTCATAAAACATTATACATCTAAACTGATTTAAATACAGGATGAGATCACTCAGGATTATCAAGACATGTAGTTTTTAATGAAACAGGAGCTTGTGTGTGTTTACAGTGGTTTAAAATGACTTCCTGCACAATCTGCCACTTAGCCAAGAGCAACACCCAAGGTTCCCAGAGAGTTAACAATATTCCCAACATCCGGAGCTGCATTCTCTACTTTCAACAAAGTCATGTTTATATACTGAAATGTACTCGTATACACAGTTCTTAGTGTCTCCTTTTCCCTCAGTTTGCAGATTTAATCACTGATTAAGAGTTTTCAGTTTCACCAAAGCCATAAAAATATAATGTATTATACATAACTAACTTTATGTTCCAAACACTAGTTTTATAAACACTTTTAAGTTATAAAAATACATTTTTGTTAGCTTTTATATAAAGTAAATATTAATAAATTATGTATTTGTATTATAATTTTGTTTTTATTTGATTTATTATATATAATTGCATATACAGTGTGTACATATGATATTTGTATTATATTTTATCAGGTTTTTGTACCAAAAGTAGCACATACAGGCACTCACACTCATATAAAAACATGACATCAAACAACTTTCAGGTGTAATCTGAAATAAGGTGGAGAGAAGATGCCTGGTGTGAATATTAGACTACAAACAGAGCATGAAGTCATTTTCTCCTTCATGGGAATACTCTCTCTCTCTCTCTCTCTCTCTCTCTCTCTGTTTCTTCACATATTCACTCACTTTCTCTCTTGGAATGAGGTAAAAGGGTGAAAGAGTCCGGCTATGTTTCTCAGGCAAGA
Organism: Zacco platypus; assembly: GCA_038088235.1. NCBI lineage: Eukaryota > Metazoa > Chordata > Actinopteri > Cypriniformes > Xenocyprididae > Zacco > Zacco platypus. The sequence goes on along the minus strand of CM076078.1, from coordinate 4,393,336 downwards.
GTGGAAAAATAATAAATGGAAGAAATTTAGTTTTAAGAAAGACCTTTGTCTCTCCAGCTGTTCATACTTATACACACACCAATTCAAACACACACATACACACACACACACACACACACACACACATTGGTGCACCTATCATTATGAGGAGTTTCCACTGGCATAATGATTTTCATACCGCATAAACTATATTCTAACCCTACCCTAACCTATCACCGAAAACTTTCTGTTATTTTACATTTTTAATAATTGTTTAGTATGATTGTTAAGCCATTTTAATTACGAGGACTCAGGAAATGTCCTCATAAACCATGTTTACGTTGTAATAGTGAAATGCCCATGTCATTATACAAATTTGTGTCCTCATAAATCATATAAACAAGCACACCCACACACACACACACACACACACACACAGATGTTAGGTTTTCATGTTTTATGGGGACATTCCATAGATATAATGATTTTATACTGTACTATCTATATATTCTATCCCCTAAACCTACTCATCACAGAAAAACTTTCTGCATTTTTACATTTTCAAAAATCACTTAGTATGTGATTTTCCTCATGGGGACCAAAAATGTCCACATAAGGACAAGGATTTCAGATATTGCCATCTTTGTGGGGATATATATGCATATACATATATTATGTGATACCTGAACCACACACACACACACACACACACACTCACGACAGCACCAGATCCACCCACTCTGAACAGTAAGATGTGTGCAGGGGTTGCTCTTATATTATTCACATCTATTCAAGGTTCAAGGACCCCTTAACCCCAAACACACACCTTATTCTTTCTCTTTGAACAAAAATTCTCCACTATCCACATACATACACACTTCACTGGAGCATATCATAAACCCAAGGCTCAAAAATAATGACACCCTAGGCCTGTGATTTAAACATATCACTAAACTACTATCCATGTGCCAATATAACCAACTATTAAATACCTCAATATTATATATATATGCAAATAATTGGTTATGTGTGATGTATGAACATTTCTTACTGTTAATTCTGATTATTTGAATGTCCATGCTGAGTAATATATTTTGACTATATAATAGTATGCAGAGTATTTTTATAGTCTAGAAATGATTATATTCTGCACCATAATCAATTGTTTTCCATTAAACGTTTGTGTGTGAATGCCAAGCTTTCTTGGTTATTATAGTTATACACACACACACACACTCACACAGGTTTATTTTACAATCTTAATGAGGACATTCCATTGGTGTAATGGTTTTTATACTGTACAAACTGTACATTCTCTCCCCCTACACTAACACTACTGCTAAACTTACCCATCACAGAAAACATTCTGCATTTTTACATTTTTAATAAAACATAGTTTAGTATGTTTTAAAGCTATTTGAAATATGAGGACTGAAATGTCCTCATAAAACATGTTTACGTCATAATACCAGTGTAATACCCATGTCATTATACACATTTGTGTCCTTATAAATCATGAAAACAAGCACACACACACACACACACCTGACTATTATCCTATTAAGTACTGGATATCTTCATGATAATGGCTCAACATTACATAAGATGTGTTTATGACATCCTAATAAAGAGAAATTAATAAATTAAAATAAATAACGGCCTACCAAACCAGGAAGCATCACGTATGACATAAATTCAATATGTATCTCATCTAACAAAGCACTATTAATGCATTTAGCTTACAAACACTAATTTCTGTGATTATAAGCTCTAATAACGATCATTCCGTGCAGTGAACACCGTTTAATGTATGTGAGCTATAGAGTGCTAACCAGAGCTCAGCCTGCCATACAGTTGAGCGGAACCTTCCGCAAGAACGAGCACCGTTCTAGAGTCATGATCAGAATTCTCTGGGGACTCCTGGGGGATTCCTCTCAAATATTCAACCCGCTTTCTCCTTTTGCAATTTCTCCATCACTCTCTTTTCTCTCTCCAGAATCTTCTCCCTCCCCTCCCCCATGCTCTCCTCCACTTTCATCCCCCCATCTCCGGCGGCATTTACCCCAAACAGATGCTCGGTGCTCTTCATACGTACACCTGACCAAAAAAGGCATTTCTGCTCTACATTACAGTGTGTACAATTATGAAACCCTGATACGTACTAACAAACACATCCTCTTGTAAATCATACTCATCCCCAGAGCAATTTAAGACTGATTTAGACTGACACTCTGTGGACAAGCCTTGTGTCCATGCAAGACTAGTCAGATAGAACAAACACACCCATCCACACAGTGGAAAAAACATTACACATCTTAAAATATGCAGGAGTTCACACATACATGATAAAGAGTCATTTTTATCTAAATAAAAAAATTATTTCGTTTAGACAGCTTGCCCCACTGACACATCTTCACGCCTGTCCATCTGAACACGAACCTCAATATGGTGTATTTGTGATGGAAATGAGCACATGAAGAGATTTTCTACTCACCTCCTCAGAGTGTGTGTAGAATCTTCAATAACACAAGAGCAGTATGTAACAGTAGCACACATACACTCCTTGTTCTGACACTCTGGCACCCACACACACACACACACACACACACACACACACGCCGCCTGCTACGCCACCCCAGCTGACAGCCTTCCTCTCGCTCCGCCCATCAACTAGTGGAATCACTCAGGAAGCCAGCTGAAAGCCACTTCCTCTCTCTCCCAAACACTCACATAGACATTATTTCAAAAACGAAAAACAAAAAAAAAACAGCATTATTTACCTTCTGCCTCCCCAGTCAGACCATTTTGCTGGCTTTCAATGCTGTGATTCTGGTGTGTTGATGCTGATGCGCAGCAGTGTGTTATTTCTGCTCTCTGCTCTTTGGCTCCTGTGCATCGCATGTGCAGCTCAGCATGGAGGTTCTTGCACCGAGCTGACAAGGAGCGCAGATAAATATCCACAACTGCCCCTCCCCCAAAGCATGTGTATGTGTGTCTAAAAGAAAGAGAGCGAGAAACCCTCCCTTTCAGAGTTATTGTGCACAAACACATACACACACACACACACACACACAGAGCCTGAGCTCCTGTAATCAAAAGCTTAATCTTCAGTCTCACGATATTAGAGCAAGAGAAGATTAAAAAAGGAATTGCAACTGGCAACTTTTCAATAAACACACACAGTTACAGGAGGTTAAGGTGACAACGTGTTACAGTATTGCAGATGTGTGTGCGTAACTGTTGCCATTCTAAATTTGGAAGGTAAAATCTGTTGTATCTCTTGAGACCACTGAGTCGAGGTTTGTCATTTGGGATCCCCATATGTGTACTGTAAGCCTGGTCTCCAGCATATGTGTTTTGGATGCTGGTCTTTGTGCTGTTGTCTCCACCAGGCCTTCTAACTAGCTTGACCAGCTTGACTTTAGTGTTCAGCCAAAATCCACACTGGCGAACATCTCGGTTTTGCTTATCCTTCGGCTAGAACAGGATTAAATCATGGTGGTCTGAGCTTGTCTTTCTACGAGAGCCTGTTTTCGCAATTATGAAACAAAAAGGTAATTGCAACTTTATACGTCACGCTTTATCTCACCATGAACTACATTTCCCATAACCCATTGTCTGAACTAATCTTGTTCTGATTACTTCCACCTGTGTCTCATTACCTTATTAACTCTGCCTATATAAGCCCTGTGTATTCACGCTTTCATTGTGTAGTCTTGCATGTTGTTACGTTTCTACATTTCTGAGTGTTATGATGGATTTTTGAGTCTCTGCCTGCTTTCTGGTTTACACATTTGACTGTGTGTTATTATTTTTTTTTTTTTGGCCTGGATTGTTTGCCTGTGTGTTTGATGTTTTCCCTGGTATAAGGATTCAAATTCTGGATTGTCCTAACAAAGCTGCATTTGGATCTTTGGAAGTCTCGGAGCAGTTCATAAAAGTCATAATGTGACTGTTAATCGTATTGTGAATTTATTTGTTGTAATTGACCCTTCGCAAAGCCCCGCCCCCTTCAGTTACTGTTGTTTTGACCGACAAGCCATGCGCTCTCACGCCACACATCATGTTCTCACGCAGTGAAAAATACATCCCGGAGCAAAGAGGATATTTCATATTTAATATATTGTAATTTTTTATAGAAGTTTAAACAATGAATAGCGTCTAGTGTCTCTTTAATGTGTGGTGACAGATCGCTGTAGCTCCTCGTGAACTGATCATCTCTTCATACTAGTTCATTTATAGCATCAAATAAACATGAATGAACATCAGAAGGAATGTTGTTTCAAGCGTGGAAAGTCAAGTTCAAGTTCAAGTTCAAGTTCACCAACATTAATCTATTAACTCCCCTGACTGCTTTGTTGGATAAAATGGCGGATTCAGGGTTATGATTGGTTAGATTGCCTGTCAATCAAACTGTCAATCAAAGGGTCAATTGTGAGTTTATTTATTGCAGTGTGTTTATATCTCACAATGTTTTGGACTGCTTTTATTTTTTACTCTAGGAGAGAAATGGGCTTCCATACTTTTCAGAAGAGCACACTACTGTTCAAATGTTTTATAATGTTTTTGAAAGAAGTATCCTCTGCTCACCAAGGTTGCATTTGTTTGATCAAAATACAGTATATATTTATTTACAGTAATATTTTAGGATTATTTTAAGGGATGCGTGATATATCCATCACCATATCGGTGTCGGCCGATATGTTCATTTTTAACATTATCGTTATCGGCTTGATTGGCCGATATATTAAAGCCGATAAATAATGTATTATTTCCTTCAGCTGAGACACTTCAGATCTGCACAGTCTGCCATGATGGTTTTGAATTGCTTGAAATACGATTGAAATCACTTCAAAAAGGAAAATGCAGTTAAGTGCAACGTAAAGCGCAAGCTACATAATATTATAATGAGAACATTATAAGTGTGTGCTTGGGACATGGCTTTTATGGTGAGACTTTTGTTTTTGTAATCAAGCTCTCAAAAAATGTAGATTTATCGCCAATATATCGGTAATCGGCTTTTGAAATATAAAGTCATCGATATCAGCCAAAATTTTCATATCGGTCCATCCCTACTTTCCATGTTAATATATTCTAAAATGTAATTTATTCCTGTTAATCCAGTCTTCAGTGTCACATGATCCTTCAGAAATCTGCTGCTCAATAAATATTTCTTATAGTTATCAATGTTTTGATTCATGCTTTAATAAAAAATCAAAACAAAGAGTCGATGGAACAGTATAATAATTTAAAAACAAATGAAGTAAAAGTGGAGTGTTTTGGGATCAGTGATTGTGAGAGGGGTAGAGCATTTGTTGGGCTGAACAGCTTTAGAGGAATCTAATGGAATTAATGTACCAGTGATCTGATTACAGAGATTCATTATGTGAACTAATGGAATCATCTCACCGAGTTAACCCTTCGGATTACTCACTAAAACATAATTACATTAATATGACCATCTATCAACATCACCACAAAAGGCTGCGTTCAGTGAAAAAACAAATTATTATTAGAGTTTAAGATGCAATTGAGACTGAGAGACAATGTGCGAATGCGAATGTGTGCGTGAATGATTTCGATTCTAATTTGAAGCCATCTGGTGTCTCTTGCCTGCCCCACTGCCCCATGGGATCGCCATGAGGATGTCAGCGAAGCCACTATCACCCTGATCTTAACACAAGCTCTCTGTACAAAGATGTTAATCAATCATTCATACCGATGTTTTGTTTGTGCACTCAACAAAGACATGAATTTGACATGAACGCTTGTTCTGACGTTCGGACAAATAGAAATAACTTACGCTCTTTTTGCTTTGCATTCAGGTCAGTGATTGGCTGGCTTCATGAACTGGACTAAAATGACAAACTTTTACACTGGAGTTCACCATTTTTAATGTTTTTGAAAGAAGACTCTTATGCTCACCAAAGCTGCATTTAATTGATGAAAATACATTAAAAACTATGGAAGCTTGTTTCCACAACAAAATAATAATAATAAAAAAAGTAATTGGGACTTTTTATTTCAGAGTTTTGACTTTTTTCCCGTGCAATTAAGAGTTTTTATCACGCAATTCTGACTTTTGCATGTTATAAAGTCAGAATTGCGTGATATAAGTTCACAATTCAGAGGAAAAAGACATAATTGTGAGTTTATATCTCGCAATTCTAACTTTTTATATAAACTCACATATGTAACCTCACAATTGCATGTTATAAAGTCAGAATTGCGAGATATAAACTCACAATTATGACTTTTTTCCTCTGAATTGTGAACTTATATCACACAATTCTGACTTTATAACATGCGATTGTGAGGTTATATATGTAAGTTTATATAAAAAGTTAGAACTGTGAGATATAAACTCACAATTGTGAGAAAAAAAACTGTGAGAAGTTGCAATTAACTTTTTTATTTTTTTATTTCATGGTGGAAACAAGCTTCCGTTAACAGTAATATTGTGAAATATTCACGCAATTTAAAATAACTGCTTACAATGTGATCAAAGCTGTATTTTCAGCATCATTACTCCAGTCTTGAGTGTCACATGACCCTTCAGAAATCAGTCTAATATGATGATTTGCTGCTTAATAAACATTTCTGATTATAATCATTGTTGAAAACAGTTGTGCTGTTTAATATTTTGGTGAAAATGATGAAACAGAAATAATTTGTAACATTTTAAATGTTTTTACCATCCCTTTTGATCACATTGCTGCATAAAAATATTAATTTCGTAATAAAATTTTTTTTTCACTTATATATCTTTATAGTATTGAAATATGCTTTCTGCAAACCCCCGGATTGTGTCAAAATACTATATAAGATATATTTACTGTAAATCTAAAATATAGTTTTTAAGAATAAAAGGTATCTAAACAGAGAAGACATAAGAGTTACATTGCGAAATATTCTAATGTGCAAAGGGCAGATATGTCATATAATTAATAACTAGTACATAATGCCAAAGTGTCACACTGCAGTCAACAGATGACACAGCATGATTCAACCAAAAAACACAAATACAATATGAATCTGTAAAACAGCTTTTTATTACAGTTGTGTCTATTGAGGAAGCGGCGTCGTCTGCTGCCTGCATGTCTATCTCTGACTCAGACAGGAAGAAAGAAGAACAACAAAAGATGGCATAGAGAGATAAAGAAAACGATGGCTGGGAGGGAATGAGAGAGAGAGAGAAGGAATGGAAGGAGGGAGTGTGACGAAGAGGCTGATGAAATGGATTTCCCCTCCTGTTGCCATGGCAACAGTGGTTAGTGGATGAATGATTTTCAGTACAGTCAGGTAGCTGCGAGGAACAGGCTGGAGAGAACAGGACAGCACAGCTTTAAACAGCATTTTCTCGCTCCCGAAAATGTTCATGAGAATTGCTCTCGTCCACCTATACAGTGGGACAGACTTAGGACTGCTGTACTATGAGAGACAGTATAGTTGCAGGTGAAAGATGCTATGAGAGCTTCTTCTTTTTTTTTTTTTAAAGCAACCCACAAACACTCTGCTTACGCAAACAAAACCCTCAAGATGAGGCAGTGACGTCTTGAAAGCTCACGAATGCTCTCTTGAAACAATTTGTTAGTATTGGTGCCTCACCGTAAATGTCTGAGGAACAAAATTCACGGCGCACTAAATGTATAAGAAGGATCACATTCTGCACATTTTGCTAGTTCTCGTATCTCTTTTGGAATAGAAGAGACAACAAAGACTACTAATAAAAAAAATTGGCAAGTATTAATAATAGTCATCAGTTATACCTGTAATACTTAGTTCACCCAAAAATGAAATTTCTGTCATTAATTCCTCACCCTCATGTCGTTCTACACCCGTAAGACCTTCGTTCATCTTCAGAACACAAATGAAGATATTTTTGATCAAATCCGATGGTTCAGTGAGATAATGAACACTTTCAGATGCCCAGAAAGATACTAAAACATATTTAAAACAGTTCATGTGAGTACAGTGGTTCAACCTTAATATTATAAAGCGATGAGAATACTTTTTGTGCGCCGAAATAACGACTTTTCAACAGTATCTAGTGATGGCCGATTTCAAAACACTGCTTCGAAGCTTTACGAATCTTTTGTTTTGAATCAGTGATTTGGATCGCGTATTAAACTGCCTAAATCACGTGAACTATTGAAATTGCGAATCATTTATGACGTAACGAAGCCTCATTTACTGAAATCATGTGACTTTGTCGCTCCGAATCACTGATTCACAACAAAAGATTCGTAAAGCTTCGAAGCAGTGTTTTGAAATCATCATCACTAGATATTGTTGAAAAGTCGTTATTTTGTTTTTTTGGAGCACAAAAAGTATTCTCATCTCTTTATAATATTAAGGTTGAACCACTGTACTCACATGAACTGTTTTAAATATGTTTTAGTATCTTTCTGGACATCTGAAAGTGTTAATTATAGAGGCCTCGCATCGGATTTCATCAAAAATATCTTAATTTGTGTTCTGAAGATGAACGAAGGTCTTACGGGTGTAGAACTACATGAGGGTGAGGAATAAATTACATAATTTTCATTTTTGGGTGAACGAACCCTTTAAAGGTGCTCTCAGTTTCTTATTTATTTAAACAATTTTACACATAATAATTTTTGATATTTTATTTATTGATCTCAATAGCCTAATAAAAGCTGTTTTATTTCACCATGGAGTGTGTCGCCTTATTGAGATCACATGACCAACACAAAAAATACTGAGTGCAGCTTTTGAAATGAAAGAAACTAAAGGTTAATAAAAGTCTCAAGGTTGCGTCATACTATAACACCAACTGTAATGTGCACATTGGGTTAAAACCGCAGAGCTTTGATCGCGAGTCTCTGAGAAGTATCTTCACTAACAAATAGTGCTGGAGTATTTTGGATTCCTTGACTTACAGTATGTTTTAGAAATCGCATGTTAGTTTAAGTTTAAACTGCAAAGAACATAAAAACAATGACACTTAAAAAAGGTTTACAAAATACATTTTCTTCAACTGATAGTTCACAAAAGGGGAAGGGACGACAAAGCCAAACCCAGATTCAATGGCACCATCTAGTGTCAAACAGCATAAAGTGTGGAGCCCGCAGCAATTTTACAATAAATGGACTAGAAATGATCATATAAATAGAAAGAGAGCATTTGTCCAAGCTTCTAATGGTTTTAAATAATTTAAATCAATATGGTAACAAGCATGTGCCATGTTATCAAGGCTACACAAGTGTTAAAATCATTGTATAGCATATAGCTTAAATCATATAGTAACTGACCCAACTGCTTCACAAAATGATTCACTGCTGGTTTCCCAGACAAGGCTTAAGCTTGTCCCAGACTAAAATGCACATTTGAGCTGTTTTAACTGAAAGCAACTTGCTGACATATCTTAAAATATGTCGGTGCCATTGTTTTGTCTCAAGATTCACAAAAGTCATGTTTTTCTCTAAGGTATACTAATACTCTAATTGAACTAATCCTGGTTTAGTTTAAGCCCTGTCTGTGAAACCGGCCTCAATGTTTCGAAAAGCGAGCATGGAGGCCAAGGTGTGTCACTGGAAAGAGAAGACTATTGATTTTTTTTGCAGAATATTTAGCTGACATTGCAGTAGAAGACAACCCTCCTTAAAAAGCATTAAAATCTAAAATATATCTATTAAAAATTTTATATATTATAAATTATAATTTAGGATTTGATTATTAAGGAAGTTTGCCTTCTAAAGCAGTGCTTGTTCTTTTAAATATGTCTATATGCTTCAATAGTTTATACTAGTGTTTATGAAATGAACAGAGGAGAATAATTGTGATTAGTCAAAGTACGCCAGCTGAATCCTTATAAATGTTGCAAAGATATCAATGTATTTTATATGTATTTTAAGACAGTAAAAGCAAATAACAAATCTAGGAGGCTAGCATGCATTTGACACTTGCTAACTTCTGCATAAGTCCAAGAAATAAAGATTCAAAAATAATTTTTCATAATGTCTAGGTTTACAAAGTTGCCAAATTTCCCTAATATAACGTAAACGTTACTGACTAAACATTATTGTTATCAAACATACAAATAAAAAACACACTTCTCAATTTTCATTATACTGAACAAACATTTATAATGTAAACTATAACATACAATTTAAGATATGGAAGTCCATTTCCGGCACTGAAAAAAAAGAAGATTATTGTGACTTTTTATCTCAGAATTGTGAGATAAAGTCAGAATTGTGAGATATAAAGTCAGAATTCTGAGTTATAAAGTTAGAATTCTGAGAAAAAAAGTCAGAATTTTGAGTTATAAAGTCAGAATTCTGAGATATAAAGTCAGAATTTTGAGTTATAAAGTCAGAATTCTGAGTTATAAAGTCAGAATTCTGAGATAAAAAGTCAGAATTTTGAGTTATAAAGTCACAATAATCTTTTTTTTTCATCGGCGAAATGGGCCACTGAAAATAAAGAAGATTATTGCGACACAATTTATCACAATTCTGAGATACAAAGTCAGAATTCTGAGATAAAAAGTCAGAATTCTGAATTATAAAGTCAAACTTCTGAGTTATAAAGTCAAAATTCTGCATTATAAAGTCAAAATTCTGAGATAAAAAGTCAGAATTTTGAGTTATAAAGTCAGAATTGTGAGATAAAAAGTCAGAATTTTGAGTTATAAAGTCAGAATTTTGAGTTATAAAGTCAGAATTCTGAGATATAAAGTCAGAATTCTGAGTTATAAAGTCAGAATTCTGAGATAAAAAGTCAGAATTTTGAGTTATTAAGTCACAATAATCTTTTTTTTTCATCGGTGAAATGGGCCACTGAAAAAAAAGAAGATTATTGCGACACAATTTATCACAATTCTGAGATACAAAGACAGAATTCTGAGTTATAAAGTCAGAATTCTGAGATAAAAAGTCAGAATTCTGAATTATAAAGTCAAACTTCTGAGTTATAAAGTCAAAATTTTGCATTATAAAGTCAAAATTCTGAGATACAAAGACAGAATTCTGAGTTATAAAGTCAGAATTCTGAGATAAAAAGTCAGAATTCTGAATTATAAAGTCAAACTTCTGAGATTAAAAAGTCAAAATTCTGAGATAAAAAGTCAGAATTTTGAGTTATAAAGTCAGAATTGTGAGATAAAAAGTCAGAATTTTGAGTTATAAAGTCAGAATTTTGAGTTATAAAGTCAGAATTCTGAGATATAAAGTCAGAATTCTGAGATAAAAAGTCAGAATTCTGAATTATAAAGTCAAACTTCTGAGTTATAAAGTCAAAATTCTGCATTATAAAGTCAAAATTCTGAGATTAAAAGTCAGAATTCTGAGATATAAAGTCAAAATTCTGCATTATAAAGTCAAAATTCTGAGATTAAAAAGTCAAAATTCTGAGATAAAAATTCAGAATTCTGAGATATAAAGTCAAAATTCTGCATTATAAAGTCAAAATTCTGAGATTAAAAAGTCAAAATTCTGAGATAAAAAGTCAGAATTCTGAGTTATAAAGTCAAAATTCTGCATTATAAAGTCAAAATTCTGAGATTAAAAAGTCAAAATTCTGAGATAAAAAGTCAGAATTCTGAGATATAAAGTCACAATAATCTTTTTTTTTCAGTGGCGGAAACGGGCTTCCATATTTAGACGACAAATAACAATCAAGAAAGAAAAAAGTTGCCGCTGACCCCAACTAACTTTATGATGACGCATAATGGGGGCGGGACTAAACCCGCTCAGTTGCCGGGAACGCAAATAGCACGTGGCTTGCAGCCGGCTGCTGCGCCTGCAGTTGATTCACGTTTTCCCACACAGTTGAGTTGTAAGATGGCGGCGCGGTGGGGTACAGGCGAGGAGATGTTAAAAGCCTGTAATACTCAAATGTTCTCACCGGTGAATCTTGACGAGGTAAGAACTGCACATATTCATACTTTTATAGTGTTGTGTCCGAATGAAATCGATGACATTTATCGCTGTGTCAAATATTAGAGGTAAATACGCGATGATGTGCAGGACTTTGTGACACGTGGATGGTGAAGATGAGATGGTTTTTGCAGTTCTGCTTGCTACATGTGAAAAATAAAATCATGTGTTGCTAGATTTCTTGCATATTTATACTGAACTCATTTGTCAAGGGACGAATGCACAAATTTGGTCCTGTTAGCTGATGTGGTCCTGTATTTACACCCATAAGAACTTACTCCATCACTCCAAACAAGTGATTAAACAACTAATCACACTTTTTTTTTTTAAATTAGGATAGTTTTGCAAACTATAAACTCATTGTTTTGGTGTTTTAATATGGTGTTTGATTATCTGCAACCAGGAATTGTTAACTGTTTACGTGTCAGAGCTAAAAGAGAAGTCCAAATTAATGTATATTATGTATTTTGGCTTTATTTATTATTAATCTCAAAACATATATACTTATAGTTGATGGTTTATTGTCAAATATGGCATTCTTGTTACATTATTAAGTGACTCACACCCACGTGGTTAAGAATGAATCTAACAGTGTTTACGCATGGTGGTACAATTTACTAAAATGGTTGAAACTGCAATTATTTTACTACATTAGGTCGTATTTAGCATTGTCGTGACTGTGAATTATAAAGTTATCCTCATGTCGCTCAATGCGGGTTGACTAGCTGTCCAGCACGTGGTGCAGGAATGAGTGGTCAGTGATGTATTTACTTAAAGCACTCTTTATTTCAGCCCGTTTATGTTGTATAACGAGAGTGATTTATTACCATTAAACTGTCCTAAAAATGTAATATTGCTTTCTTTCAAGAAAATAATAGTAAACATGCAGAATTTGTGTTAGCAAGGCGTGTTTTGAAACGTGCCGGTGTTGGGTTTGCCCAGTAATGCACTGCGGCATGATGACGTGAGGGTGGGCAACACGTGGTTGTAGCTACAAATTAACGCGTTTATAAATGGAACATGCTTACATTTTTTTAGTACATTTTAGTAAGTCTTTTATATTAACATTAGCTCATTTTTAAAGTCTTGTTTACCACCCTTTGAGTTTTAGTGTTTCAAATTCATGAACAATACTATCAATGTTTGTGTTATTATCAATATTTCACTTGAAGCCATGTGAATAAATGATTATTAGAGCTGTATTAACACCAAAGCTGACCATAACATCAGCTGCTGCAGAACAGGCCAGCAATACAAGCCTCGAATACAGAGCACATTGTCTGTAGTTGTTAAATATAGGAACATGAACATGTTTACAGACTTGGCTAATGCATTTTTTTTTTTACCTTGCAGTGATTTCTGGTTTTAAACTAGAAAAATATTATTAATACTTAATCATTTTGTTGTAGCCTCAACCAGACTGCCCAGTAAATGAAAGGAAATGGAGACCTGAGGTTCAGTTTCTCTGGTTTGTTGATGGGTCAAGGAAGACCAAACATTGAAGTCTCAATGAAATAAACATGGACTTTTTTTTTTTATGGAATATTGCAGGTAGAGATCCTTCAGGGAAGCTTCACTGGTAGCTGTCTGGAGTATCCCGGCCTTAACAATGGAGATGCTCTGGAGGTTTTACATGGCTGCTTGGATCCTTCTATTCTGTCCATTTTTGAGGACAACCCCACTGGAGAAGTAAATAATGCCTTTTATAAAACTATTCATTGCGTGATTTGCTTTCAGTGCAATGATTTGTTTGTTGAATTTCATTTGTTTTCATGTCCGTCAGCAATGGTTTTTGTTAAATCCCTCCTGTGTTTCAGGTTAAATGTAATATTGATGAGGAAAGCGAAGCGACGCTGCTCACAGCTCTCACTGAAATACTTGACAATGTTGACGACGAGAACTTGTCCCCTTTTGACACCCTGCCGGATTCAGACCTGTTCTCAGGGCAGAAGGGTCAGGAACAGTCTCCGGTGAGTCTCCAGCTTGTCTTCACTGGTCTAAACATGTCAGGAATGCACTAGAAAGTTTGTCATTTTTGTTTTTTGAGCGGCTTGATGCATTTTCAGATACTGATTTTTCCTTTGTCCACTCTAGCTGAGAAAGTTGCTAACACGGTCTCCTCCAGAGTCATTGATTCATGCAGTACAATTTCCCGGAAAGGTAACTTGGAAATGTCCTGACTTTCTCCCTCATCATATATAATATAATATGTGGGCTGCACAATATATCGAAACATGGCAGTACAAAGATATTCATATCGTATCTATCATCTTAAAAAATACAAATTTATTAGACCACCTGTCACAGATATTTTAGGATTCTGTCAAAATTGTCATTAATTAATCAAATCACAAACTGAAACAACCAAATAGTCTTTATTCACACTTGATAACCAAAGAAATTATATCTTTTTTATTTTGTATGGCATTCTTTGGCCTTTATAACAGCTGGCATTGTTTTTGTCTGTTTTTCCACAGTCTCTGTTGTTATTGACTTCCAAATAGTTAGTAGTAGTTCCCAAAGACTTGCTTTTGATGACACTTTTGTGCGATGTATCTTTTGAATCCATTAAATCCCTACAATAACTAGATTTTAGCATTAGAAACACTACAGACTAAAGAGCCGACACACATTGGTGTGGATTAACCATTACAGAAACATAAATTTACAGGATTGGAGATTACCAAAATCATTTTTATGCCAGCTGTGGCACAACCCTTACATTTGGTGGTCTAATAAATTGAAGCACTAAAGTTTATCATTACACTTTGTTGTTTTTGATGGCGGTTTTAACTAGGGCTGCATGATTTTAGGGAAGAAAAAAAAATTTCTGCATTTTGTTTTCAATGCATAACTTTAAGGTTATGTGAGACATGTTATGTTTGTTTTAGAGTCTCCCACGAATGCAGAGAGTATCTCAGCAGAACAGTGAAGGAGAAGAGGAGGAAGATGGGGATGCTAATTTTTCAACACCGAGTGCTAATATTGATTTGTCGTCACTGGAGGAATTTGATTGGTGCCTTCCCGTGTCCTTGGAGCAGGATGGAGAGAGCATGCCTGTCACTCTCAGCGATTTAGTAAAACACATGCACCCTTACTGCATGACGTTATGTGTGGAAGGAGAAGAGGGACAAGAGCATCTCCTGCCTGAGAGGGGCCTCGTGTTAGAAGTGGTTGATCAAGGAGAGCATGGAGAGCCCATCCTAGCAATACCAGATCTCAGCATCCCTTTTTCTCACACAGACTCTGCAGAAGGAGAGCAAAGAGTCCCGGAGAAAAGCGTAAACAAGCCGGAACCGAAGCCTGAGGCCAGTGCTGAAAAATTCCCACCACCTTCGGAAGTGGAAGAGGAGAAAAAGGTTGTCAAAAAGAAACATAAAGCTGTTAAAGCCAACGTGGTTGAACAAAGAGTTTTGAGAAGCTCAAGAGTTAAAGAGGAGCCCCAGAAGAAACAACAGGAAGAACACAAGAAAAAGGTGACTTTTTCACCTG
This sequence comes from Zacco platypus, assembly GCA_038088235.1. Lineage (NCBI taxonomy): Eukaryota > Metazoa > Chordata > Actinopteri > Cypriniformes > Xenocyprididae > Zacco > Zacco platypus. The sequence goes on along the minus strand of CM076078.1, from coordinate 4,377,962 downwards.
TTCTCTTTTCGGCAGAGCCTGAGAGACCTACAACTGAGTTGATGGCCCCTGAGCCACGGGTTGAGCAGGAGCACGTCACGACCCCTCAAGCCGAAACAAAAATCACTGACTCGAAGCCAGAGAACAAACCTCTTGAAAAGTCTGTAGCGGAAGAACCACCCTCAAAACACGAGCCTGTTAGCGAGCAGCCTGCTGTTTGCCAGCGAAATGAAACTAAGCCCAAACCCCTCAGTTTACAGCAGTACCGTCTCCTCCGCCAGCAGAAGAAACCAGATCCGGTGGACAAAGCAGAGGATTACAGCACTAAATGGCCCAAGTTGCCCGAAGCGCCCAAGGAACTTCCCCCAATACCCTGCCTGCCAGACCCAAACCCCAGAGACCCTCGTAAAACTTTCCATACTCCTGTTAAAAAAGACCTCGGACCTGAAATCATGCCCGCATGGCACCCGAGAGGCCCCGCTGCTCCTCCAACACCTGAAGCCTTGCTCATCCCTCCAGCTTCACTGATGGGTTCCTCTAAGAAACCTGCAACCTCGAAAGCATCAAACCCTCCACCTTCAGGCACATCTGAAAGTTTACCCCATTCAGCCCAGTCATTACCCCAGAAACTTCCTGCTCCCGTCAGTGTGCCACAAAACACTATTCATACCAAGACCTCTGCCCCGATCAGACATGTGGCTGAGGTGCCTCCTGAAAAGATGGTTTCACCACCAGTGTCCACTACATCTGGAGACTCTCACGGTCTCAATAAAGAATGTTTACGTAGTAGCCCCAGTGCCTCTCAAGTGTGTGAAGCTGTGCCGTCTAAAGTTCCCTCAAGGCCTCAGATGATCACTACACCGGTTCAGAGCTCAAACTCTAGCCCTCTTAAACCTAGTGCTGCTGTGCCTGCAAAGAGAGAGACAGAGCAGGTTGTTTTGGCCCCTGTGTCTGATCAAGCCAAAAACACCCTGCCAACTAATTCTAAAAAGCTGACCTCACGGTTACAGCCTCATGTTCCACCAATAGCTGCTCAGCCATTTTTCTCGGCTCAAGTTCAGGCCAGAGTTGTTGAACTGGCAGAGCAGATGAGGATGGCTTCTTCTGAGATCCCCAAACCAAAGAACACCACAGTTGAGCTGATTGAGTCATTCACAAATGAAATTGGTGAGCATTTTTCCATTTGTAGTTAAGAATTTCTGTGGATTGGATTATAATGAACTTTTTCCCTTTAGGTATTGAAGCTGCTGATCTTACAAGCCTCCTGGAGCAGTTTGAGGAGTCTCAGAGTAAGTGATATTATTTCTCTTTTTCTTTTCTTACTCTATCAATTATTAAAATCATGCTATAAGTCAAGCTGACTATTTGAAGCATGTTAATGCTGAGCACACCAGAGATGTCTTTGGAAACAAGTGCCCTCTTAGTGAACACGCATCCATAATGCCATCATTAGAATGCAGACCATTAGTTCGTAAGCAACTAGGCCTCGCTTACGTTTGGGGCTTGGAGAAAGTTGGCATTCCTGGGACGAAGGAATTTGTCAATGTTGCCAGATCAAGCACAGGTTGCAAGTACAAAGTTCACAATTTAACGCGAGTCTGTGCGCTGTTGTCACAAGACCGTGTTCATCTTATCTTGATGTATTAATGGCATTCGGTTCAAATGAGGTAAAACGGACTAAAGGTTTGTTTCTTTTTTCTTAGTGTAATCCTATGTTTAACCTAAATTGTGAAGTTGTGAAATGAATAAACATTATCCAGTCATATAGAACCATATCATTACAAAAGTTATGCAGATGGAATATATTTTTGTTCTAGAAAATGGCTGCATTTCAGGCTTCAAAAAAGAGGGTGTGGTATTCCTAAAGGTGCGGTCACATTTACCATTGCGTGGGAAATTCAATGGCAAAATCCAGTCATTCCAATAGGAATTCTGCACAATTGGGAGTTTCGTTTTGAAGTCAACAGAAATTAATTTTCAAGTTGGTGAGGTCGCTGTGCTGACCAACAGTAAACTCTGATGATTTTTTTTCTTCAGTCGTTAAGAAATTAAGGTTTTTGAGGAAGAACTTTCCAGGATTTCTCTCTTATAGTGGACTTCAACAGGGTTCAATGGGTTAAAGGTCTAAATGTCAGTTTCAATGCAACTTCAAAGGGCTCTACATGATCCCAGACGAGGAATAAGACTCTTGTCTAGTGAAATGATCAGTCATTTTATTAAAAAAAAAATACTTTTAACCACAAATACTCGTCTTGCACTAGCTCTGTGACACGCCACACATCATGTAATCACGTTGGAAAGGTCACGCGTGACGTAGACGGAAGTACCGAGCAAGTTTTTACAAAGCGAACGTGCAACGACTTAAATCAAACAGCCTTAACAAAAAGGATACAAGAACTGTGTCGGACAATTTTGAAGTTAGAGGAGAAAATGAGATTGTGACTTCCCTCTACGTCATGCGTGACCTTTCCAACGTGATAATGTAATGTGTGGCGCATCGCAGAGCTTGTGCAAGACGAGCATTTGTGGTTAAAAAAAATTATTTTATTTTTTTAAAGAAAATGACCGATCGTTTCGCTAGACAAGACCCTTATTCCTTGTCTGGGATCATTTAGAGTCCTTCAAAGTTGCACTGAAACTGCAATTTGGGCCTTCAACCTGTTGGTTTTACTTTACATGGAGAGAAATCCTGGAATGTTTTCCTCAAAAACCTCTAATTTCTTTCCGACTGAAGACAGACATGATGTGGGGGTGAGTAAATTCAGGAAACTTGAATTCTAAAGTGAACTAATCCTTTAACAATAGACCATAAAACTTTTTTCCCATGAAAATTTGCTGAAATTACGCTAATGTGACCCCACCTTAAGGATGGGGTGTGTTGCTTTAAGAGAGGGCGTGGCTTTAATGAAAAAAGCTATGTGCTCATTCATTGAACTGCTGGAATTCTGCCCCGTTAACACAACCATTTTAAAACCAGTTGGCTGTCTTTGTCTGAGGACATGCAGGGGCTGAATACTGACATTGATCTTTAGTCTGCGGTTTCTCAACTGTTGAGTGGTGAAGTGTGGTTCATTTTTGAAGAGTAGCACAATACATGCTGTTTGTTGTGACACTGTTCTGCTAAACGCCGAGCAATCTGGTTGTTGCAGTTATTTTAAGGGTCTGTCCCACCTTCACCTCCTGTATTTGGTCATTCACAACCCTCCTTTTTTCTTTCCAGCAAAAGAAGAGCCAAAGGTACCGGAGGTCTGTGGTAGAGCAGCCGCTGTAGGAAACTCCAGGTGAGTATCATGAGGCGTAGTGATGGAGTTACCCTACAGCCCTTGTGCTGCTCTCACACCAAACTCAGTGTTTGTGTGTATGTGTGGCCATAAGCCACATCTCACCAAGACCTACCGAAACAAATGAAGTCTCTCATCGTGACTTCGGAATGTGAAGGTGGACATTGGAGACAAACATAAGCGAAGCTTGTGTCAGTCTTGAGTGATGTTTAAATAACATCAGCTGTTCAGCGCTTTTGATGTTGTTGCCACTGCATATTGTATTTATTTATTTTCTTATCTTACTTCAGTTACGAGCTGCACGTGGAAACTAAGGCCCTGGAGAAAACCCGCAACCATGACCTGGGAAGCACAGCAGGTAATTTTTTTTTTTTTATATATAATTTTTAGTGTGCAATATATTTTATGTACACTATTTGAAAGTTTGTGATTGGTAAAATTCTTTACCATAAAATGCTCACCAAACCTGCATTTATTTGTTCAAAATGCAGAAAAAAACTAATATTTTGAAATGCAATTATAATTTAAAATAACTGTTTTATGTTTTAAAATGTAATTTATTCCTGTGATCAAAGCTGACTTTTCAGCATCATTACTCCAGTCTTCTGTCACATGATCCTTCAGAAATCATTCTAATATGTTGATTTGGTGCTCAAGAAATTATTTATTACTATTATTATTATTATTGTCAATGTTAAATGGTTTTACTACATTTTTTTTTTTGTGGAAACCGTGAGGTTTTTTTTTTTTTTTTTCTTTTCAAGATTCTTTGAATCGAATGTTTAAAAGAACAGCATTTATTTGAAATAGAAATATTTTGTAACCTTATAAATGTCTTTACTCTCACTTTTTTCCATGAATGCATCCTTGCTAAATGTCAATTTCTTAAAAAAAAAAAAAAAATATATTTTAAACTTTTAAATGGAAGTGTACATGTATTATAGCCTCTTCATTTAAATGGATGTTATCCATTTTGTTTTTATAATGCAAACACATTCCTATTCCTAAAGTAATAAAAATATAGAATAAAAGTAAAATGTAACTGACTCTTCCCATAGGCCTTACACCCCCTGCCACACCCCCACACCAGATGTGGAAACCTATTGCACCGGTTTCACTACTGGGGAAATCCAAAAAGCCAGAAGTCTCTAAGCCTGCTCCTAACAAGGCCATTCAGATTGAAGCAAGACCACTACCTTCAAATAAGCTGCGCAGCAAGCCTCAGACCCCTATCACCACTGGACAGACTCAACCTTTCTCCCTTGACCACGACTACTGCCTCCCTCCAAAAGAACCCAATCAAAATGAAGTTGGCAGTCGGTGGAATGTCAAACAACAGCCTAGCATTGTTATCAAGACTGTCGAGCTGCCCTCCATTAAGCCAGTGCCGAACAGTGTCTCCAAGGCCTCATCAGCTCCTTCACTTACAGAAGGAACCCAGAGGAATCTCAGCTTCAGTCAACCTTCTGCAGATACGAGGTGCACATTAAATAGCTCTACCTTTGTGACTCCAGATGCCTCTCCGAACAGGCCTGACTCTGAAAGCTCTCTACTGGATGAAGCTAAATGCAACCAGGAAAAATCTCTGGACTACTCCGAGTGTTCCTCCAGACAGTACCAGCCGGACAGAGGTCGCACAAAACGAAGATACAGAGCCCGATCCTCAAGTAGCTCAGAATCCAGCTCAGAGTTCTCCTCCAGATCACGTTCACCACCCAGGAAAAGGTCAGATTTGACATTTTTGTCTGTGGTTATACACATGCATAATAATGAGGGTAACGTTGAAAGTACAGATGTTTTTATTTATTTATTTTACATTTACAGGTACAGGTCTCATCGCTCAAGCAGCGGATCCAGTTCATCATCTCGGTCTCGTTCCCGATCCAGCTCCAGGTCGTTTTCCCCACCTCATCGGCGTCGATGTTCCTATTCAAGCTCACGCTCGGGATCTTGGAGCCACAGCCGCTCTAGATCAAGGTCCTGCTCTTCTGATTCTCATGGACATCGGAGTTGGAAAAGTCAAAGAAGGTGAGAGCAGGCATGTTAGCTAATGCAGTGCTACTGTGCAGGCATGGATCAGAAGAGTACGTTTTTTTTGTGCATTTATTAAAAATATTGCAATATTCCATTTAAAAAAAAATAAGATCTTTTTTGTAGGGGTGTAACGGTACAGAAAACTGATGGTTTGGTAGTTTTGAAGTCACCGTTCGGTACAGCAATGGGGAGAAAACTAAACATAAATTTATTTTTTATTTTTTTAAACAGTGGTTTACTGATCAAATTGTGTCTGTCTTAAATGAATTCATTTTAAATTAGGTTTCTTAAGGAAAATATGTATCTGCTAATGCTGTAAACTAAAGGGACACTTTATTTGCACTTTACTATATTATTAAAGGTTAACAACAGAGCCTAAACTATTAGCTTAAATTCAGTTGCTATTTATTTGTGTAGATATATTAAACTCTCAAATACCAAATAGTATGCGAACTTGTAAACCGCACAAGGCAGTTTAACTTCTATATCTAATTATAAAATAGTTTTTACTCATTCATTGTTGAAATATTTACACAGTGGCTGTCATTTTCATGACGGATATATTTGAACACATTAACCCTTATGCGCTGTTGGATTTCTGTGTACACTCATTATGGAGCGGGTCAAAATGACCCTAATTGGATTCAATACAATTCCTCAAAAATCACACTATGAAAAACAACAAAGATTCAGGTACAAACTGTAAACTTTTGATATCAACATTTGTCAAATATTCCAAAAAATACATATCTGAAGATATGATTTAATGAAAATGTTTTTCAACCATTTTTTAAAACGGTTTTGTTTTGACAAAATTTGAAAATAAACATTACATTTTTAAATACAATAAATATATATATTTTTTTTACTTTTTTTTTTTTTTCTTAGATCATAACTGAACAATTAAATGTAGCTGTATAATGAAAATATGTACTTTTCCTAAGTTGGCTGTTTTGTAAACTCATTTCATAAAGTCAAGTTTCTTCTGACATGATGAGCAAGTGTGTGCTTTCTGGATCAGAACTTCACACACATGCTGCTGGTAATGTAACGAAATACGTTACAAATTACTTTTTAAAGCATGTATTTTGTAATCTGTAGTGAAATACATTTTAAAAGTGACCCACCCAGCCCTGTTTATCATTATCGAAAAAATCCTGGAAAATTTGTCAATATCGCCAGGGCTGGACCGGCGCGTTCGGTGTGCCATGAGAGATCTGTGGGTGGTGTATTGCGTTTTTTTTAGTTCAGTTTGAATATTGTTACACCACTACTATTTTGATTTCATGGTGACATTATATTATGTTTTATTTGTTTATTATTTCAAGTAAAAGATTTTATTTTTATGGTTTTAGTACAACTTATAATAACCCTGATATGTTTTGACAGCCCTAATCAGAGGTCTGGTTACCACAATTCACAAAATTGCAGCGAGGATACGAAGGTGCGCAAAGAGAAAGCCATTGTGAGTATTTCAATCAAGGAAGATGTCTTATATTTTCCTAGAGGCACCTCTGTGATTTCTGACTTACCAATCGAAATGTTTATTTCTTTTAGGAGGAGCGGAGAGTTGTTTATGTTGGACGAATTCGAGGAAGCATGACTCGCAAGGAGCTGAAAGAACGCTTCTCATTCTTCGGAAAGATTGAGGAGTGCACTGTGCACTTTAGAGAAAATGGGTATGGCTTCTCTAAATTGTATTTGTGTATCGCTTACCATTAACAAAAAGATTGCTAACACTCCTGTTATTTCAGTGACAACTACGGCTTTGTTACGTACTACAACAAAAAGGATGCGTTTAATGCCATTGAGAACGGAGGCAAGCTGAGGGAGCAGAATGAGCTTCCTTTTGACCTGTGCTTTGGAGGCAGGAGGCAGTTTTGCAGATCCAGTTATGCTGATCTTGGTGAGTTTAGCATCATTAGCTGTTCTCCTTCCTTTTGAAGTAGTGATGCACCAGAATTAATTGCCGAAACCAAAAGGAAAGCTTTCATTTAACTGAAGCTGTAAATAAAAGTTTGGGTAATAGTGTAACTTGCTGTGCCGTTCAGGTTTTTTTGGGCTAAAATTTCGGTGCTATTCACTAACTAACCGTCTTTGAAAATATTCCTATTAAAGCCTCCAGATGTGACAGTTTTTGTTTTTTGATGGCTTTCAGATTCAAACCGGGAGTACGATCCAAAGCCTACAAAGGGCAAATTTGATGCACTAGACTTTGACACTTTACTCAAGCAGGCTCAGAGGAACCTGAAAAGGTAACGATTAGTCAAGCCACCGACGAGCAGACCGATTACCTCAGAGCGACATGCTGCCCCACACTTCCAGTGTTGCCTCTCAATTACTGTTTTTGGTTTTTGTTTTTCTATTTGTGTTTTTGTTTCTGCAAGTTTACACCTTCTATTGAAGTGAAGATTTGTAAGAAAAATCGAAAATGCAAAAAATATAGTAAAAAATGTGGAATGAAAAATGAGAATTTTTTTAAAAGGAATGAAATTTATTTAAATGTTTTTTTTTTCTGACTGAATGTGGGATACATTTTAATTGAATTGAATGAAAACATTATGTTGGGGAAATGGGTTTATAATGCTGAAGTTGTTTCAACCTAAATAAACCCAAGATGAAATTGTCTCTCTTGTTGTTTCTTTAGATTAACAAAACATTATTGTTAATATGTTGTCCAAATAAGCAACATATTGACTTGAAAGATGGTTTTGGGGGGGGTTGTCTTGATTTTTACAGAAACTTAAATTCTAGCAACAATGCAAAGTTGGTTCACAAGACCTTAAATCAAGAGCTGAAAGTGTTAAATACATAGTCACTGCATTAAAAAATTGCAGTATTTTGTCCTGTCTTCCAATACAAATATCTAAACCTCTTTTAAATCAAGATGCATTGGGATACAAATGAGAAATTACACGGTTAATTCTTCAAACAAGAAAAAATACATGCAAGTTATCATAGTTATGAAAACTTTTGAATTAAGTTGATTTTTCTGAGCTCAATGGCAGGTATTTCAGTTTTAATCATAAACTCGCTTCATTTTGATCAGTTTCACAGAAAACAATACATTTTTTGTCATTTTGCACCAAGTAAATATCTTGATTTAGAAATCTTTTGTCTAAAAAGTAATGGATATCTTGTATTTTCAAACTAATGTTGCGGATACACCCATTTCTCACTAGACATTCAATGATATATTAGATATATTCCTTACGTTTTCTTTAAATGTCTTAAAAAGATTGAAATCCACCTTCATAAAAGATGAATGAGTGAATTTAAAAAAAACAAAAACGCGACCATTATCGGCGTGCACGCGCCAACGCCTTCTGAGGAGATTCAAGTGAAATGTCTTCTCAAATGTGGTTTTTACAACAAATGTCATCAGATGACACGAGTCTAGTTTGTAAAGGACTGAGATGATTCATGTATGTCTTCTATATGAACGCCGTGTTGAAACCCTATGGTTGAAAGCTGCGCGAAAACGATGGACCGAACCATTCACGACATACGGAGGGGTGACATTTCCTACGCGATATGCAAATGTCCGCTGAATGTGACAATAAAATATACCCCAACTAAATGAATATACCTTAACATATAACATTGTAATTTCAGCATTTTAATTTCTTTGCTTTTTGTTAGCATAAACAACAAGTATTCATAGCCAGACTTTTAAGTGTAGGCACGTCTGCGCAGAGACTGTAGACATAAGAGATGTTCATCTCGGTTTTACTGAAATACACCGATTTTTATTAATATAGTCGTCCTCTCTCTCTCTCTTATACAATAACCTTATCAATAGTTAATAAACAAGGAAAAGTGCACGGAGATACAAAATAAAACATGTTTCATTCAAAGACTCCATTAGTGTCAACGCAACAAGGTTCATTTATACTATTAAATCTACATGTATATGTATAAATAACTTATCCAAAATTATTATAATTAATGTCTGACATCAAAAACTCTCATTCAGTCTGTACGCGAGCTGATAATATTCTCGCTGTCTCTTTAAGAGCCTCGCAAGAGATTTGTTTTCAGACTCACACGAACCGTCCTTTACTGGTTCAAACCGGTTTTCTGAGAGTGCGCAGTGAGTGTAAACAGGAAGAAGAGTGCAGCGTTAAACACTGTCGATGAATGTTACGATACTTTGACATGCTCTATTTCATTCGAGGTCTAGTTATTGTAAGAAGCTCGGTTAAAAGTCATTAATTGATGTCTAATACACGACGTCAACAAAAGCTCTTGAGAGAAAACATCGGGTAATGCTAACTGGCGGTTCTGGCTAACACACCGTTTAAAGAAAAATGCTAGCGAGTGAGATAATATAGTACAGAAAGCTTTCATCGTTTTACGTGAATGACTGTCGTGTTTATCAACGAAAATATCTGCAGGTAGTACGGTAGAATTCCGCTCCCTACCGGTGACTCAATGGCCTACTAACCCAGTAACGGAAAGCGGGTGACGGGTTAGATTTCCTGCGGAAGAATATTTTTGGACTAGTTCGATACTTCCAACAGCGGTTATTTAGTGCAATTCAAAATGGTTCAGAAAGACAAAATAATAGAGTCGTCACAGCCAGAAAATGAAGCAAATCCAGTGCCAACCGAAGCTGTGGTAGATACGCAGTGTCCAGTTGACGAGCCCAGTATCGGCGTTGAGCGAACAGGCCGAAGGAAATTCATCACCGGTGTTGTGGAGGGTGAGCAAAAAATTCAACCGATTATGGTCAAACATCACGTATATTGAGCAGTTAAACATGGGTTATCTCGGTTGCATACACCGTTTAATTATAACATGTGTTAAATAGCCATATATTTTTAGGTTTTGATTGGTTGTGGCATCTGTGTGTGGAATGTGGTGCGTTTGTCAAAACCGTTTGTTGCACATTGTTCAACACAGGCTTCTATGGACGGCCATGGACTATGGAACAAAGGAAAGAGCTTTTCAGGAGGTATTGTGCAAGCGTGCAAATAGCTTGTCCCTTATTCACATTCTCTAGTACATATATTTTGTATATATTGTGTACTTGTGTTATTTGTATAGTTGTGTGTGTGTGTATTATACACGTCTAAACGGCTCATAACTTATGTTTATTGCGTTTCAGGCAGCAGAAATGGGGTTTGAACACCTATCTGTACGCCCCGAAAGATGACTACAAACACAGAATGTTTTGGAGAGAAATGTACTCTGTTGAGGAAGCAGGTGATCTATCAGATGTCCTTATGAAATGGTAATTATTTGTTATGCTTTATATTTACGAGTGTGCATTTCTGTCTTGTTCTTTTAAAGAGCAACTCACGACTTTAATAAGTGCTTCTAAGGAGCATGGGATTGAGTTCATTTATGCCATTTCCCCTGGCCTGGACATTACGTTTTCAAATCAGAAGGAAGTGTCGACGCTTAAAAGGAAGTTAGACCAGGTAAGAATGAACTAATTTAGAAGTCGGTGTTTTTGTGACCTATATCATACATCCTCAATTTTGGTCTGTCTTTTGTGTAGGTCTCTCATTTTGGGTGCAAGTCCTTTGCCTTACTGTTTGATGACATTGATCATAACATGTGTCCAGCTGACAAGGAGGTTTTCAGCTCTTTTGCACATGCCCAAGTGTCTATCACCAATGAGATCTTCCAGTATTTGGGAGAACCTGAGATATTTTTATTTTGCCCCACAGGTAAGGTTATTATTATTGTTTACTAACTATGCGGCTTTGTTTGATTCTATCGAATGTATCGTTTCCATATTATGCCTTGTCATAATTATTGTCTTGTCACAATCTGCTTGTCTTCAGAGTATTGTGGAACATTTTGTTATCCAAATGTGTCACAATCGCCTTACCTGCGCACAATAGGTGAAAAGCTGCTTCCTGGTATTGAGGTGCTATGGACAGGTAAGTTGTATTTTCTTTGAGGGGACTGGAATAATCGTTTGAAGATGTCTATTGGATATTAAAAATGGTTTTTCGTTGTTTGACAGGTCCAAAGGTAGTTTCTAAAGACATAACTGTTGAATCTATTGAAGAAGTCACAAAGATACTGAGGAGAGCTCCTGTCATCTGGGACAATATTCATGCTAATGACTATGATCAGAAGAGACTTTTCTTGGGGCCTTATAAAGGCAGGTCCACAGAGCTCATTCCTCGGCTAAAGGGAGTCCTCACCAATCCCAACTGTGAATTTGAGTCGAATTTTGTGGCCATTCACACGTTAGCCACGTGGTATAAGTCTAACATGAATGGAGTGAGAAAAGATGTTGTTATGAGTAAGTATGTCTTTATAATGCATTATAAAAATGAGTAGTCACTTTGAAATCGAAACAGACCGTTCTTAATTTTTATAGAATATTGCAGTGTTTTATGATAAATTATTCATCCATGGACTATTATTATTATTGTTATTTGAATAAATACTCGTAGGAGATTGTCGCAATTAGCAAACAATGATCCAATCAATTCCCTATGGACAAAATTCCTCCCAAATTTTTTGTTTTGTTCAAAAAGCTGTTTCATTCTGGTATACATCACAATTTCTGTTTATCGGCTACTTTTAAATCAGCTAGAATTCAGACACAATTAGATAGTATTCATAAGGAAAAAAACTTTATTTTTGACATTCTACAAAAAAGTTATGCAGAGTGCCTGTTAAAAAAATGAAAAATGCTATTTTTTACTAAGTAGTTTTAGTTTCACCCCTATCGAAAAGGAGCTGTAATTCATCAACTTTATATCTTATTTGTGTATTTAAAGGGATAGTTTACCCCAAAATGAAAATTATCCTATGATTTACTCACCCTCAAGCCATCCAAGGTGTATATGACTATCTTCTTTCAGACTAACACAATCAAGAGTTATATTAAAAAAGGTCCTGGCTCTTCCAACCTTTATAATGATAGGGAACGGTTCTCCTGATTTTGAAGTCCAAAAGATGGTGCATGCATCCATCCGTCATAAATATCGTCATAAATGACATCAACACTGCTCCAGGGGGTCAATAAAGGCCTCAAGCGAAGGATGGGTTTTTGTAAGAAAAAATATCCATATTTAAACTTTATAAACTGAAATAACTTGCTTCTGGCAGATGACCTACAGAAGAGTGACCCCTGACCTGATGCATGATGCATTGACGAACGCGGAAGCACAGAGGATAACAAAACACCAGTCACACATTAAAAAGTCTAAAACAAGAATTTATAAAGCGAAATGCCGGCGGATTTTGGTATAAGAGAAGCGGAGCTTGATTTTGTGGCCCAGCCCTGTTTGTTTGAACCGCGAGAGGCGTTTAAAGGCCAATTTATACTTCTGCGTCAAATGTACACCATAGCCTACACCGTCGTCAGCATTTATACTTCTGCGTTCTGTCTACTTCACCCAAATACTAGTTGGTGGTGGGGTTTCTATGTTCCATTTTCAATGGCGACTGAAATTAAGCAGATAGTGATGGAGTTGGACATGATCGATGTTGAAAAACATACTTTTTGTGAAATTACTAAAACTGAAATGCAGAACTGGTTGAGGCAGAAGGAGAGTGAATTTTCTGTGCTTGTCCGGCCAGTGGCGCAGAGGAACATGCCGTAAATATGTAGAAGGAAATGCATTGCTACCAATCGAACCAATCACAGATCTTCTCGTGATGTGCAGTTACATTTTTTTGGGGAGGTGAACATCAGGTTACATGACTATGCATAGGCTACACCTTACCTACTGTGTACACTTGGCACAGAAGCATAAATTGGGCTTAAACTCATGCAATTCACACATGCGTCATGCACAATCATCATGCATCGCATCTTTTGCTGCAATTCGACTTGCTCAGTATGTGTATGGTCGTCTGCCAGAGGCTAGTTATTTGAGTATAAAGTTTTAAATATGGATATTTTTCTTACAAAAACCCATTGCTTCGCTTTAGAAGGCCTTTATGAATCCCCTGGAGTCGCTTGGAAATTTATGATGGATGCATGCATTTTTTGGACTTTAACCATTTCACTTTCACCAATCACTGCCATTATAAAGCTTGGAAGAGTCAGGATATTTTTTTTAATATATTTGATTGTGTTCGTCTGAAAGAAGATCATATACACCTAGGATGGCTTGAGGGCGAGTAAACCAAGGGGTAATTTTCATTTTTTGGTGAACTGTCCCTTTAATCTTGTCCAATTGTAGCTTCATTGTTTCTCATTTCTGTGTTTAGCGGACAGTGAAGACAGCACTGTGTCCATCCAGATAAAGCTGGAAAACGAGGGCAGTGATGAGGAGCTAGAAACAGACATCCTCTATAGCCCACAGATCGCGCTCAAGCTGGCTCTCACTGAATGGCTAAGCGAGTTTGGAGTGCCTCATCAGTACAACAGTAATTATGTCTTCTTTGTGTAATATTTTGTAACATAATCTTTAGTTGTTTTGTATTTTAGTATCATTTATCTTAACATTTCTCCTCTTCGTTGTAGGTCGGCAGGTACCTCACAGTGGAACCAAAAGCACTTCTGTGGATGTTCCTGCGCTCACTTCTCCCAGTCTGGGCACTTCAACTACAGTGACTACAGTCTTCCAACAGCCCATCATGAGTCCAGCCGTGCCACTTGGCGATGAGCTGCACGTGCTCGGCAAAGAAGAAGAGGTGGAGGTGGAGAAGAAGGAGTCCGATGAAGAACCCATGGAGATGGTTGTGGAGAAACACGACGAGGTGGATGACAATAAAAATGTCAACCAGATCCTCACAGAGATTGTCAAGGCTAAGATGACAGAAGATCTCAAACCCATGGACACAGACAAAGAGAGCCTGACAGAGTCCAAGTCCCCAGAGATGTCCATTCAAGAGGACTCGGGCAGCGATATTGCACCAATGCAGACTGATGATCAACTCAATAAGGAAGTGTTTGTTCCAGGTCCCAATGAGAAACCACTGTTCGCTGCTGAGGCACTTACCCTGGAGGATTTGACGCTGCTGGCTGAACTCTTCTACTTGCCATACGAACATGGTCCTAAAGCAGTACAGATGCTGAAAGAGTTTAACTGGTTGAGAGCCAATAGCAATTATGTCAGTGTTAACTCCAAAGCAAAGGATCCAGAGAAGGTGAGAAATGTCATATTTAAAAACAAGGCTTTAATGGATAGAAATACAGCTTTTGTACAACTTGGTGTCAGACTGAACAAAAAAAAAAAATACTCTTTCGTTGTCATGGGATTATCAGGGCATTTTAAAATAGCATTTTTTTAGGTCTGAAAACGTCACGAAGAATCATAAATTCTTATAAATAATGTAGTTTTTTTTTTTTATTATTATAAGTGCTGCCCCATACTAAAATATTTAACAGACTAAACATTGCTCTTGTATAGAGTATAATATCCTTTGTAATCCTTTGTTTGATTTGTGGACTAATCATTCATTTTAGTCTGTTGAGTTGAGTCAAATCTTCACATGTACTGGTTCACAAATTAATTTATTTGCAAACGTTAGTGAATTTAAATGATTTTTATTTGAAAATGTGTAGGTCAAAATGTCTAGGAACTCTTTTTCAATGTCATGGCCTTGTTTTGTCCATGTTGAATTCAATAGGAAGCAAAAATGTTTATTCAGTAGACTTAAATCAGACAAAATGGTGGCAATGCAGTAATTATTTGCACCACATGGCGGTGCCTTTATGTTAGAACAAAATACTCACTTTGTAGGTGATTTCACATTTTTAGCAGTTGCTGCTGAGCTGGTTTGAAGTAGTAGAGCCTTAATAGCATAGTAATGACAAGTTGGTTTTCATATGTTTCACATAGGTGACTGAATGGCAATCTAGAGCTGAAAACTTTGAGGAGATGTGCTGCTCCGTCATCCAGATGTTCACCAGACTCTCCAACTCCGTCAACAGGACCATTCTTTATGACCTGTATCCCTATATCTGGGATATAAAGAGTATCATCTCAATGGTGAAATCATTTGTTCTGTGGTTAGGTAGGTCTGGCCACATATCTCTTTGCTGCCCCTCAATGCTTTTCAACCATGCTTAGCCCATGAAATTCTTAACTCATTCAGTACAATCCCAAACAATGAGCATTCAATTCAATAAATCACATTAAAGACTTCACATCTACACTTCAAGCATAGCACCATTTTATAGTGATCATTAAGATTTCAGGTGCTCAAAATGCATTCTTTAACAGATGGCAGTGCATATTTTTAGACTTAAGTGAATTAATTAACACTTTCTACTCTATCATAAGACATCAGTCATCAGTCACGGTATGAACGGTTTCCACATGAAATTTCTTGGGCGAAGTCTGCCATTTATGGGAAATTAAGTCTAGTGTACAATCGCTTTTCTTTACTTATTTTCACTTTGTGTAAATACTGTTTTCCTCTACTGACTGGATGCTGTCCTCATTGCTAGTCAGTGCTAGTCTGGCCACTCTAAATCTGGTAGAATGAATTGGACGGCTGTGGTCACAGTTGCCAGGGTGGGTCCTGCTGCTTGCTGTGCATTCAGTATCATTGTGCGTTAACTTGGCAACATCTGTTGCAATCTCTTTCGATCAAGGGTGTGATCGTGAAGGAAAATAGGCCCCTTACGCCCTAGCGCGCCGCGCATGCGAACTTGAAAAGCAAGGCGGCTGTGTAAGGCTATTCTGGTGCACCATGAGCAATTACTTTGTATATGATGATTTATTTGACCATATCTGCTGTAGGGGTGCAACGGTTAAAATGACTTGCGTTTTGGTTTTTATCACGGTTTTAGAGTTTGGTGCGGTTCGGTATGTGCTACTGCTGTTCATGGGGGGAAAAGGACTAGTCTACTGTCAAATAAAAATAAAGAAGAAAACAAACAAACTACAAGCAACAGCACAAATAAATAGTAGTGCAAAGATACAAATAAAACTTTAAAAACATAAAGTGACAGCAGTCTAATATTCCTGCTGTCTGTAAGACATAATTCAGTACACTGCCGTACTAAACACATGCCGTCTTTCTCGAGTGTTTATGTTCATTTAAGACGTAACTTACTATGTTTGCTAGGATACTCACCAAGACAGGCATGTTGACAGTGTTTGTGTGAATTTGTCCTCAATATTATATAAAAAACTCAATATTTGCACGCTTCGGATGAGTGCGCAAATCTTCTCGCAGCGTGCGCGCGAGTTCTCTTTCACGTCTTGCGCTTGAATGTTTATAAGGCTTAAATGAGTTTAGTTTAAACTCGGATATCAACGTGCATAAATGATTACTCATATCCGAGCATACGGTACTCGCATTGAGCAAAGTTTAGGGGAGGCCAGAATGCGTATCCATCGACACAAACATAGCCTAACTCCTTTTTTTTTTTTTTTTTTTTTTCTTTTCTTTTCTTTTTTTTAACCGAGAACCGTTACACCCCTAATCTGCTGATTATGTGCATTACAGAAAGATACTCCACAAACAACCTCAGTGTATGCTTTACTCTAACTGAACTGCTCTGCTCAGAAAACCCTTGTGATTCTACATTCCAGTGAACTGTACACAGTTCTCATGATCCTAAATTCATTTGTGCAGTCAGGGTCTCTCATGAGAGAAACGCTTGGGTCATTAGCCAGCCCTTTATTTATGATGATTTTATTGAGAGACCCGTCACTTACTGAGAATGCCCATGTTTGTTATCCATATAGCTTCTGGGCATCACTACAGTGCAGTTAGAGTAATGGATTCTGTTCTAAATGAGGTTTTTGTTGGAAGTTGGTTGAGTAATTATAGCACCAGCATGGCCTGGGTTACCTTGGTAACCACATTTTATTCACAGGTTTCTGTCCAGCTTTATAACAAAGCAACACAGCAGGCAGCAACCAAAACTGGCATGCCACACCTAAGTTGTTAGCTGATGGAGGGAGAGCTGCCCTTTATGTGAGAACATGCCCATTGAACAAATGTGATGTTGATGTAAATTTATTAGGTTTTTGTGCAGACTGCCACATCTCAATATGCTCTTCAGCCTCTGTTTGCATGGACAGTCTGAATCCCAGTGCATTTTCAGCCAGCATTTCTGCCCCATCCAAAGCAGTGCAGATGGCATCCAGTCAGCGGCTCACTGCTGTTGTGCTGAGATCACTTACTAATGAGCTCTTGTATTGTCTTTTCCCTTCGTTATGTACAGATGGAAGAATCCTCAGCACAAGTTTCTACTGCTATTGGACGGACAGTGCCCGATGTATGCACAGTGCTGCGATTTATCGTTTTCTTTTCCGGGTTTTATAGATATATTTTCTTTTTCGTTATGTGCATTTTAATTTCTTTCAATGTCTCGGGAAAGGAAAGGTTTTTGAATGAAGTCACATTTGCGCAGCGATAGCTCAAGTTTTAGGTGTTAACCCCCCAATTCTTTTCTCTGGCAGCTCTAACATGGTTTTTGTTTCTATCAGTAGGCCCAATTGAAATGGCTCAGACCAGCTTTACCACACCGTCTTAGGGGAAAATGCATATTCTTGCCTCATCTAAACACCTCAATAATGAGAATAATAAAAATATTCAGTTTACAAAAGTATAATTTACTAGATAGATAAATAAATAAATAAAAACAGTAAAAGAAGCGATAAAATTCCCCTCAGATGGTGTGTGTTCTGTGTGTCCTGCCATTTCACCACAGGATGTGTTAGTATGTTCAAATTGATTGAAAACGGGGGAACTTTGTCTCCTGGATCTGCGCTGCATTTGTCTTGTTACATGACACTGAGTCCTCATCCCCTCACATTGGTACTGCTATCTAGAAACGAATGGATTTCAAATTGCAACATAAAGCTTGTGTCTGCTTAACGGCGATTTAAAAAGTGCCCGATTTTATCGTAGTCATCAGGAGCAAATAGGAGTAGTGACTGGAAAGATTCAGTTGTTGCAGACTCTTGAATTAGAGATCATTTTGTGACTTGCCCATTGAAGGGTCCAGATCTACTCCATCGATCATGTTAAAAAAATCAACTTTCATTCGATCAGAGAAAGCGGCCACAGTGGTGGCTGATGAACAATGCTCGATAGTCATGTGACAAGGCAGATAGGTCTAAATGTGACTTCAGATGAAGGTTAGAATCGAGAGGGCTTAAACAGCTGAAGCTTATTTAGCACCAGCGAGCGAACTGACGACGTATAACCAACAAAATCCCGTTGTAGGAAAAGCGCTACAGCTAGTAATTCTTGAATGTCTCATCTCTTCGAAAAAGACTGAAACAACCAAACATTATCCTAGATTGCATCATGAACCTCCCTTATATCTCCTCGAGGATCATGTGAAAATCAAATTTTTTAGCAATGTGCCCAAATCTGACATTGCAGTCAGTGTAAGTCCTCTGTCATCGTAAGCTTAAGCTGCTTGAGCCCTAGGGAGAAGATATCCACGCTTTTCACTGTTGTTAATCTTGAGGCGTTTATTTTCAATTGAATTATTTGGAAGTAAGACACCTCTACCCTATACCCCTTCCCCCTCATTATGCCAGAAAGCCCCTCATATAATGTTTTCCGCTTGGATCTGATCCCAACAGGGTGTCGTAGTCAGTCGTCAGCACAGTTCTTAAGTGGCGACCAAGAGCCCTGGGCCTTTAGGGGCGGTCTAGCAGGAGAGTTCCAGGTATCCAATATTGAATTACCAGCAAAATGTTACACGAAGATATATTTTCGTTTGTTTTAGATGTTGCTGTGGTTGCATAACGCTACGGGTTGGTCTGTTTAAGGTGAGCTGTCAGCAGCTGCATCGAAAAACAAAGGGGTGTTGAGCCATTTGGGCTTTTTTTTTTCTTGAAGTGTCAACTGAACTGTTCAAACGGCGACTGTCGGGTCCACTGTTTGGGGTGATGGTGTTTTCTAACCCAGCCTAAATTTGGATTTCTTTCAGCAACTGCCCAAATGAGATGCTGCTTTTCCCCTTGCGCTCGCGACAGCGCAGCATGGCTAGGTTTTATTTTATGACATCTTGTTTCTTTGCAGGAAACAGCGCAAAAATTATTTCCACATTTTGTCTGCGCTTGCGTCCACAACACTGCGCTTGCGTGTGCGACTGCGAGTCTGCCTGTTCAAAGCTCCATGAACAAAATATTACTGATCCATAACCTCAACATCCTAAAAATCCTACAATTATTCGGTTATCTCGAATAGTCCGTCGTGGAAAATATGTCATGTTTTAAGCTGGAATGGTTTGGTCATGGAGTTTTGCTCTGCGCTCTAGCATCTTTCCTTTTCTCTACAGGAAGTTCTTGCGCAGCGAAAAAGAGCGGGAAAGGAGCATCTCCTTTAGCCAGTTAAGCCTTTCTCAGACCAAGCCTGCGCACTTTTGTTTCATTTTGGTTTCTCTCAAAGAAAAAAAAAAAGGTGGAAAATGATTGTCAATGGTACGTATCTTAAGTATGACGTTTACATGCTCTTGCTGAAAACTGACCAACCAGAGAAGCCAGTTTACTTGTGAAGGCATCTATTTCCATGCCGGTATTAGGCACATTCTTACTCCGCTCCTGTGTGAGGTTGGTTCGGCTTGAGCAGGTAAACTCGTGCTGAAGTTGTAGCAGTGCAGTCACATGGTCAAATCTAGAAAAGTACTAAACTATTATATACTTTTGCTTTGGTCTCCACAGAGACTGTTGCCAATTGATGGGGCAAATGATCTTTTCTACCAGCCACCACCATCAATGCCTACTTCCAAAATCTATACCATAAGGCCTTACTTTCCCAAAGACGAGGTAGGTTTTGAGGCCTTCATTTTGTACTTCTAAATTTTGGTGTTCAGTTTCATGAAATCCTAATCACCAGGGTAGGGTTGCACCAGCTGTTCATAAAGTATTTAATTGAAGCGTTAAGTACACACTAGGGGCTCGTAACTACTAGCTAGTTTGTAACTCACTATACTTAATTTGGTTGCACCATCTTAAAGTAGTACGTAGCTAGTATTTTATAAGCTCTCTGTAATCGCATAGTCACATGATATGCCATTTGTATTCAGGGAGTCAATAACAGATTGATCAGAAGGAGTTTAATTTTATTCTGATATGGTTGATTTATTTTGTCTCGCGTAACTAATAGTAAACGTTTGTTTCCATTGATACTTAATCGTCAAATAGCAAAATAGGTGTTTTTACACGTAAACAGCATTTCAGAAACTGTATTTGAAATTAAAGGGTTCGATTACCCAAAAATCAAATCTGTCATTAATTACTTACCCGTAAGACCTTTGTTCATCTTCAGAACACAAATTGAGATATTTTCGATGAGATCCAAGAGTTTTTTTTTTTTGTATTCCCAAAAGAAAGCAGGTCCAGGAAAGTACTAAAGACATTGTTAAAATAGTCAACGTGACTACAGTGGTTCAACCTTAATGTTATGATGTGACGAGAATTCCTTTTATGCGCAAAAACAAAAAATATAACGACTTTATTCAACAAATTCTTCTCTACCCTGTCAGACGCGTATGCAGTTGACGCAGTGAATGCAGTTCAGCCGTTCCGGTATCGCTCCCTATTGGTCGACGCTGTTCACGTGAGCAGCACGACGCATGCGCGTTTATATAAACCTTGTGTGTATTTGACAGTTTAAGTGCAATTAGGCGCAAAAGATAACTTGGTTTAGTACTTACTCGCTGTTTGACAGGATTTTAGTGTGCGCGCACTTCAGTGTATGCACTCCGAAAACCACACATCAGAACAATGTGCAAATAAAATGTTTAACCGGCAAGGCTTTATACGCATACAATTAATAAACTTTCGTGATTTGTAAATAACTGCAATGTCATGTGACCATAAGCCTACCTCCATTAACATTGATAGTATTGTAATATTCTGAAAACCAGATCAGTGAGACATTGTTCAAAAACCGTGATATCACACAGTCTTAGGTAAAACACTATCTTATTGATATAATTCAGTTAATCTGCTGTTTTTTTTCCAACCGTTACACCTGGTCGTAGACTTTTTAGCTTGTATGTTGTTACGTTTATGGCACAAGACAAAATTATGTAGTTGTGCTTAATTTGCAACTTAGAGTAGTTGCGATGAAAAGGGATACTAAGATGGTACAATCGACCCAAGGAATGTTAATTTTGTGCTTTATGTTGAGGGCATGACTTGTCTACATCAAGCTGTCTAGTACAAAAACTCTATAGATGTTTTAAGTCTAAATAAAACGTTGCTGTTGGCTGCTTGAATTCCCAGCTGAGGTGTCCCAGTTTAAGCCGTGCTTTTAGGTTTTATTTGCAGCACATCTGAAGCTTTCTGCTGAAACGGCAGTCTGGTCCACCTGTTAGTCTTTAGAAGGTTCACATTTTGTGGAATGAGAGCTGTCAGATGCCTTCACACTGCATCTCTCTCACTTTCTGCACTCAGTCTGCCATCTATAAGATCTGCAAGGAGATGTTCACTGAGGGCTGTGATGGCATTTCTTTCCCAGATGAGTCACCAGACCTTATTGGAGACAGGTGAAGTTTTAGCTTCAACTTTTAGTCACATTGATGTGTTATGTATGCTTTATTAATAACATGTGAACTTTGTACCATCATCTTCATCATTGCAGGTTAGTGGGAGGTTTTTTGACGCTCAGCCCAGACTATGGCTTTGTGCTCGAGGATGAAGAAGGTATCTGCGGTTATGCTCTGGGCACTGTGGATGTCAAACCTTTTGTGAAGAAATGCCAGATGAGTTGGATTCCTTTCATGCAGGAGAAATACAACAAGCCAGACACCGAGAAGGACCTGTCAGAGGCCGAGGTTTGCATGTCATGTCATTTCTTCTACATCAAATTCTACCTTAAAAGCCTGGCATATGAAATAATAATTTAGTGGAACCGTTTATTGAACCTTCAGACAAAATAAAGAAAAGAATCTAATAAAAGTTTGCATGTGCTTTTTTGTTATTGACTTGCAGTTGCTGTTATTTATTTAGCCAAAAAGAAATATCAAATTTTGATAGCTTGTAATGTAAATCAATGATATTTTATAACCATATAGCAGAAATATCAGTTGTTACTCTACATCTCCCAATAACACATCTTAATAAGATGACATCTAAATGCTTTGTTTTATGATCTGTTTTCATTGTGGTGGGCAAAACAAATATTTCAATATAATATGTAATATATAAAATAAATGTCTTTTATAAGCTAAAAAGGTTTAGAACATGTTTATGGCAACTTCATCTTTTTTTCTATATAGAAAATGATGCTAAGTTTCCATGAGGAGGAGGAGGTTTTGCCAGAGTCGTTCCTCAGTAACTTCCCATCGCTCATTAAAGTGGACATTCACGCAAAGGTTACTGACCCCAGTGTAGCTAAAAGCATGATGGGATGTCTCCTCTCATCGCTGAAAGCTAATGGTAGGTAGTTGTGTGACATGAACCGTGTCCGTTACACATGATGCTATTATTCATTGTAATAGTAATAAAATTGTTATTACACAGTTATTAGTCTGTAATTACTTAAATAATTGTACATTAAAGCCGATTTGGTTACACTTTATTTTACTGTGTCATTGTTACATTCGTTACATATATTTACTGTAGTAATAACTAGAAATTATGCATAATTACATGCAATTAACCCTAAACTTTTAAGGTGTCTTTGTTACAGTGTAACTATACATTTAAGTACTGAGTAATAATAAGTAACTACATGTACTTACTATAGGTTTAGGGTTAGGATGAGGGTTTGTTTAGGGTTAACTGCATGTAATTATGCATGATTGATATTTATTACTACATTAACTACATGTAACATGTGTAACCATGACACTGCAAAATAAAGTGTTACTGCTGCTTTTTATCTCTTTGTGGGTTTCCTTCCTCTTGCCACATTCTACTATACAACTTTAATCAGCAGAACAATGTTTACATCTCATAAAATTCAGATGCTAACATGAAAAGCAGCAGTGATTTTATTTGATAAACACTTCGTTTTCTTCTCGTTTGTCAGGCTCGCATGGTGCCTTCTGTGAGGTCCGGCAGATGGACAAAAGGATGTTGGACTTTTATAGCAAACTGGGCTGCTTTGAAGTGGCCAAAATGGAGGGATTCCCAAAAGACGTTATTATAATGGGGAGGAGTCTGTGAATCTGAGCCGCCTAGAAGAAGAATCGCACAGAAGGAGCCGCACAGAAGTGCACAAAGCTTTGGCCCACATTTTAAGGCCCCAACTCGCTACCTGTTCATGTAAATATCACATGTTTTGTAATAGCAACCCTGTAACGGTAGCTTAATTCACATCATTATGCCGAATGCACTTCTAGAATTTTAGGTGCTGTTCATTCACTTTTGCTCTGTGGTGGATGCTCAAGAGTTTGAAAGTGAGTGTGCACATATGGAAATGGAAGAAGAAGTGAGTCTGTAAGAGTAATTCAGGACGCATGAGTTACTTTCACTTTTTTCTGGTAGGCAGATTGCTTGAGTTGGCCAAGTGCCATTGAACCTACTAAATCTCTTAGATGAGGCCGAGTTGCAGCTTGTGTTCAGCATATGTGCATGTTTAAGTTAATGTCTAGGTTCTCCAGACAAAAAAAAAAAACTTGCCATTACTTGATAAGAGATCTTAACTTGATGGGTTTCAATAGTTCATTTCAGTGCTTTACAGTGTTCGAAGCAATAATCCTCAAGGACTTCTTAAAAGTCAGGGTTTGTGTTATTGCTTTTCAGGACATTGTAATAAATTCTGCAGTTTTCCAGGTTGAAACGGTGTCGGTGAGCTCATACGGAGAATACGGCGGGCTGAAGCGATCCTTTGAGGTTTGGGAAGCTTTAGAAAAGAAAAAAATCTGAAACTGAACTTTGAGCAGGCAGAAGTGAATACAGTTAAACCATAATGTTCATCGTTTTTAAGACCGCATGGGATACTTTTGTGTAAGCCTTTAGCATGTGTATCTTTTAGCGATACATTTTTTTTCATTTTGTACAAAACGATGCCTTTCGGCTCTTGCCCTTCTCTGTAATATATTTGAGGTTAATGAAAAAATACTTTCCTACACTTCTTCTTTTGTTTAAAGTGAATTGCACATTTCTGCGACATAACAGGGTTACATTATAATTCTGTTGTTTACAAAAAAAAGTACAATTTGTAGCTTAAACCTCAAGACCAATGCCCTGCACAGTGTCTTTAATTAGAAGGAAAATTAAAACTAATGGAAAAAAAAATTAAGGTACATTTAATGAGTTATCTTTAACATATACTTGAGATCCTTTTTCTGTTGCCTGAAGAGAATAACAGCCATCGCCTGTTCCTAACGCCTCTTTGTTAACTTTTAAAAGCCCCACAGTTGAATCTGTGTTTCTCTGAAATTGACTGTAAAATGCAAGCCAATGTCAGGATTGTTTCCCTGAATGAAGGTACAACATGAACTGCTTATTCTGTCTTTATTCCCCTTTTTAACCAAAAGTATGGAATTTTTTTTGGTGTGTGAAATCTGTTGTTGTGCTGTTTCCTGAAAAACTAGATCGAGCACAAACGTCTCTTGCAGATTCCCATATGTAACGTTTAAAATAATTCCTGTGTAAAAGAAAAATGTAAATACTGTGCATGTGATGGGCAGTTTTTCACTCCCCCCCCCCACCCCATTTAAAGGAATTTGTACAAAAAATGCTATTGTTTTTTTCTCCATGGCTTGTTGCTTGGATCATTTTATTTTGGTTGATAACACAATGTAAAGGGCTTTTTTTTCTTCCTTTTTTTTTTAAAGGACATATACAACGCATACATTTAAAAAGATGAAGACCTTTCTGTATTTTGATGTATTATGATAATGTATATGTAATATAGTTGTAATTTCTGTAAGGGTTGTATGTAATTAAGATGGTTATTAAAATGTTAAATAGAAAAAGAAATCTGTGGTTTGTGAGTGAATTGAAAATGCTTTTTATATGCACAATTACCTTCCCTGTTGAACACTTTTTTCTGTCTTGGTTTCACTAAAACATTAAACTTAAAATTTAACGTTAAAAATTGGAAGTTGTTCCCATTTCCTATCATAGTGTCCTATTAAACTAAATTGGAAATTGGATTTTACTATACACCAATTTCTTTAGCACTAAAATTGGTAGAGTGGTTGAGGATGAAGCTAAAATTATATATATATATATATATATATATATATATATATATATATATATATATATATATACGGTCAAAAGTTTGGAAACATCACTATTTTTAATGTTTTTGAGTGAAGTCTCTTATGCTCAAGCCTGTATTTATTTAATCAAAAATACAGAAAAAACGGTAATATTGTGAAATATTATTACAAATTAAAATAATGGTCTTTAAAATGTAATTTATTCCTGTGATCAAAGCTGAATTTTCAGCATCATCGATCCAGTCTTCAGTGTCACATGATCCTTCAGAAATCATTCTAATATGAGGATTTATTATCTTTGTTGGAAACAGTTGCTTACAATTTTTTAAAACCGGTTGTACTTTTTTCAGGATTCATTGATGAATAAAAATTAAATGCAAAATGTTTTATAACAATATACACTACTGTACAAAAGTTTGGGGTCGGTATTCCTTTTTCCCCTTTTTTGAAAGAAAATTAATACTTTTATTCAGCAAGGATGTGTTAAATTGCTAAAAAGTGACAGTAAAGACTTCTATTGTTAGAAAATATTTTTGTTTTGAATAAATGCTGTTCTATTTAACTTTTTATTCATCAATGAATCCTGAAAAAAAGTATCACAGGTTCCAAAAAAAAAAAAAAAATATTAATCAGCACAACTGTTTATAATATTAATGATAACTGAGTATCAAATCATCATATTAGAATGATTTCTGAAGGATCATGTGACTCTGAAGACTGGAGTAATGATGCTGAAAATCCAGCTTTGATCACAGAAATAAATTATATTTTAAAGTATATTAATATAGAAAACCATTATTTTTTATTGTAATATATTTTCTGTATTTTTGACCAAATAAATGGCTTGGTAAGCAAAAGAGACCTTTCAAAAACATCATAAAATAGTAAAACCGGTAGACCACTGTACATGCGCGAAGGATCATGTGACATTCAGCCTTTCACTCAGCAATAAATTACATTATTATATTAAATTACAATATTTCTGTTTTACTGTATATTTGATCAAATTATTGCAGTCTTATTGCTGAGCATAAGAGATTTATTTCAAAAATAGTAAAAAAAAAAAAATCGTAATTATTCCAAACTTTTGTCTTGTAATGTATTGATTGTTACAATTTCTTTTTAAATTTTGTAACAATTAAAGACTTTTATGTCAAATGCTTATGACGTCGTATTTCCCGCGACGTTTTCACCGCTCTCGTCACATGTGTTTTGTAAACGCGACGCGCACTGTGGATATTGTAGCCTCTATTGAAGTAATATTAGTAACGTTTGAAAAGTTATGTCGTTTTTGGAGGACGAAACATCAGAAAGTGGGGTGGACTCACGCTCGCGACTGGAAAGCTATGTGTTCAGTAAGATCAACAGTCACGCGCCGCATGCTTTGTAGATTTGCTAACACACGTGGGGCAGCTGCAATTGTCAGACTTTTCTTTTAATAATTGTGGCCGGTGATATTTAACATTAAACATACCGCTCTTTTCAGTAATTACATTAATTTCTGCACGTAAACGAAATATATATATTTAATTGTGTGATTTTTGAATCCCCTCAGGCTGTGAGTTGTCTTCTGAAGTTCCATTTTACACATTTCAAGCAGATGAAGATGAAGATGTGGAACATTTTCTGGAGCTCAGGACGGTTCGTAGAATATTTTATTAAAGGAAGAGTTGTTGTTCCAAACCTGTATGAGTTCATTCATTTTCATCCTGTGTGTTTGGAGCCTTTTCTGGATGATTTATGATTTTAAAGTCGGTATGAAATGAAAATTCATCTTTTTAAAAAAAAAAAAAATGCATGTTATAGATCCTATTGTGAACAATTCGTCTGTGCATGTTAAAAAAAAAATCATGATGAAAGCAAACTTGACATTTCTCTTTTTTAATGAAATATTGCTTATTATTGTTTATTAAAAATTATTCATCAATGCACATCTTTAATTAAAATAACTTCCTCTCCTCCTTGAAATGGGGCGGGACAACCTGTCACTCACATGAGATCACAGCAATTGCAAACCACAACCATCCAATCAATTGATGCTTCGCAAACAGTTTGATTGACAGGCGATCTGACCAATCATAACCCCGAATCCGCCATCTTATCCAACAAACCAGTCAGGGAGTAGCCTATAGTAGATTAACGTTGGTTAACTTGAAAAATTGTGTGTACTCACGTCTTTTTGAAACAACATTCCTTCTGATGTTCATTCATGTTTATTTGATGCTATAAATGAACTAGTATGAAGAGATGATCGGTTCACGAGGAGCTACAGCGATCTGTCACCACACATTAAAGACACACTAGACGCTATTTAGTGTTTAAGCTGTTTTAAAAAATTACAGTGTTTTAAATATGAAACCGTTTCATACGT
Source organism: Zacco platypus (assembly GCA_038088235.1). Classification (NCBI taxonomy): domain Eukaryota; kingdom Metazoa; phylum Chordata; class Actinopteri; order Cypriniformes; family Xenocyprididae; genus Zacco; species Zacco platypus. The sequence goes on along the minus strand of CM076078.1, from coordinate 4,350,265 downwards.
TGTCCGTGTCCTTTTTGCTCCGCGATGTATTTTTCACTGCGGGAGAACATGATGTGTGGCGTGAGAGCGCATGGATTGTCGGGTATAGCAACAGGGGGCGGGTTTTGCGAATTCCCGATGGACAAAATTGAAAAGTTCGCATGAAATCAAAATTGCAGCCTTTTAGTATGAATATGTTTCTGTTGTCTCTAAGCTTGTGCTCCAAAACAATGACAAAATCCGTATTTAGAAGATATAAGCATTCTCGCTGCCGGCGAGAGCGTCAAAGTGACAGGAAGTCATTAGTTTTCGATGTGAGCCGGCGGTGCATCTTGGGCGTTGAGGAGCGTTGAAGGGTTGTCAGCTTTATGGTAATGAGCTATGACGCGGTTCGCGGCAACCAATCAGAATATAGAGGTCCTCCGCTTGAGAGGATTCCAGAGAACGCAGTCGTGTAAACTTTGGTTCCGGCCAAGCAAAGCAAAATGGAGGAGAGGTTGATGATTGGGTTTCCCAATAATATACGATATGTGTCCCTGTTTGCGTACAGGGACATGAATAAGAAAAATGCTGCGTGGACCAAGGTGTCTGACGTTTGCATGTTCTGTCTGAAACGGCGCTATATATTGAAGCCTAATGACGCTTAATTTCTCCAGCTAAGCAATTCGTTCTCTGGAATCCTCTCAAGCGGAGGACTTCTACATTCCAATTGGTTGCCGGTTACTTTGGCGCTCTCGTCGCCGGCGGTCTCTCACTTCTGCTGTTTTGATGACATCACACTGCACTTAAGCTTCAAATCAGATCTTCTGTCCAATCAAATGCTCTCTAGAATCTGAAGAGTCCCGCCCCCTGCACCATAAATAGAAGCTGAAGCCAAAATCAGTCATTTGTTCACACATTTACTATTTTCTACATGGTGAATGGCGATCAGTACACTAAATAGGGGACACGATTAAGACAATATAAGTATGCTTTCCATTGAGGTGAATGATGTGTGGATTCACGTTGGTGTCACACGAAGACCACAAAACGTATGAGACCTATTTGAATTCTGCACAGAATGCTGTATTTTAAGGCGATATTGAGGAGATTAGGAGAAACGGTTAAAGATTAGAAAGAAATTGCGGCTCAACTCTGGCTGAGCTGTGATATAAATGAAACACTATTGGGTATTTTTAAAAAAGGGGGCGGAGCTGTTCGATGTGTCCCGCCCTGTCTTCCTGTTTCAGAGGAAATTACATCAACGCATTGAATAATAATGCTTTTTCCAAAACACTTCAGTGAACCTACATGCTTTTCTTGTTTGAGAAGACATTTCACTAAACTAAACAGACTACCGCAACTTCCTTTTCATGCCGACTTGAATCAAAGTGTCTCGATCTTCTGATGAAATTACAGATTTTTCATTGGTGATGTATGCAGGACTACGGCAGTCATCTAAGGGCCAAAAAGGTCCATTGTCAGTAGTAAAGCAGTATATGAAGCACAGCTCACACAGAAGTCACTTTCAAACCAAGCAGCTTTCTGTTGGTCAACAGGGTGAACCCGATGCGAAATCTGTGTAGGAAAAACTTTCGACCTCATGCAAATTTCCAGATTGTGTGAATTTCTATTAAAATAGCTGAATTTCGCTAGTGAATGTTTGCCAAAAAACATTAAAGGGTTCGTTCACCCAAAAATGAATTTCTGTCATTAATTCCTCAGCCTCATGTCGTTCTACACCCGTAAGACCTTCGTTCATCTTCAGAACACAAATGAAGATATTTTTGATGAAATCTGATGGTTCAGTGAGATAATGAACACTTTCAGATGTCCAGAAAGATACTAAAACATATTTAAAACAGTTCATGTGAGTACAGTGGTTCAACCTTAATATTATAAAGCAGCGAGAATACTTTTTGTGCACCAAAAAAACAACAAAATAAGAAGTTTATTCAACAATATCTAGAGATGGCTGATTTCAAAACACTGATTCATGAAGCTTTACGAATCTTTTGATTTGAATCAGTGGTTCGGATCGCGTATTAAACTGCTTAAATCACGTGAACTATTGAAATTTCGAATCACTTATGATGTAACGAAGCCTCGTTTAGTGAAATCATGTGACTTTGGCGCTCCAAACTACTGATTCGAAGCAAAAGATTCGTAAAGCTTCATGAATCAGTGTTTTGAAATCAGCCATCACTAGATATTGTTGAAAAGTCGTTATTTTGTTTTTTTTGGAGCACAAAAAGTATTCTCGTGGCTTTATAATATTAATGCTGAACCACTGTACTCACATGAACTGTTTAAAATATGTTTTAGTATCTTTCTGGGCATCTGAAAGTGTTCATTATCTCACTGAACCATCGGATTTCATCAAAAATATCTTCATTTGTGTTCTGAAGATGAACGAAGATCTTACGGGTGTAGAACAACATGAGGGGGAGGAATAAATGACTGAATTTCATTTTTGGGTGAACGAACCCTTGAAATGTGTCCGCCCCATAAACTCCGCCCCTGCAAGCTCAACTTTATGAGAGCAATGTCTCAAAATCAAATCAACAACTAAGTTTGTGCCTGTCATTTTTTTCTTTTACGATAATGCTTTATACTCGGCTGTATGTCATAATACAAACCAAATGATCTGTCGCTGCTTCTATTTCATCGCGACTTTAAGACGTGTAGAGCGTGATGACCTGCACTTTTAAACACTACTCACCTTTCTCTCAAACCATTAGATTTGTCTGGGTGACGGTGCCAAAGAGGAGAATAACCTCGTGGAAGTGACCGCCATGAATCACCAAGGAAAGAAAATATCGGTGCCCGTCGCTAATCTTAACATTTCCTGCCTGCCTATGGTAATGCCTTGTGTTTCTGAGTTATTAACTGTTTATACTATAGGTTTTCAAGTTTTTAAATCAGTTTTTTCTCATCTGTTTCTACTCAGGTAAGCCTCGGGGAGTTTGAGTTGATGGCTCCTGTCACACTGCGCCTGAAATCTGGATCTGGACCGGTGACTGTCAGTGGGTTACATTTAGTTGGTGAGGAATAAAACACTGTCACGAACACACAAGTTTCAAGTCTCTATCAGAAAAATGCATTTAAAGCTAAAAAAAAAAAAGTTTTTCCCTTTTTTGAAACTGAATTAGTTCTCCTCTTTTAGCCACAGAGAATGAAGAGTCTGAAATATCAGATGAAGATGATGAGGATGATGATGAGGATGAAGATGCTAGTGAGGAGGAAATGCCCTCAGTCAAACCAGCCAAGAAAAAGCAGAAAGTTTAAATCTGACCCTGAATTTGAGACATTTACATCAGACGTTTATACGTTTTATACAATATTAATTTCATGTTCTTCTATGAGACGTGACGGAGGGTGGTTGGTGAATTTATTGGGATTTTGTACTGTCGGATTGTACTGTCACAAATGTTAAATGGAACGGTTGAAGCCTCAATGCAGCCAGATCTGTGAACTTTTACTTTATGTTAAAAATGTTTATATTAGTTAATACTGTTACTTATGTGTATGTAAGTAACTGTCAACAACAAACTTCAGGTTCACTCTCAGTTGGAAGACCCAGGAATTCAGTCCTGTCATCCTCGTGCCCTTAAATGAGGCACTTCACCCCAGGATTATTCCGGATGTTCTGCCCCTGTAACACACTGTACCGTTACAGTGACAGGCCTGTCAGTCTGCATCTGCCGTTAGGGAAAGCACCAGCATTCTTCTCCACAGATTTTCCTCTTATCATGAATTGTTTTGTTTGAACTTTTGTTATAATATTTTTTTTTTTAATGGGCAATCAGGGTTTTTAAATCTTAGTCCCTTTTTGAAGGACTGATAGTGAAGTTTTGCATGGTACATTTGATGTTGAGATCAGTCGAGAAGGACTTGCCATGATTGCCGGTTTTGTATTTTTACAGATTTATTTACAGAATCTGTAAATAAAGTTGTTTTAATAGAATCAGTGCAATTGGTACTCTTCTTTAAAAACTCACTTTTACTGTTTTAGCAAATTCATCAGGGTGAACCTGGTTTAACAGCGTCACATGTTTGCAAGTCAGCACATATATATATATATATATATATATATATATATATATATATGTATATTTATATTATATTTATATATATATATATATATATATATTTATTTGTATTTATATATATTATATTCATTTATATTTATTTATTTATATATATTATATTTATTTATATATATTATATTTATTTATATATATATATATATATTCATTTATATTTATTTATATATATTATATTTATTTATTTATATATTATATTAATATATATATTTATATACTCACTTTTTTGTAAATATTTTATTGTATCTTTTCATGATAACACTGAAGAAATAACACTTTGATACAATATAAAGTAGTAAATGTACAGCTTGTATAACTGTAAATTTGCTGTTCCCTTAAAATAACTCGACACGCTAATTAATAATTAACAATAATAATAATTAATGTCCAAACCGCTGGCCAAGTGAGTACACCCCTAAGTGAAAATGATTCTTCAGTGTTGTCACATGAAAAGATATAATAAAATATTTACAAAAATGTGAGGGGTGTAGTCACTTCTGTTTTATATATATATATATATATATAATATCTAAAGTATTATCATTTTATGATATATAAGGAATACGAGGAAGATTATATATACATATGTGTATATATTTATATATATATATATATAATATTCCTTATATCATCATAAAATGATAATACTTTATATTTTATATTATATATATATACACTCTCGTGTATATACGTGTATGTATATATAGAGAGAAAATGTAAAGTTTTATCATGATGATAAACTCAATAATTCCAATGTAATTATATAAATCATTTGATAATTAAAGAAACAGTCCATGTGAACACACTAAAACCACAAATGTATACATTCAGAAATCTCATGCATTTGAACCAAAATGTTAAATATTAACAGATCTATTAGATCAATCTAACATCTATTCTTTTTTTTGTACTTCACCTTTATAAATTGTTTTGATTCATAATTCTTCCACCATTTAAATGTGTTTTATTTTAAAGTGAACCAGAGAAATGTGCTGTCCCTTTAAAATGACGTCAACGGCACGTGACGTCACTTAGCTCCCCCTAGTAACCCTCGTCGGCGTCTCGGAAGGAAGATGGTGAGAAGTTTACCTGCCTCTAGTCCTATTGTCGTGTATTGTGTAATTAACTGAGATCTTAAATACTTTGAAATACGCATGATTTCTTCAGCATTTGCAGCGGGAGGTGTTGATTATTAGCGGGTTTAGTCTGATGGATCAGCGGCGTTAAGTCGCAGTTATTTGCCTTCCTCTGTCTCGTTACTTATTGTCCGAATAATTAATCTGATTTAACACATGTAAGAAATGATTAATTATGGTATTGTAGTCTCCAATGTTAAAGGGGATAGTTGAACAAAAGGTGTCATCAATCAATGCATTTTATATGTATATATATAAGAGTGAATGCTGACATTATTTTGTATTTAACACAAGCAAATGAATAAAATTAAATATATATCATACGTTTGTCTTTTTCACACTTGGTTAGATGAGGTTCTTAGTTTCTTTCTCGCAAATGTCCACACAGTGTCATTGCTGCCTTGTTTAAAATCTGCTGATTGAGCATATTACGTTTATTCCAGGGTTTGTTGTCAATCCTTAGAAAACTAAAGACTGCCCCAGACCAGGAGATCCGCATTCTGCTCCTCGGATTAGACAATGGTGGAAAGACGACGCTTCTCAAACAGCTCGCCTCTGAGGACATCAGTCACATCACCCCAACACAGGTGACACACACACACACACAGTTGTGATTTCATGTTTTATGGGGACATTCCATAGGCGTAATGGTTTTTATACTGTACAAACTGTACATTCTGTCCCCCTACACTAACACTACTCCTAAACCTACCCATCACAGAAAACATTCTGCTTTTTTACATTTAATAAAACATTGTTTAGTATGTTTTTAAAGCTACTCATGAAATGTCCTCATAAACCATGTTTACGTCATAACACCAGTGTAATACCCATGTCATTATACATATTTGTGTCCTCATAAATCATGAAAACAAGCACACACACACACACATGTTGTGTTTTTGTGTTTATGGGGACATTCCATAGGCGTAATGGTTTTTATACTGTACAAATTGTACATTCTCTCCCCCTACACTAACACTACTCCTAAACCTACCCATCACAGAAAACATTCTGCATTTTTACATTTTTAATAAAACATTGTTTAGTATGTTTTTAAAGCTACTCATGAAATGTCCTCATAAAACATGTTTACGTCATAACACCAGTGTAATACCCATGTCATTATACACATTTGTGTCCTCATAAATCATGGAAACAAGCACACACACACACACACACACATACATGTTGTGTTTTTGTGTTTTATGGGGACATTCCATAGGTGTAATGGTTTTTATACTGTACAAACTGTACATTTTCTCCCCCTACACTAACACTTTTTTCACAGATTTTCAAAAAAGATAATTCTGTATGATTTATAAGCTTGTTTCCTCATGGGGATCAAAAAAAATGTCCCCACAAGATCAAAATTAACTAGTATTACTATACCTGTGGGGACATGTTTGGTCCCCATAATGTAGGGAATACCCACACACACACACACACAGTGCTAGTAATCTCCCTTTTGCAAGAAAAGCAAATTACCTTGTGAAAAGTTATGGTTTCTTCCATTGTCTCATAGCACGGTGGAAGTTAAGTTGTAATTCTTCTGTCCTTGCCAGGGCTTTAACATTAAGAGCGTACAGTCTCAGGGCTTCAAGCTGAACGTCTGGGACATTGGAGGCCAGAGGAAGATTAGGCCTTACTGGAGAAACTACTTTGAAAACACTGACATGCTTGTGAGTTTCTTAAGAGTTGTGTGTAGCCTTCATTCATTCTCATCTTAAACATTATGATAAATTCACTTATGTATGGAAGCTTGAAAAATAAAAAAGGTAATTGTGATCATTTATATTTTTTATTATTATTTCACAATTCTGACTTTTATAAACTCGACATATCTTCATAAAAAAAAAGACATATCTCGCAATCCTGTGAAAAAAAAGTCGCAGTTGACCCTTCGCAAAATCCGCCTCCTGTGTGCTATACGCCACACATCATGTTCTCACGTAGTGAAAAATACATCATGGAGCAAAGAGGACACTGACAACGTATGAAATAGTTTCATATTTTAATTATTGTAATTTTTTAAAGTAGTTTAATCAATAAATAGCGTATAGTGTCACTTTAATCGTGACAGATCGCTGTAGCTCCTCGTGAACCGATCATCTCTTCACACTAGTTCATTTATAGCATCAAATAAACATGAATGAACATCAGAAGGAATGTTGTTTCAAGCGTGGAAAGACGTGAGGACACACAATTTTTCAAGTTCAAGTTCACCTGCTTTGTCAGACAAAATGGCGGATTTAGGGTTATGATTGGTCAGATCGCCTGTCAATCAAACTGCCGGCGAAGGGTCAGTTACACACACATCCATACTAATGCTCACCAGAATTGATCAAAAATACAAAAAAAACCAATAAATTCTAGAAATATTTCTAGTTTGCTATTTGGATGTATTTTCAAATGTTATTTTTCATGTGATGACAAAGCTGAATTTTCAGCACCCAGCTATCAATTATTATTATTATCAATGTTGAATACAGTTGTGATGCTTAATATTGTTTGAAAACTATCTTTTTTTTTCCCCCTCCAGAATTCTTTGATAAACAGCATTTACTGTCACGTTTGATCAATTTAATGCATCCTCGCTGAACTTTTGAACAGTATATATAAACTATTTCTGTGATTTTAACGTTATGTTTTTGCATTTTAGATTTATGTCATAGACAGTGCAGACAGGAAGAGATTCGAGGAAACGGGACAGGTATAAAGACATCTTTATAGAAAATCTGTTCATCATTACTTGTCTTGTTTGTGTGTGCATATGTGTGTAGAAGAGATTGTGAACCTCATTTCACATTTTCCTGCTTAATACAGGATTGATATTTGTGAGGCGAAACTCCAAAAGAAAATGTGTTTGCATGTACTTTCCCGAAATGCATTTGTTCTAGCAAAAGGATTTGAATGAGCTATTGAATTTCTATTTGAATTGTTTGTGATGTGCAGGAGTTGGCTGAGCTGCTGGATGAGGAGAAACTTAGCGGCGTTCCCGTTTTAATCTTCGCCAATAAGCAAGACCTGCTGACCGCTGCTCCAGCCTCGGAGATCGCAGAGGGACTGAACCTGCACACCATTCGAGACCGTATTTGGCAGATTCAGTCCTGCTCTGCACTTACAGGAGAGGGAGTCCAGGTGAGGGACATTAGCCTTCTTTTATTATATTTTTACATGCAGTTGTTTGAGACCTTCCCATCAAGCTAAAGTGCTTCTTTCTTTCAGGATGGCATGAACTGGGTCTGCAAGAACATCACAGCAAAAAAGAAGTAGTGAGTCTAGTACATTTTGTAACGGGAATGTGAAAAGCAAACTTTGTGGACTGTGTGGATTTTCTACCAGCTCGTCCAGGTTAAAGGGATATGAGGAGGCTCTTCTGACCCCTGACCCCTCTGAACCACTCCTCAGCCATCAACTCTACTCTGTAAACACTGTGCAATAGCATGAAATTCTGAATTCATTTGATTTGAAATGTACAATCAACCACTGATGTAAGTGTAATGTTTTTTTGCATTATTATTATATAATTAGAATGTTATGTCTGTTTGATCTTGGACTCTGTTTCAATGTCTTGGATTTCTATGATTTATTCCTGGTAGATGTTTTATACTTTGCTAGACCTTTTTTAAAAAAAAAAAAAAAAAATTGCATAAAACATTTCTTGCATAGCCTGTGTTATTTAACTGGCTTGGGCTATTGATTAAATGTATTATTGTGGGATGAGCATCAGGCTAAATCACAAGGCATACCTGTGTATAACAACCAGCGGGGTTGCTACACAGGTGTGCTGCTTGTAACGTGTTTTTTCTACTTATGATGAAATGATAGTGAAAGAATAATATTATCTACATGATGCCTTCTGTAAAAGTCAGAAGCATCAGACCAGCAGCGCAGATGCTCTTGTCACAAAAAACGGAATACAGTCGAATTTATGACCCAAAATGGTAACACTTTAAAATAATGTTCATTAGTTAAACAATAGTTAATGTATTCACTAACATGAACTAACAATGATCAATACATTTGTTACTGTATTTAACATTAACGGTAGTTCATGACAATAGAGTTGTTCATTGTTTGTTCTTGTTAGTTGCATTAACTAATGTTAACAAGATTTTAATAACGTATTAGTAAATGTTGAAATTAACATTAACAAAGATTAATAAATGCTGTAGTTCATTATTAGTTCATGTTAAATAATGTTAACTAATGAACATTATTTTAAAGTGTTACCCCAGAATTATTTAAGAAATATCTACAAAATGCAAAATTAAATGACGTTTCTCATTTCTCTTGGTTTCAACACTTCAATTATAGCCTATGTGAATATTTTGTGTATGTCTGTATAAGCTTTAGTCAGTGCACATTTAATGGTGAAAGTCAACTGTTTTTACATCTTACAACCAGAAATTTATCTACACATAGACTAAAATGATTTTCTATGGAAGCTTGTTTCTGCCACTGGAAATAAAAATAAATAGGGTAATTGCGACTTTTTATCTCACAATACTTTTTTTCTCAGAATTGCAAGATATAAACTCGAAATTGCAAGTTATAAAGTCAGAATTGCGGGTTATAAAGTCAGAATTGTGAGTTGTAAATCAAAATTACGAGTTATAAAGTCAGAAGTGCGAGATACAAACTCGAAATTGCAAGTTATAAAGTCAGAATTGCGAGATATAAAGTCAGAATTGCGAGTTATAAAGTCAGAATTGCGAGTTATAAAGTCAGAATTGTGAGATATAAAGTCAGAATTGTGAGATATAAAGTCAGAATTGCGAGATATAAAGTCAGAATTGCGAGTTATAAAGTCAGAATTGTGAGATATAAAGTCAGAATTGCGAGATATAAAGTCAGAATTGCGAGTTATAAAGTCAGAATTGCGAGATATAAACTTGAAATTGCGAGTTATAGTCAGAATTGCGAGATATAAAGTCAGAATTGCGAGTTATAAAGTCAGAATTGTGAGATATAAAGTCAGAATTGCGAGTTATAAAGTCAGAATTGCGAGTTATAAAGTCAGAATTGTGAGATATAAAGTCAGAATTGCGAGTTATAAAGTCAGAATTGCGAGTTATAAAGTCAGAATTGCGAGTTATAAAGTCAGAATTGCAAGATATAAACTTGAAATTGCGAGTTATAAAGTCAGAATTGTGAGTTATAAAGTCAGAATTGCGAGATATAAACTTGAAATTGCGAGTTATAAAGTCAGAATTGCGAGTTATAAAGTCAGAATTGCGAGATATAAAGTCAGAATTGCGAGATATAAACTTGAAATTGCGAGTTATAAAGTCAGAATTGTGAGTTATAAAGTTAGAATTGCAAGATATAGCCGCAATTGTGAATTATAAAGTCAGACTTGCGTGACAAAGTTATATATCAACATAGTAGTCATAATTTTATGTTATAAAGTCAGAATTGCGAGATATGAACACGCAATTCAGCGAGTCTTGTTTTCCCCTCATAATGGGACTTTATAACTCAGATTTGAGAATTTACATCTCGCAATTCTGAGAAAAGAAGTATATAAGATATAAACTCCTCAAAAAAAGGGAAGACAAGTGTCCGGTCGCACCGATTTCAAAACTTTTTTCTCCTTCCCACTGTATAGGCAGCCAAGTTTTATTGAAAGCCCATTCTGCCAGCGAAGTACGTTTAAGTTGTCTACATTCCCAATTAACATTCAGAAGTCAAAACTACAACCCATACCCCGTCATGTTACAGCACACTTAAATAAATCCGCCTTAAATGCATATTTAGTCCAGTAGAGTGGAGAATCTAAACGTACGAGTGGACGCGGCCATTTATAACTTGAATGTGCGAAGCTTCCGGTGCCATTCGCTCAAACCGCTTCCAGGTATTTCACCTCCACAAAAACAGTCAGTTATGCTGTTTGAAATTACAAACTACTAGTTGCTGCTATTTTATTCTAATGCATTATCATAATCATAAACACACTGTATTGTAAACACAAATCTATCTCATCTGTCCATCGATGGAGAGAGGCAGATGTGGGCAGGTGGTAGTATCAGCCTGACCTTGTGTTCCTCTGGGGCTCTCCTCCCCCTCAGAGGGCAGGGCTAATGTCACACCTCCGTCAAACCCTATGTTGCCATGGCAACTGCTCCAACTGCTTTATGGTCATGTCAGAACTGTTAAATGCGTAGAGACCCGCTGTTTCATAAATGCGTAAAGGCGCTTCGTGCTTTTCTCCAGAGCTGCCGGTGCACTTACAAATAACTTGTAGCTATTGATGCTTGATTATTGTAACGAATTCATACGCTTACTTGGAAATCCAGTGCGTGATTGACGGACAAAACACTCAGAGATGTTGTGGGTTCACTCAACATCTCATTCACTCAACTCGTTGCTTTGCACAGTCTTCAGTCCAGGCACTCAGCGAACACTGAAGCATAGAGACACAGGGTGGGTTTTAATGCACCAGGAATGTCAAGATCTTCATTTGCAAATCAGTGAGCGACAGACATTTGCTGTTCTTGAGTTTGTCCACTGAATGACAGCGAACTGAACTCTCCACAGAGGCCACCTGGGCTGAGAGGACATGGTGATGAGGTGTGTCATCTGCCAGGGAGGACGACCTTGGGCTTCTGAATGGGGAATGACAAACAACAATTCTGTCATCATCATCATCATCATCAAACCTGTATGATTTTTTTCCTCTTGTAGAACACAATAGATGAATGTTTTAACTGTCCATATACAGTGAAGCTCAATGGGGTCCGAAACAACACATTCCTTTTTAGGACAAAATGGCCTAGTTTCTACCTTAGGCATTACTGATGTGCATCGCGAGACAAAACAATGGCACAGATTTATTTTAAGATATGTCAGTGCAAGTTGCTTTCAGTTAAAACAGCTCAAACATAGTCTAGGACTATAGGTTTAAGCCTTGTTTGTGAAACCAGGGTAATGGGGTTTAAAAGACAAATAAAGGGGTAGTTGATTATGATTTCACTTTAGTTGGTGTGTAATGTTGCTGTTTGAGCATAAACAACATCTGCAAAGTTACGACGCTCGAAGTTCAATGCAAAGGGAGATATTTTCTTATAAAGAATTCTCTGTTTAAGGACTACAACAAACGGCTGGTAGGGACTACAATGAGATTTTTCCTGGGTTGGTGACATCACTAACCCTAAAATTTACATAAACCCCACCCCCAAGAACACACAACAAAGAGGGCGGGGCCATGTTGGGCTGCTTTAGAGAAGAGGAAGAGTTGTTGATGCCGTCATTTTACGCCAGACTGCTTCACAAACGAGGGTCAATTCAACACAAAAGATGAACATGACGACACATGCTAGTGATGAGTTGATCAACTCCACAGCAACTACATCAATTTATCCACTAACCGTTCAGAAACTTCCTCTCCATCAGTGTCGACTCCGGTTTGAACAATGTAAGAATGAACACGTTACTGACAATCCTCATTTTGTCTGCGTGAGATTCTCCTGCTTTGTTGTTGTTGAGCAACCAAAGCGTGAGCTGTTAAAGCTCCGCCCTCTTCTGGAAAGCAGCAGCTCATTTGCATTTAAAGGGACACACACAAACAGCGGGGTCTTTTTTGTCACACCCAAATATGGGCAAATTTGACAAGCTATAATAAATTTATTTTTGAGCTGAAACTTCACAGACACATTCTGTGGACACCAGAGACTTTTATTACATCTTGTGAAAGGGGCATTATAGGTCTCCTTTAATACTCATAGATTTAACTGCACTGACACTATTGGTTGAGAATAAAATCTGAATTGAACTGGATAACTTTGCAACATCAACACTATTACTGAACTCAATTGAATCAACATTTAAGTGACTTTAAATAAATGACACTCACGCCTTCTGTTGAACTAATAGCTGAACTGATCTTGTTTCACAACTGATGAACTTTGCAACATTGAGTTGAGCTGAACTGATACGAGATGACATTAGTATGAATTATGAAATAAATCTTTCACTGTGAACCTGCTTTGAAACAATCTGTATTTTTTATTTATAATATCTTTTGTTCAAAAGAAGAAAGAAAGATTTACAGGTTTAGAATAACAATTTCAGAACTGACAATTCATATTTTTTTTTTTTATGGAATGTTGTTTATTATTAATAATTTGTCTGTTATACATCTTTAGTTTTTCCCTCACTCTTTTATCAAAGACATGAATTTACCCTCCCCCTGGCAGCTACACATCTCGGATCAAGGGAGCTTCTCATTTCTAATTTGTGCGTCCTCATTTCCTTTCCTAGCTTCCTTTCCTCCCATCTTAGCTCCACCCCCTTAGGATGTGAGGGAAGGATACACCTGTATATTCTTGCTCATGACTCCTCAGGAAGCTTCCTCATTTCTCGTTCCTTGCCTCCTTGCAGTGCGACTCAGAGGCTGCATCCTTCAAAGGACTTGGACTTCAAAGGCTGCGAAGGTTGGACTGAGCATTGTTCAATGGGACGGTCTAGCCTAAGGAGGATTGTTCTTGTCGCCTAGCAACTGTGACAGCTGCCATTTATGAGTGGCAGTAACATTTGTACTGGACTTTTTTTTTTAAAAGTCATATTGAACAAAACAGGGTTCACAAACTGTCTAAATATGTTCACCATGGTCCATTTCTGCATATAATAAAGAGTATAAACTATATGTAATCGCGTCTCAGTAAGATGTCAACATTTGAACCAATTTTTTATTAATATTTTTACATTTGTATCATTAGATCCCAATACTTAACCCCTTAAGCCCTGAGGGTATTTTCAGAGTTTTTTTTCTCTGAGTGACACAAAAAAAAGTAAAGACTCGTAACTGCAAAACTATAGCAAGGAGAGTCAAAAGGTTGGTATTGTTTTAAAGGAAAAATTTTAAATTTTTAAATAATTTTTTTTTTTACATTTGGACATTCTCATGCTGAGAAACTGCAAATAAACAGCAAAAAAAATGTGGAAAAAGGAAAAATTAAAATGGAATTTAAAATGAAGGAAATAAGGTAGCAAGATATTTTTGTGAGCTCTATATGTGAGCTCTATCTGGATCAAATTTTGTGGTGATCGCATAAAGAATTAAAAAGTTACAGCATTTGGAACCAAGGTAGGCATTTTTAATTTTTTTGTTTGTTTGTTTTCTGAGTGACCTGCACAAAAATAATGACTCATAACTCCAAATCTCTTGCAAGGAGAGTCAAAAGGTTGGTATCGTTTGAAAGAAAACTTTTTGCATTTTTAAATAAATGAATGAATAAATTAAATTTGGGCATTCTCATGCTGAGAAACTGCTCATAAAAGACAAAAAATAAAAGTCTGCTCAAGGGAAAATTTTTATATATATTTCATATTTGACATGCAATAACTCAGAAAGGAAATAAGGTAGAAGGACAGTTCCTTTATGGGGATGTTCCTCTATATGTGACCTGTATCTGAATCAAATTTTGTGGTGATCGCAGAGAGAATTCAAATATTACAGCATTTAGAACTAAGGTGGCCTTTTATGTTTAGCCCTTGTCGCCCCCTAATGGGCATTTTTAAAATCGTTCTTTCACATGGAGTAACTCGTGGCATGGGATTATGTTGATCATGAAGTTACGAGCCAAAATGTGACATAAATGCTCCATCAGTTTATTATTTACCCTACATTTGGGACGTGCGGGTCTTCACATGCAAAAACTCGTCAAAGTCCAAAACAATTATGCTCGTTATATTCTACTAGTCTGTAAGACCTTTCAAATGACACATGATTATCTGAGCTGTATGATGCTTTTGACACATTGGAATAAAAAAAATTAATGAAATTGTTTTTCAGCAAAGAACTCAGCAGTACTTGAGTTAATCAAAGTAGTAACATTCATTGCAATGTTCAGACTCTGAGCTTTAAAACAACACCTATTTTGTGACTTCTGGAGTAGGCAAGGCCATGAAGGATCTATTTGTGGTATCCTTCATTTCACAGGAAATGAAGGCCGCATTTGAAGGAGCCTTTGAATTGGGACAGCCTTCGTCGCGCCGCAGTGGTGCAATCAGCCTTCGAAGGATGCACCCTCTGAATTGACCTTTCACAAGCAGTTTGATTGACAGGCGATCTGACCAATCATAAGCCTGAATCCGCCATTTGTCTGACAAAGCAGTCAGGGGAGTTAGTAGATTAACGTTGGTGAACTTGAAGTTGAAAAATTGTGTGTCCTCACGTCTTTCCGCGCTTGAAACAACATTCCTTCTGATGTTCATTCATGTTTATTTGATGCTATAAATGAACTAGTATGAAGAGATGATCGGTTCACGAGGAGCTACAGCGATCTGTCACCACACATTAAAGAGACACTATACGCTATTTATTGATTAAACTTCTTTAAAAAATTACAAAGTTTTAAATATGAAAGTCAGTGTCCTCTTTGCGCCAGGATGTATTTTTCACTTCGTGAGAACATGATGTGTGGCGTGAGAGCGCGTGACTTGTAGTACAAAGCAACAGTAACTCAAGGGGGCCGGACTTTCCGTAGGATCAATTGGGATGCAGCCAGAAAACTGAGATGTCCTTCAAAATATTTGATCGGTTTCAGGGTTGGAAGACTTCGTAATTTGATTTGGTTCTTCGTAATTTGATTATTGACGGCGGTCTGGCGGAAGCTAGATATTTTACTTCATAATTTGTTAAATATGGATATTTCATTTACAAAAACGCATCGCTCAGTTTCAGAAGGCTTTTATTAACCCCCTGAGCTGTGTGGAGAACATGTTTCTGATGGATGGATGTGGAGTCACGAGCTCATACTAGCGACCCCTGTTCACTGCCATTATAAAGCTCGGATGCGTCAGGATATTTATTAATATTTCTCCGATTGTATCAGAAACAAGAAAGTCATATACACCTAGGATGGCTTGAGGGTGAATAAAGCTTGGGCTAATTGTCATTTGAAAGTGAACTAATCGGTAACACTTTACAATAAGGTTCATTAGTTAAACATTAGTTAATGTATTAACTAACATGAACTAACCATGAGCAAAACATTTGTTACTGTATTTACTAATCTCCGTTAATGTTAGTTCATGAAAATAGAGTTGTTCATTGTTTGTTCATGTTAGTTCACAGCGCATTAACTAATGTCAACAAGATTTTAATAATATATTAGTAAATGTTGAAATTAATATTAACAAAGATGAATAAATGCTGTATAAGTGCAGTTCTTTATGAGCTCATGTTAACTAATGAACCTTATTGTAAAGTGTTTCCAACTAATCCTTTCATGCTGAATATTCAGAAGTAATGAAACATCCGATGACACTGCGATAAACTTTTGCCTTTTTGATGACATTTCCCATTTCCTTTTCAGCTGTTGTCTAGTAATCCTCCTGGCTTGATGATTCATAACCACGCATGAGAAGCAATTTGAGAATTTTACAGTAAAAGTTGCTTACACGTACACATTGAGGCATGTAGGTAGCTGTAATTGAGTAAGAGAGAGCTGTGCCTCAACTCCCAGTGTATCCGTGTCTAATGAGACGATGACATCTTCCATTTACAGAACACAATCACTTGAACTATTTCATGTGTCATCATTTTTCCATATGGAGAGCTCAAGAGCAAGTTTACTCATGTCTGTTTGTGGAAGAGAGAGAGCAAGGATTGGCGATATAGTGTGTTTGTGAGTGTCAACTCATCCCTATATCACCTCATTGGTGTGTATTTGCCTGTTCACTGGGGTGTGGTCTGATCCACTTGACAGCTGTGTGTTACCATGGCAACCGTGTGTGTGTGTGTGTGTGTGTGTGTGCACATGCCTCAATGTAGGGGCCTCGGTGAAGGTGTGTTTTAGCTGTTGCTCCACCGGGAGCCTGTCAGCTGTTGTGCAGCTGCTGTTGCATTAGCAGGCCTGAAAGCCCTGCCCGTTTATCCATCTTCTCTATGACACATCACACTTCTAATGCCAAAGCCTAATCAAAGACATCCACACACAGAGCAGGGCTTGTCAGGCCAGCAAATGCTACAGAGAACTTCTGGTTTCATATTCCTGTAATGAGTAACTGGAGACGAGAGGGAAATCTGCAGCTCTGGCTGCCCTCTTTGTTACCTGAGTATCTCCAAATTATTAACACTGGAGCCTGGGAATTCAGCCTTCAAACAGACGTACAGAGTTTCCTGTTAGCCGTACTGCTACGCCTAGTTCAATGTTATATTTAACCAGGATTTTTAAATCCTTGGTATTAACAAAATACACAGATAGGAATAACAGTTTCTTAAAGGAACAGTTCACCGCTTAAAAAAAGTAACTTAAGCATTTGCTCACCCTCATGTCATTCCAAAGCTGTATGGTGTTTCTTAGAGCTCAAATGATTTCTGAAGGATCGGGTGACATGCAAAACTTACCCCAAACTTTTGAACGGTAGAGTACGAGGAATAGATCATTTGAGAGATGCCGCAAAGGAGAAGATCATCAGTGAATGATGACCATTTTAAACTGTTCCTCACACAAAACTGTCATGTGATGTATCGTATAAGTTGTCATCTAATGTGTAAACTATTTTTGTTTCATTTTGGTTAGTTTGACAGCCTGGTCACTATGAACTCTATAAAGCACGGCCTCACAGACAATATCAGGGCCTTTGTTCAATTTAAGTAGCTTTTTTTTTTAAACGTGCCTTAGAAAAAATCTTTACTGATGTGCATCACAAAAGGGCTCTGAGATATTTTAAGATATGTCAGTGCAAGTTGTTTTCAGTTTCAGCTCAAACATTCATTTCAGTCTGGGACTAAGCTTAAAGGGGACGTATTATGCCCCTTTTTACAAAATTTAATTGCAATAAACGCCAATCTCGTGTTAATCTTGAGTTCTTATAGAGTAGGATTGCATCCTTCATATCTCTGGAAAGACTTTAGTTTTATCATATTTATAAAGGGTAGATTCGCTGTACAGACTCTCTCCTGGTGGCATGCCATGGACGGAGCTAAAGCATCACTAGATCGTCTGCAAGCTGCAACATCATTATAAATAAAAAGGGAACAAAAATGTTCGGGTTGTTTACATTATATGCACTTGTGCGCCGATTCCCAACAAAACACAGAGATTTGATGCAGTTTTACTCACCACCTGCGGTTCTCACTCGCTCCTTCTTTCAGTCTAAGCCGATCTGCAAATCCAGCGTCGAACTGGGACTTGTTTACAAAACTTTCGTCACCGAAATTACGGGAACAAACAAACACACCTGCACAATTGACCCTTCGCAAAGACGACGTTACTCTCACGCCACACATCATGTTCTCACAGAGTGAAAGAACACACCCCAGAGCAAAGAGGACATTGACAACGCGTCGACACACATATGAAACATTTCATATTTAATATATCGTAATTTTTTAAGAAGTTTTAACAATAAATAGTGTCTAGTGTGTCTTTAATGTGTCTTGACAGATCGCTGTAGCTCCTCGTGAACCGATCATCTCTTCATACTAGTTCATTTATAGCATCAAATAAACATGAATGAACATCAGAAGGAATGTTGTTTCAAGCGCTGAAAGACGTGAGTACACACAATTTTTCAAGTTCACCAACATTAATCTACTAACTCCCCTGACTGCTTTGTTGAACAAAATGGCGCATTCAAGGTTATGATTGGTTAGATCGCCTGTCAATCAAACGGTTTGCGAAGGGTCAATTCCTGGAAAAACAAACTGCATACACTGTTCCCTTAATGCTGGGTTTTTTGGTAAGCTGAAAAAGGTCATCTTTCCCTCACAACCAAAACACACGTCTTTGGTGACATTGTTGAAAAATCTCTCGGCTTCCGTAACCCGAACGAAGCACATTGATGGGCGTGCTCTTGCTCTCGATGTGGGTGATGTTTGCAGGGAGGAGTGCCCAAACAAGGAATTACGAGCTTTATGACATAATACAGGGTCATACTTGAAAAAAAAAAACGTTCCGAAACTTATCCAAATCTGGAAGGAGTGTACTTGGCACAGAAGTACGTCCAACTCATGTTTTGAAACTTTGGCCATGTTTAGCATGAGAATGCAACTCTTTAACAGTGTAATTAAGTCAGAGATCATCATAGATCATGATGGCAGCATGTTGTAAATACCCCTTTTTGAGTCCATGCTGTTTTCATGCATGTGTCTTTAAATGCAAATGAGCTGCTGCTCCCTGCCCCCTTTCCAGAATAGCTCTTCCTTCATTCACAGCTCCCCATACTCTGCCAAATAGTAACAACACGTCTGCTCGCTTTCGATTATCATCTATATCTCGATCGTTGCAGTTCTTCATCATGAAAGTTTATTATCTGCATGTGTTTTAAAGCTATATCAGTTTAAGCTTCTAAATGATCGTTTTCAGAGCGCACACATCTGAAGCACGCGCACAGAAAGATGGCTGTCGGTCGGCACATCTCGTGAGTATTAAACTAACTTCTCTTTCACGTTATATTGTGCTCAAACTGCCAAATACACAAAGTTCACATAAACACAGTAGGTTATGTCTGTGAACGTAAACAGCAGCGACAGAAATCGCTTGTGTTTATTAGATCTGTGTTGCATTTCCTTCAAAAATAAAACGAATCCACTGCATCTTTAGCTCAGATGTCAGGAGTAAATGAATGTCCTGTTCATTCTTACATTCAACAACAAAACACCTCAATCGCTTAACCAGGCATTCTTGTCGTTACGGCTGCACCAGCGCCACGACAATGGCGGACAGTGAGCAACGAGTTCAGGATGAGCTACAACGTCAACAGTCGTGGGCGGGGCATGTACAAAGTGACATCACTTTGAACAGAATCTGCTTGTTCTGAGACACTGCTTATGATTCATGAGGATTAAAAAGAAGGAGTGGGTGGATTTTTATCATTATAGAGTGGTTGTGTACACACACTGCCAACACACATTTATGTTCAAAAAATGAATTTCCCTTTAAGCCTTTTCTGTGAAACTGGCCATAAGTGTATGGAAAAGATCGGTGTGAATATCAGTGTTGCCGCAGAATTGGGCTACTTTTAAGTTGTTACCGTGGGTTGAACTCTGAAGTATCCAGAGGTCCCTGCAGCTCTCCTGCCTCTGTTGTTCCAGGACTGGCCTCACAGGCCCTAAGAGGGATTTTGGATTATCCGTCCTGGCTTTAGGGATTGGAGCTGCAATGTGCTGGATAGCAGAAATCTTAATTCTGCATGGTAAATAGATTATTGAGCATGTGAGGCACTGACAGACATTCCAATTTAGATGTTGCCTCCTCTCTTCCCAATCGTCTCCGTTAAAAAACTTCATCCCTTCCCCCTCTCAGTCTTTCCTTCTCACTCTGTGGTATTAGAGCAAAGAAATGTGAGAATGAGAAGCAGGAGAAACAAAAACCCTGCATACATCTGGTATTAACATCTGTCTCAGATTTACTCCTGAAGTGGTCAGCACTAAATACAGGTGTAAACGTCTTGTGATCCGGGCACTCGAAATACATTTGATGGTACGCATGTGACCCTATTACATTTGCTGGGTAAACTCTAATCTGTCTTCATGCATCCAATATGGCAGCAAAGGACCACCTACTCACCTTTTATTTTACGGAAAATAACCATCTGATCAAAAAAAAACAAAAAAAAAAAAACATACAGCTTGGCAGCACTGAAAAATCAGCAGCTTCCTGTTCTGTTTTAGGCAGAAAGTTTCTAGGAATTTTGTTTAGTTTTTGAGAAAGTGCTATGTATCATTTCCGTTGTTCTCCTCTCAGGACTCTCATGGCCCGTTCACACACCAAGACCCTGTTTACAGATGCGTGTTGGTCGATCGGATCACAAGCGGACGATGCTAAATACAAGTGTAAACAGGATGTCCACTTTCAACCACTTCCAGAGGTAGTCGAAAACGCATTCGGCCGGATTGTTTTCGTAGTGTAGACGCTAATGTGGTCAAATGCATTCAAACAGTCACAAAAGACCATCTACTCTCCGCCTACTGCCTCAACGCGTAAACATGGGAAGCGCGCTAGCCAGACGGGATTTAAACTTTGTCGGCTAAAGACCCAAGTTTGGTTTGAAGATGAAAAATGTACCAAGCACAATGTTCTCTCACCATTCCTGATGTCTTACACACACTCGCAGCGTTCGGCGTGGTCTCGCGGCTGTCAGACAACAAAAGAAGTGTTTCTCAGTGTTTTTCCATCATCTCCGGGAGCATTTACATGAAAATTGCACGAGCTTAGATCGAAAGATCTGAAAAAACCCATACATTTAAACCTCTGCTCGAAGAAATCAGGACAGAAGTGGTTGAAAATGGACATAAACCGGAATGTGTCTCCCTCGTCCACTTGTGATCCGACCAAAACACATCTTAATACCAGGTGTAAACATGGTCGTACATACAGGATAAAGTATTGAATTAAAAGCGTTTCTGTTGCTACGTGAAAACATCTCAGATGTCTGTGTATTTGATAAATAAAAGCTAATCTGCTTAATCTGTGGTAAAGTACGCAAACACCGAGCAAGCGTCACTGCGGGAAGCAAAAGCGTCCAACTTTGTCTCCATTCTTGGCAAATCTTGTCAATTGGTTAATCCGGCCACAGCTAAAGTCAAACAAACCTACAATTTTGCTGAGCAACATTGAATCACACCATATGACCAAACGCGTGAATCGAATGGTTGGCCAGCTGTCTTTGGAGTGCGATGGAAAAGAGAACGCCTCCTTGTAAAAACAAATATGTCTGAACTAACCGAAATAAAAATGTTTGAATCAGACTGCAAAAAACAAGTCCGTTCTCTAATCTGCAAGTTCTCAAAATGTAGCAATACAAATCCGAAAGTGCAAATGTGATCAACTTCAGCAAAGCCATCATCGTGAGACATTATTTCCCCTGATAACTGGGCAGGTTTTAATAATTGATGGCAAAGGAAGAGTAAGCAAATGTGACTTGCAGAAAAACAAGAGGCTTTAGTCCACAGCTGGACTCAAAGGGTACAGAAGACCTTGAAGCCTTTGTACAAACATGTCCACACCCTCAAATTTTCACACACCAACTCTCAATCCCCATGTTTGGAGTGCTTTTTATATTCCTTTTCACTTCAGGCCTCACATACATCCGTATGTGATCACATGTATAGAGGAGTTGAGCCGGGCAGCCTCTGTTGTGTCTTGCAATCAATCCTTCCGGAAGGCTACAGTCCTCCCACGGGCTGCAATGAGCCAGCATGAGCAGCCAGCGTGATTAACATCATGGGACGGCAGAGCTCAGAAAAACAAACCCATTGTGGAGCTCTCGTGAGCATATGGCGTGTCCACCCACAGCAAGCAGGAGGAAAAAAGACGGTAGAGTCTAGTCAGAGTTCTAATTGGTCACAAAATGTTGACTGTGCTGGTCTGAGAGCGCTGTAGGGGTGAATGTATGGGGTTTGTGGGAGGAGAGGGGCTGGAACGTTACACTTTATAAATAAATGATGAGCTGTTCTTCAAGCCTGATTACTTCCCCCATCCCCTTTCTACCCCAGCCGGCCCTGCGCCCCCATCCCAGCATGCTTTAATGGAAAAATGTGACTGATGCCCCCATTGACCCATGAGGAAGAGCTGGAAAGTCTGGCATCGGTCCTCAGGCTGCTATATTTAAATGATTTAAAAGTGGTCTTGGCTTTCTTTTTTTCGGAAGCCACGTATTTCGCTCAAGTTTTCACTTCGGGCTTGTCCATGATGCCGTTACGATCTTGTAAACAAATGATTGAACTTCCTCACAAATGATTAACTTCACTTAAAACATAACCTCCAAACCTGTTTTGAAAACCAACAACAAGGTCTGGGGGAAAATTATTCAAGCCAAAGACGAACAGGGTCATAATTGATTTGTGGGATTTTCGTTGGATCTGCAACAGCAGAGATCCTTATCAACTATTTCAGAGCTTGGCATAACTAGAAAAACATATATATATTATATAAATTATACATATATAAAGTTCATGGTGTTAATTTACATGACTTTTCCAGGTCTATAAATCACATTTTTCAAATTAGGCACTCTCAGGTTTTTCAAGACGGTGGTAACGCTGGTTCTGCAAAGAAAAAAAAAATCTTGTTTTAACTTATTTGAATACTTTTGCCTTATTTTAAAGGGGACCTATTATGCAAGACTCACTTTTATAAGGTGTTTGAACACAGATGTGTGTAAACAATCATCCTATAATGGCAAACATTCACCCAGTCCTTTTTTAAGTTCCTCTTAAATCATAAACAGTCAAACGAGCGAATCCAGATTTGGGAAGCCCTGCCCATGATCGGTGACGGAATCTGCACTTTTAGCTTTCCTCCTACCCTGAGAGAGCTGTTTTCATCTCACCAGAGAGTTTAACAGCAGCATTCAAGGAAGACATTTATTCTTATTAAAGTTATTCAATCAAGTGATGAGTGATTTTCTGTTTTCGTTTTGTTGTTTGGTTCATATTAACAGCATATACAGAATTAGGTACTGTACATTACGCTGTGATCACCTTCCTACACATATCTAATATACACACGTTCACAGACATACCTGATTGTGTTTGTGAACTTTGCTTTTTTGACATAATAAGTGCCGTCTGACAGTCAGCTTTCTGTGTGCGCACTTAGAAAAACATATCAGAAGTTTAAACTATTTAAAATTCATGCAAACAATTAAAGGGTTAGTTCACCCAAAACATCATTAATTCCTCACCCTCATGTCGTTCCAGGCCTGTAAGACCTTCGTTCATCTTCAGAACACAAATTAAGATATTTTTGATGAAATCAAAAAAATGACTCGTCCATTTAACCGACACGTTCAAGGCCCAGAAAGGAAATAAAGACATCGTTAAAACAGTCGACATGACTGCAGTGGTTCAACCTTAATTTTATGAAGCGACGAGATTACTTTTTGTGTGCAAAAACAAAACAAAAACAATGACTTTATTTGACAATGTCTTCTCTTCTGTGTCATTCTCATAAGTTGTTTACGTGCAGCTCGTTCTGCTCATGTGATCAGCTTTGGCCAATACTGAGCCGGCATCCGGATGTAAACACAGAAGCCATCACTGTGCTTTCTGTAGCAACCTTTGGCAGAGTATCCTACAGGCTCCGCCCTCCTCTGGAAAGCAGGGTGGGGATTAACAGCTCATTTGCATTTAAAGAAACATGCACCAAAACAGCATGTTTTTGCCTGCACTCAAAAATGGGCATTAACAACATGGAAAATAAATGATCTGTGGGGTATTTTGAGCTGAAACTTTGCAGACACATTCTGGGGACACCAGAGACTGATATTACATCTTGTAAAAAGGGGCATAATAGGTCCTCTTCGAGTCACAATTAGAAGTTTTCTGAGCCCCCTTGGATGAGAACCGCTACATTAGAAGCTCCAAAGTTTAGATCCATGAGTTCTGCCGGCAAAAAGAAAACGACATTATAAAATTAGAAAAGAGATTTCGCACACGTCTGTTTAAACCAGCATTTAATACTCTTTTGAAGCACATTTATTTTGATTTCCAAATGTATGCAGTCCATCCAGTTTTCTTGTATAAAATATGTGGAAAAAAGTCAACTGTTCTCTAGTCTCACTCAGTTGAGTCTTTTTGGAGTTCTGAGTGCACAGAAAGGCTTTCCTGCATGCCTACAATCACAAACAGGAAGATTTTCAGCATGTTCATGACAATCAGTGTTCCACGGTGACCACAGATCCCTTCGGGCTTCACCGACTAAAACAGGAAGTATATCTACACCGTTATAAGACTCAGAGGTGTGTATAGGCACCAATCATCCTGAACATGCTTCACATTTGCTTAAATGCAGGAAATAACATTATCTGACAGGAAGCAGAATCCAGAAGTACTTCAGACGCAATAGCTCATGACATGCTTGGTGGAACCTCTTTGAGTGAAGCCTCCAAAGAACCTGGACTGAGTTTTTGTACTGATCTTCTAAAGCCTACTGAAAATTAATGAAAACTATTCATATATAATTGTAAACATAACAGAAAAACAAGAACCTCTGGCCTCTAAGGAATGTAAGTAACACGTCAAACCATAATTGCGGTTACCTGTGGAGCGGTTCAGCGGAAACTTAAGCCCAAAATCGCAAGGTGCAGTAGAGGTGAAATGATAAATAATAAACAGACTCTATCCCTCTTTTTTAATAACAATATTCCCCATCTACTCATAATAAAACTGTAGAAGTTTAATAGCAATGTTAAAAGAAATCTTTAGGACAACCAACCAGATTCCCGATGCCCTAAAGGCAGGAAGAGGGGAGGTGAAAGGAGTTAAAACTAACTCCATTTACAAGTGATCATTATCTGCTCTGGGTCAGAACCCTCTGCAATTATCCAAAATCTGTTTGTAATTTTAAAAACTCAGCTGGGTCCCGCCTCCACATTTCTCAAAGAAAGATTCCCTTATTATTTCACTCAGGGACAGACAGGATTTTAATGCTTAAGTTGGAAGAGATTGGTGTTTTGAAGCCGAGAGGCTTGCATTGCATGATAGAAAGTGCTGTTTTCCTTTTAACCGTGACGTTAACAAGCCTGATTTCGAACGACAGGCGGGGAGAAAGGGTCTATTAAGGAAATGAGTGAGTTATCAGAGATAAAGCGGAGATGCAGTGGAAGGTTAACTGGTGACGTATGGTTTAGTGGAAGATTGACCATACAATCCATAGAAATCAGGGTGCCTGTGGCTCTGTGAGGCGTCGATCCAGTCGTGCATGGAGAGCCCTTGGAGGGGCTGGGACATTGAGGCCGTGGAGGGCAGGGGGTGCGAGTACTCCTGTGTCCAGGGGAAAGATCCCGAGCGAGGGTAGGGAGGATGGCCGCGGTGGTTCGATATGGAGGGGACGCTAGAGCAGTAGCAGTTGTCCATCGTGCACATGAGAATCTTACGGCCACCGTACTGCGGCAGCATGGCCTGCTGGGACGAGCTGGGATTGGGGTAGTCAGCTGGAGTAAAAACAGAGCTGGAATGATGGACCGACTGGGCGCTGCTGCTACTGCTGAGGCCTACAATGTGCTGGGTGGAGCTACAGGGAGCCATGGGTGGCTGCGACGTCGACCCGTCTGTGGAGCTGGAACCTTGACCCAGGAACTGCTGTTTGCTCATGGGGCCTGACGAAGAATCCAGCAGGCTGGTGCTGCTTTCAGGGAAGGCCGTGGAGTGTTTGCGTTTCTCACCCCCGGAGGTATTCGCACTGGAGGGGTGGACAGATATGCTCTGCAGGAAGTGTGAGGGAGTACTGAATGGTGCTGGAAACAAGGGGATAGAGGAGAAAGAGTTTGATTTGTGGAACAAAAAAACAAAACAATATATGTTGAATAGAAATGTTTTTGCAAGCCAAGTTAGTGGTTCTCAATTGGTTGTGCTTCAACTTCCAGATTTAAGTAATTTGTTTTTCTTCGGGGGCGTTTACACGAAAACCATGTACAAAAGTTTTGTCTTCAAGTTTTGTTGTCAAAACGATCAAACTGTGAATTTGTGAAAACTATGCACCTATAGACGGAACAATTGCGCATGACGTCATAGTTTTCACAAATTCACATTTTTGTTATTTACACTGAGACTATAACGGTAACATTTTTAAAAAAAATAACTTTTAAACCCATTTTCAGGTCCCAAAATGCAAATGGCCAAACATTTATCAGGTAAACAAATGGCCAAAATGCACACACAAAAAACAGTTTTTAGTTGAAAATGGTGTCGTGCAATCGGCCCCTTATTTATTCAATGCTTTATAGGTTTTTGAGATTTTTGATGTTGAGGGCATTCTATGGTCAATGACAAATAAATAGCAAAATCTTTTATAATCTAGTTTAAACGTGTCAGTAATCTTTTTATTCATGTTGGTTTCATATGGGTCTGGCAAACTTTTCACACCAGAACCCATGAACCAAGTTGTGCGACCCACTATTTGCTGAGCCAATGAGCAAGTTTTTACTTACCTTCCAGGATTTTTCTCAAGTTCTTTTCCTTTTTTGAGACTTCAGACAGGAATATTTTGGAATTAAGATGACCCACTTTATAAGGAGGCAGAGCACTGCCTGTACATGATGTTGATCTGTAAAAAGACCATTTGATCACCAGGTTACAAAATATTCAAAAATATTTTATAAAAGTATTCAATGTCAATACTTTGCTTAATAAATGGCATACCTATCCATGAGTATTTTCACTGGTTTTGTGTTCTACAAAGCAAAACAAAAGAGCAAAATATTAATCTTCCTGCAGTCAACAAGCTCCTGCTTGACTGCTTCTTTGTCTGTAAACATGGAAGAATCTGGAAGTGCAGATCTGCTGATAACAGCCACACACAGACAGGGAAGCATTTCTCACAGGTATGGACACATTCACGCTGTATTTATGAGAGCATGTGGCTGAGTGCACGAGGATTTCTAGCAAAAGTCAAAGGAGATATATTCGCTATTTTATATGAATTTCGCGCCTTTACATGAGGGAAACTGGTTTCAGGAAGACTTCCAAGAAACCACGACATTATGGTGAATAACCAAAAACTAATTAAGGCAATATTATTTTTTTTTCTTGCTACACATGGAATCATACATTGAAAACAATGAAAACGTATAATAATTTGACAATAACCGCACACACAGGACTGGGATCTCATAGGCAGTTAAGGATGACCAGATGAAGGAATCTGTGAAAGAGAGAATGGACCTCACCTTCATGATGTTAATATTCTCCGCCTTGTCAAACACAACTTGGACAGAGCTGAGCAGTTTCTTGGCCTCCTGACGGCGTGCGTTGAGCTGGAGGGTTTGGGTTGAGTTCTCCTGGCAGTATTTGGAGTGTGCTTTATCCAGCACCTCCAGAGTTCTCCCCAGGTCATCTTCTAAGAGCTGGTGCATTTTGTGATACTGCACACGCACCTCCTCCTTCAGCTGCTGTACCTTATCCTGCATATCAAACACAGGGCGCACACTGAATTTCTACAGTTTCCCTAAATGTAAAAACGTTCACAAATATCTCCCTGTAGGAAAGAAAATGAAAAATATCACAGACTTTATCTTTTTAATGCCTAGACAGCAGTGAAATTAAATGGAAAACAAATTAATTGCACCTATTATGCTTCTTCAGATATCAGCTTTCATGACGTGTATTATTTAGCTGTTTGTGAATGTAAAAGTTGTGCAAAGTTTAAAAGATCAAAGTGCACAATAAATGGAATTACTCCCAAAAGAAAAAAAAGTGACTGAAATGAGTCATCAGTAATTCCAGTGTTACTTCCTGCTCGAACATAAGTAGATATCTAACAAATTTGCAAAATGCAAGCCTATGGTCTTTACTGGCTGCCCGCAAACAGCGTCGACTTTGACCCGCCTACACTGTAGATGCAGACTCATACTGAAAAAGTTACGGTTCGTATCGCTATGTTTACAAGTGCTGAGGAAGCATCTGGTGCCAAAATTCAGATATGGTAATAGCAGTTTCCTTTCCGACACATGCTGTAAGCGGTAGACCAATCAGAGCAGAGTAGTTTCTCAGAAAGGCGGGGTTTAGAGATATAGAATTGTTTATTAAACCGTTTCAGATTATGAGAAAATAGAAGTGTTTTTGAGCTTAGATGGATGTGAACGTAATGTAGGAGACCTCCAAAACAAAACAAGGAACCATTAAAATAGCATTGTAGGGGCTCTTAAATTTATCCACTGTTTATCCTGAGAAAAATCCCATGTAATTTCTCATCTGCTGTAGAGTTTCAGAAGAGGACATTTCTCAATGGTCCAAACTGGAACCAAAGTCTGCAATCAAAAGGCAGTGGTTTATAAATATAAACTTCATTAATATTCTCCCGAAACCAAATGATCTGAGCTTTACTATCCACATTGATTTAATAGCTGTGTATTATTACTGTACTGTAAAATTATCATGACAATGTTGAGATTAAATAACTGAGAAAAAGATGATTAATAAAATGAACCTGAATTCTCCAAGTAAATCACTAGAGCTTTGAAAGATCAACCTCTGAGCAACAGCAAAAATGAGCAAAATTTTACTTCCGGGCCCAAAATAATTGGTATCCTCTGAAGAAATAATAATAAAAAAAGGTAGAAAACAACAATCACAAGATTGTCTGTAACCACACACACAAAAAAGCTTCTATACGGGGTCCAAAATTAACTTTTTACCGGCCATTAAACTGTATTGTATATAGTAACTTTTGTAGTAAATAATATAGTATTATAATATTATAGTTTATTCACATTTTTTAGTGTTATATATTTTAGTTGAAATAATTTTGTTATTTGTATTTACTTTCAATTTAAATTTTAGTAATTTTAGCACTTAAGTTTAAGTCTTTCATGTAATATTTATATTGTACTTTATTTTAGCTTTATTTCAATCAACGGAAACGATTCTGAATAGTTTTAGTTAACAATAACAACACTGGAAACATTTGTGTCAGAAAGTCCAGGTCCTCAAGTCACTCGATATGAGTCAGTCACAAAAAATTGGATTTTGTCCTCGATAATTATCTTTTCGTAGCTTAATGTGAGAAGATTCCACACACGTCAGCACAACTTGGCTCTATACGTGACTATCTTTCACTTTTGTTTTGACATTTTAAATAAAAAATGAATTACTTATTTTGTCTGGAAATTTTATTCTAAGCATGTTAAATAAGAAGTGTTTATGTATTTGATTGCATTAGCTTCCTTACACTTTAATTTGAACTTATTTTAAATATTCATTTTCATATTTTTATGTTGTAGAATTGCAGAAGCTAATGAGGATCCAAATCCGAAACCTGGGAAATTTGACCAGAGCTCTCCATCACAGTATTATTTTGTAGTAAAACACTTGTCTAAGACATTTGCCTTAAACACAAAAATAAAACTGCAGACAGGAAGAACAGGCTTATATATGGTTTAAGCACAGACGCTGCCAAAGTCATACCAAAACCAGCCTCTTACATATTCATTAGCTGCAGTAGAGGGTGAGGGGAGAGACATGCAGACAGAGGAAGACTGAAGCGTGTGTGCATGTCATATGAATGTGTCTTTACCTCCACTAGTACTTTGTCAGACTCCAACTTATACAGCTGCTCCTCGATGTCTTTCACTCGATCGTCAATACGATCCTGCTGCTTCATTAACATATGCTGAAGGGAAGAACAAGACAACACAATTCAAAAATTTTTTCCACAGATCCGTGATCTTCCAAACTCAACAAAACAGAATGACTCCAGGTTCAAGGAACTATTTTTAGAAATCCTGGTACTGGTTCTACTTACATTAGTAAACATAAACTAACACATGAAAAATATAGTAACACTTTATTTTAGTGTCTTTATTACATGTTAAATATACTTACTCCAGTAAACACAGTAAATTATCCATAAGTACAAGCAACGAACCCTAAACCAAACCCTACTCCTAACCTTAATCCAAAACTAAGTACATTGTTCATTAACATTACTCAGTCCTTAATTTGTATAACTAACTTAGGACACCTTAAAATAAAGTGTAACCAAATATTCTTGTAAAGCATATATTAACCTTAGGTATATTTAATACAATTTCTAGAGATTTTGCTATATCGCGTATATTGCATATAGCACTGTTGACACGTCAGAGTGATGAAATGCAGGAAGGGACATGCTTGATGTTAAAAAGTGTTATTAAACACAATAAGCAGTGAAAAAACTTCATAAGGTGAACGGAAAGCCGCGTCTCTCAGAATGTGATCGTGAATTCAGTTCTCTTTCACGTCTTCACGCAATTGACCCTTCGCAAAGACCCGCCCCCTTTAGTTACTGTTGCTATGTCTGACAAGCCATGCGCTCTCATGCCACACATCATGTTCTCACGAAGTAAAAAATACATTGTGGAGCAAAGAGGACACTGACAACACGTCGAAAGACAAGACAGGGGAGGTTACTTTTGATAAATTCATATTTAAAATATTGTAATGTTTTTTAAGAACTTTAATCAATAAATAGCGTATAGTGTGTGTTTAATGTGTCGTGACAGATCGCTGTAGCTCCTCGTGAACCGATCATCTCTTCATACTAGTTCATTTATAGCATCAAATAAACATGAATGAACATCAGAAGGAAAGTTGTTTCAGCTGTGGAAAGACGTGAGGACACACAATTTTTCAAGTTCAAGTTCACCAACGTTAATCTACTAACTCCCCTGACTGCTTTGTCGGACAAAATGGTGGATTCCGGATTATGATTGGTCAGATCGCCTGTCAATCAAACTGCCAGTGGAGGGTCAATGTCAAAAAGCCCATCGTGTTGAGTATTCATGTAAACACAGCCGGTTGAGTCTCAGTTGGGTGTAAACTGGATGTGTATCAGTATAATGGATCTGTGCGTTTGGTCTTAAAGGATTAGTTTGCTTTAAAATGAAAATGACAGATTTACTCAACCTCAAGCCATCCTAGGTGTAACTTACGAAAAAATATCTAGCTTCCACCAAACCGCCTTCCGCATTCCACTTACGAAGAAAGTGAAATGCCTCATGCGGTTCAAAATGCTTAATCTACATCCTACGCCTTACGTATTCAACTTACGAAAAAGTATAACTGGCGCACAGTCAAGTGCATCACTTCCCTTCAGAAGGCCTTTTTTAACCCCCGGAGCATTGTGGAGTATGTTTATGATGGATGGATGCACCTTCTTGAACTTCAAACTTGTTGGTCCCGTTCACTTCCATTATAAAGCTTGGATGTGTCAGGATATTTATTAATATAACTCTGACTGTGTTCATCAGAAAGAAGAAAGTCATACACACCTAGGATGGCTTGAGGATGAGTAAATCTTGGAGTGATTTTGATTTTAAAATGAACTAATCCTTTATAGTGACAGCAGTCTAATGAACCTGCTGCTCTGTGTCATTAATGTGAATCAAACACAAGAGAAAATAACTTCCTGCTCTTGACTGAATAACTTACTTTTAGCTTTAACTAAAGAATAAGAATTTATATTTAATTCATACAGTGAAGACTATGCAATATATATATTTGTTACATTTGATTATTACATTTCTGTACTAATTCTAACTACGTGTTATTGCACCTGAAAAACTTGATTTGTTTAATTCATATTTTTGTTATATTGTATTTGTCCTATTGTTTGTAATTTGCTTCTTTTTTCTTGTTTTTAATAACAGGAAAAAAAATGACACAAAATAACTATATCATGATATATATTGTTACCATGAAATAAAATTTCTCCTATTGTAAAACACGAATTTGGTCATATCACCCATCTAGGTCGTGGTAATTTCAACATTTACTAATGGGTCAATGACATGACGTGCATATTTTTGTGTCCAAGCTGATTATTTTATTTTAAAATAATTTGATAAATTCATGACATTTAAATAATACATATTTTAATACAATTTTGTTATCTTAAACCACCAAAATGTCAGTTGGTGCAACTGTCTGAACAAATGAACAGACTAAGAAAACTATTTAAAATGGTGTCTTAATTAAAAAATAAATACTAATGGCATCATTTTAGGTTTAAAACCTTTCATATGAGCAAAATTGTATTAATACTTTGTCCAGCAATTTGTATATTCACAAAAGTCAGGGTGGCACAACTGCAAGCATGGCTCTTATACTATGAATTGACACGGTAATAACAGTAAACATGATAAAGCATCATGTAGAGGACCTCGACTAACATGAACAACTCTATTTTCATGAACTACTGTTAAAAAAGATTAGTAAATACAGTAACAAATGTATTGCTCATGGTTACATGTTAGTTAAAAGGTACAATATGTAACATTTTTATATTAAAATATCCAATAACCACTTGCACAGTGTTATATATTTCGATCAGCTGTGTCCTTACATTATCCTAAATGTTTCCACGAATTAGTAAATTCAGAGAAATTCACAATTTTAAATAGTGCCCGTCCCTCTTGTCACTTGCGCCGGTCAGTGACGTAATATCTGCGTTATCCCTGGTTTCCGCTTGTACTGCACAGTAACAATGGCAGCAGACGCGGACAGCTGCGTAACGTCTAGCGGCGCACTGCTGTTGTTTCATTCAAACATTATGGACCATGGGCAAGCAAATAAAGAAATAAAACGAGGATCAATATCGGTGTGGTGTTTCTGAGATGCCGAGAGCTTAGACCAAGACTAATCAATGTTATAAAGCTCAACATGACGAAGTGTTAGAATATCATCAGTATGATAATCTAATGTTGATCTAGCTCACTGTTAGTCTCATACAGACAACAAACTAATACTAAACATTACAACTTTCAACACACTCAAATGTAGTTTAGTATGATAGTGTAACGTTAGAGCAAGTGAAACAGCGCTGCGTTACCTCACAGTTTTAATTCATCAAATAAACTGACCTGTATGAGGAGTATTTCAGAACTTATGAGTAGTTTGGTAGAATGAAAAGTCCTCGTTTTTTTATATCCCCGGGACTCTCGTGTGTCACTGACATCTGTCTCTCATTAATAATCGCGTCCGCGATTCTCAGCCACGTCCTGCTTCACACCACAGTCATGTTAAAACATGCGTTCACTCATCCATAAACATTATTCCCCCATAAATATTATTAGATCCATCGGCATGACGACAAGTTCCATGAATCCATATTCACCTGCTTCATCAATCTGCGACTTTGTTATTGTTTTGAATTGTTTAGCGACCCCTAGCGGTGAAAAAACTACATAGTGCACCTTTAATACATTCACTAATGTTTAACTAATGAACCTTATTGTAAAGTATTGACAAAATTTTTAATTTTAAAGTCAAACCCAAGCTAACAAAAGCAACGCATTCTCCATTTACTCCAAAACATGACCCCAAACATCCCACAGGCCCTCTCTATAATATCCAAAAAATATATGAATATTTCAGCAAATGAGTGAAACAAAACATGTCGGCAATGACACTAATTCATCAGAATCACGTTTGCTGTGTGATTCTGCCTGCTATTAGGTGTCTGGACAGGTTTTAAATTGGATTCAGAGGAAGCCACTAACCCCAAAGCTCCCCCATCCCCCAGCCAAATCAAAGCCTGACAGTGTGCTGAAGCTTTTATAATCCCCTTTATACTCGGTTTCACATGCCCACGAGAAGAACACTGTACCTCGCCGCACCAAAGTCCAGAGGATGCTGAATAACAAGCCAATTTAGTTGTTTAATCACACAAACGTCCATGCAACATTCAAAAGGCCGATCGCAAAGGGAGAATGCAGCTGTCATGACAACAATAACGCACATTGTGCATGCACGAGTGTGTGCATTAATAAGTGTGGAAATTTGAAGCAGAGCGAGAGGCCGTCTCAGGCTCTCATTTTGCTCTCTATCTCTCCCTTTGTTTGCACAGGCTTTTTTCAGTGTCAGTGACAGATTGTCATGTTATCCCTGCATTGTGAGATGTGCACGAGCACCGCTGCAGGATCTATAGGTCACATGAGAGGACAGAGAAGACACATTCTTGAGGCCTACAGCAAAAGGCTCCAGCAAACCCCCTGCATGGATGCCAAACAAACAGCATCTCGACAGTCAACAGTAAACAGTCATGATGGGCACGGATACAGCACGACAGTTCGGAAAAAAAAAAAAAAAAGTTGAAATGCCAAATTAACAATGAAGTACTACATTACCCACAATCATGACGTGAGATCCACCAATCAGAGAACTTGCTGTACCGCTACATATTGATATGGTAGATACTGAATCTGTTTACGTTTGTAATTTGATGAAAAGTTAATGATTAAATAGGTTAAATCGTAAAAATGTGAAATTAAAATAGGGCTGCACAATTAATCAAAATCAAATTTGAATTCCAATAGGTGTGATTTATCAAGTTGCAAAAGTTCTCACAAGCAGCTCATGATCCAGTTTTTTCAGTGTCTCAGACCAGCTCAATTTCCAGAAAATGCTGCTCCACACAAACTGCATCACTTTTTTGTTTATATGTTTCACAGGCCACCCTGCGGTTTTCTATGGAAGCTCATTTCCACCACTGAATAAAAACTAAAAAAGGTAAAAGGTCACTTTTTTCTTGCAATTGCAAGTTTGCATCTTGTAATTCTGACTTTTTTTCTCAGAATTGCAAGATTTAAACTCACATTTGCTATTTATAGTCAGAATTGCGTGTTATAAGGTCAGAATTGTGAGATATAAAAATCACAATTCTTACTTTTTCTTTCGCAATTGCGAGTATTTATCAAAATAAAAAACATCAGTCCTTTTTCACAATTGGACATGATCACACGCAATTGCAAGTTTATCACAATTCTGACTTTATATCACGCAATTCTGAGGAAAAAAGTCCTCAGAAAAAGTAAATGAATGATTATTATAATTAACAATTCAAGTGTGTTACAATAGCAATAATAAATAATATCAACAATAACATTCTTTTTGCCTAGATGTTTCAGCAATATAAGATGTTGTTTTATGAGATTAAATGTTTATCTATCATAGTTCAAACCGCAATATGAGGCAAAATAAAAACAATTTGTGACCAAATTGTGCGCCCATATACTGCAAATATATCATTATAAAATAAAACAAATATTTATTTATTTACCTGCATGTCATGTGACTATTAACTGACATAAAAGAACCGTGAACATGTGAATGTGCTGTTAAATTATTACAATTTTACAGTTAAAATCTCGGGAGAAAACATTTAGTTAAAAGGCCTACAGGGGGAATCTCTAATCAAGACTTTTTTTTTTTTTTATTCAAAAATGGTTTGATTTGTTTTTTATTTGAAATATTAAAGGCACTAAAATATCAAGCCACTAAAAAATATTGTGAGGTCACTTTTGCACACGGGGAATGATGATTAAAACGAGTTTAACGGGGGAAAAAACCCATTACCTTCTCTACAAAGGATGCTTTAATCCCATAATGCATTACGCTCACCGAACAAATCCAAGATGGTGGACAAGGCGTGCAAATCGTTTGTTAATTTAATCAACTTACTCAAGTACTGATAAAAATGTTACTGTGCTTATTAGTGCATCACTTCATTCGCTTAGAAGTACGTCAACGCCAAATTCAACGGCGATCATTCCTGAGCTTTGTGAGAGGAGCTCTGTTTGTGTGTCGAGCGGGACTGCTGCCCATGTAGCGCATTTCGTTTCAGTTCGCAGGCTGTCATTAAAGCCAGCAGTCTATGTAGGCAGCAGACAGCAAAAGCGTTCACTACATTGTGGAACAAATCAATAGTTTTTAACAGATGAGTGTACCACAGCTTTGGTCTTACAGTCTGGCATTTCGAGCAGTGGTATCAGACTTAGTCACTGATTACACATAGTTACGAGCACAGGAAACTGTACATCTTCAGCTCAACAATGGTCAAAGCTTCACGCAGGAAGTTACAGAAAATTACTGCACTCTCGGTGCCATTTAGCTTATCAGCAATCAAAAAATATTTTTAATTCGTTACAATTCTGGGTGTACGGATGAACGTATCCGCGCGCCGTACATCTGCGCGAGCGCTTCTCGTTTGAAAACGCGCAGATGTGCAGATACGATCCGTCAATCTCTTTTGATTCGGAGCACGGAAGGTAGCGTCTAAAGAATCTACAGACTCCTACAGACAATTAACTGTGTCTGTGATAATTGTAAGCCATTTGATTGCAGAGATGCAAAGCCTGATGACGGGCTTGTTGATGGCTTTTTTAAGCTTTAAAGGTGAAAAAAAAAGATGCAAGCTCAGACTGAGACCAAAATAATATGGTTTTGTGGGGTAGTGTGAGGGGCGTGTGTGAATTTCGCAGCTAAATGCTGGATAGGAGTTGATTTATTTCTGCAGTTTGTAAGTGACTCAAAACAACCTACATGCATTCACAGCAAAGACGAAAGGTCAGGCGTCCTGGCAGTTGAATGTGTGAACAGCACACCGCTCTGAATGCATAGTGAAGACAACTTATAGCTCACTTATAAATGGAAAAAACTCACGTGCACATCACAGCATTCATTTATAACCGCAGATGGAAAACTTTCAAAATGTAGTTATGCATGTTGCATAATTTCATTAAAACAGATAAGAGCAGATCCATTCAAAGAAAGGTCAATACAGACACATTCAGATCTGGTATGTTCCTTTGGAATATAGTATAGTAATAAAAACTTAATACATTTATTTCTACGGTGGCCGAGAGAGCTCAATGCGCTGCAAATAAAAAAACACATGCAAATAGAAAAAAACACCAACGAATTAAGAAAACGTGATCATCAGTTTGACAACACATGTGCTGCAAATCCTCACAACACAAGCAAACACAGAAACGCGCTGCAAATACACAAACCACAACGGAAATGTTTCAAGGGGACCCCAAAAAGTGACGAACCCTACTTGATAACAGCACAAACTAAAAAATATTATTAAAATATATTATGTAGGCATTATGTAATGTAATGTTTCACTAACAGCAAAGTGTTTTAATATGTGGCATTGTTTTGAGATGATAATTTAGAGGATGATTTAAAAATATTCGTTAATCATCTGAAGCGTACTAATGTAACGTCATCGTCATCTGTGAGTGTGAGTTTCTAGCAAACTGAAAAACACTTTATTAAAAATAATAAATACATGAAATAATGTGCACTTGTTAATGTGTGTTTATTTTTGTTTGCAGTTTTTTATAGTATTTAATTATTGTGAACACTCAAATGCCGTACACTATATAGGGATTAGTGAATAAGTGAACGGGTGAGTGGTTTCGGACACAGATAATAAGCAGCTCCCAGTAGGGTTCGTCACTTTTTGGGGTCCCCTTGAAACATTTCCGTTGTGGTTTGTGTATTTGCAGCGCGTTTCTGTGTTTGCTTGTGGTTTGTGTATTTGCAGCACGTTTCTGTGTTTGCTTGTGTTGTGAGGATTTGCAGCACATGTGTTGTCAAACTGATGATCACGTTTTCTTAATTTGCTTTTTTCTATTTGCATGTGTTTTCTTATTTGCAGCGCGTTGAGCTCTCTAGGCCACCGTATATTTCATACTAAGTATACTTCAAATTCATTAACATTTATTGACACATCATTTAAGACCTACAATATAAATTTATAATTAAACTTTATTTGGAGTATTTCTTTATTGCACAATGCACATTTCTTAATATTATGCTTAAAAGTGTTTTAATATCACTATTACTAAGGATTGTATGATCTTTGTAAAAGATTGCAAGATATTTAAAGTGTACCTAAAATTAACTTGACTTTAGCAGTCAAATATACTCAAGTATATCTTTAGTTGGACCTCAGCACTACTTCCGCACAATTAAAGTGTGTTACGTACAAAATTATTTTGGCAGATTTTAAGTATCAGTTTAGTATGTATACTTGGCATAAAACAAGTATTTCAAATAAGTTTTTGTATATTTTTTCACTATTCATAAACTTATCTAACCTATGATGAAAAGTAGCAAGAGAATGAGTACATATACAAAATTTACACTCCTTAAAATTGTGACACCATTTACATATAATTTAGACCCTTTCAACAGAATGGCAGGAATTAATTAGTCTCACTCCATTTTATCAGTTTTTACAGTGTGTGTTGACTGCATTCATCATTGACTACAACCATTGAACCTTGTAATTGCAAGACAAAATCATCAAGATTGTTATTTTTTTCATATTCAAGGAATATGCATTTATCAATTAAGTAGCTGGCACCTAATAAGTGACAACATAAGTTGCTCGCAACCTATTCTGGCATAGTTTTAGAAAAATAATAGAACTTATTTCCGTTTAGTTTTGATGATTTTATGTTCAAAAAGAATAAAAATCAATCACTCAGATCAGAGTTTTAAAAATGTATTTAGATGTGTCCAGCATTTTTAAATGTGACCCGTAAAAAGGTTATGAATAGAAAATAAATCATCTGATATATTTAGATTGACCTCCTGAAAGTGAATTGTAACTATACACACCAAATACACAGTTATTCAATAATGTCTTCTGAAATTATCTCACTGGAGAGGCTCTTGTAACCGAGGATGGATTCAAGCGGGATGTAAGAGAATGCATCGAAAAGCTCATTTGTAATTGCTGACAGAACTGTATCTTCCACCTAAATGTCTCAAAAAATCTGATTACTGTATGTATAAAGCATCTCTAGATATTCAACAACCTTAGATGTGCTCTGTATGATTACACCACCACCAAATAAATTGTAAAAAATCAATTAAAAAACAAAAATTTACAAGTTACCAGTTTAATGACAGCCTGACAAATCCTTCAAGAAATGAACTCACTGAATCAGTCAGAGCGGTTAACCACTGCATGGTTTATAAAGTCTACACTAGCATTAGTTGCAGTTGTGCGCACACTATACGACGGGTCAGCGACAGGGGGACACACATCACACAACATTTCAATAGGAAGAATCGCTGGTACAATTACATTTCCCAACCAAACACGCAAGAATTTATACAAGAAAAAACTGTGCACGAGACTGGATTTCTTCGCATTAAAAAGATGCACGCAAGAAGCTTGGGTTTCCAACATGTATGTGCGTGAATTTGCAGCAAAAAAGAAGAATATGATGGAGAGAAGGGTTGCTTGCAGAAGGCATGCTTGCTGATGTTTTGTTGCAGGTCTACATCCCCTTCCCCCGTGTCTTGCACTCTCATTGGCTGTAGGTTGTTGTTGTTAATGACATTTCCAGTCAAAACATTTCATACTTCATAACTCTGAGGGTGTACTCACACTAGGCACGGTTGCCTTAAACCAGTGTTTCTCAAACTTTTTCAGCCCAAGGACCACTTTATCTTCCAATTTTCACCTAACAGAATCCCACTCTAACACCCCCCCCCCCAAAAACAACATAATATCAAGGATAAACTAAATTTAAGTTTAATATGCAACTGTTTCAAGTCAAAAACTAATTATTCAAACACAAATGCACTGATATGATCCATTTTTTCGTTATTAAAACACACTGACGTCAACCCCCCCGCCCGCGATCCGGTGCGGGTTAAGAGCTTGCCTAGTTTAGGTCATCTTTTCGCAGACCACTAGGGGGCGATGGCGGACCACACTTTGAGAATTACCGCCTTAAACCGAGCCCGAGCGCGATTGTCCCTCCTCTCCACTCCCCTACTGCCCAGCACTCATGTTGCACTTAACGTTGCGGGCCGGAGCATGTTTACGTCATATAGGCTACGATGCAAGTTTTTGTATGGAAGAAAACAGGAAGAAAAGCACAAGATGCTGCCTAATAGATTTATCATTTATGCCGCGCAGTTATTTTCACTTGCACATATCAGAGGATTATTACGAAGGCAGCTGACGTTAATGGAGGAATTCGCAGCTTCACTCGCAAACTACAATTCCTGTCCATCAATAAGGAGAGAACCAGACCCGTTATAAACACAAATACAGTCAAATTAATTATATTAATTGAAAAGTGTGCTATCCAAGTTGTAATAAAGATGTGTAATACTTTATTTCACAGTGTCATTGTTACATATTTTACATGTATTTACTATAGTAATAACTATAAATTACGCTTAATTGTATTTACCCTAAACCAGTGGTTCTTAACCTTGTTGGAGGTACTGAACCCCACCAGTTTCATATGCGCATTCACCAAACCCTTCTTAATTACCACACAATTCCTCAACTATACCATTAGCTTGCGTGTGAAATATTAATTTTTTATGAAAAAAATACTTAAATGTATGTGTGTGTGTGTGTTTGAGTGAGCATGTCTTTTCTACATTGCATTTGTGCTCTAGTACCAGGCCTTCATTTCTGTGTGGAAATTTTCAGATTTATGCTGGAATTATTGATTTTATTTGTCAATTTCTAAAAAAATGCTTTCAATTGGAGTCACACCTGTGTGTGTGTTTGTGTGCGCGAGCATGTGTGTGTGCAAGTGATCATGTCCGTTCCACATTACATTTGTGCTCTAGTACCAGGACTTCATTGTGGTATGGAAATTTTCAGATTTATTCTGGATTTCTAGATTTTTTTTTGACAAATGAAAAATAAAAAACACATTTTTTTCGATTTTTCCATTTATTTCAATGTGGGGTCATATTGACCCCAAAGGTCATGAGTGTGACTTTTTTTTTTACATACCTTTAGAACAACCGAATCAAGCCCAGCTTTTTTGTGCATGTATAGATAGATAATGTAGGAAAAGTCACAAAATTTCATTCCTCTAAGATGAAGGGAACCATTTTTTTTTAACGAATGAAACGTCAATCGGGGTCATATAGACCCCGAGGACATAAGAGGGTTAAGAAAAAGCAGGGCGTGTCATCACGAATCATATGAGTCGGGTGTGTGTCTTGACCTCCGCCGAACCCCTGAGACTGACTCACTGAACCCCTGGGGTTCGATCGAACCCAGGTTAAGAACCACTGCCCTAAACCAAACCCTACAGTAAGTACATGTAGTTAATTGTCATTTCTCAGTATTTAAATGTCTAACTACAATGTAATACTGACACCTTAAAATAAAGTGTAACCTAAAGATGTTTGCTGTTGTAATGAGGACAGTATCGTACACAAAAGTAGTAGTTGTTTTTCCGTGCTCACACTGCATGCGTACCGCGCCCAACTGAACCGTGCGCTGGCCCATCACTTTCAAGCGGGCTAGGGAAGGCTCAACGAACCGCGTCCGGGCATGGTACGGAATGATCGCCTTAGTCAAACGAACTGGGCTTAAATAAAATACAGTATGTGCCACCAGAAAACGTCGCCTCTTCTGTGTGTGCAACATCTAGGTATAATTATGATATTACCTGCCAATACAATAATATTAAATCTTATTTGTAAATGATATGCGGCCCGTGAGACTTGCACTTGGACCATAGTGCGGCCCACTGGGAAAAAAGGTTGAGAACCACTGGTCTAGAGTGAGTACACAGAGTCACAGACTAGAATGCTAAATATTTTATGTGCATCAGCGACACATTTGCGCTTCTCTCGGATCGCATCTTTGATCATGCATACTACATGATTGTCATTCACATGAATTAGCACTGATTTGTCTCCGAATTCGGGCATTTTGTCAGCAAATTCCACAAAACTGTTGGCGAGTGAAAATCAGGGCTAAAATCGTGCAGTGTGTACCTGGCATTACTGAATTAACATCTAAATCCCTAACTGATGTGCTAGTTTTCATGATCCAGCGAGACCATTTCAAAATAAAGTAATTGTGTATCATTACCAGTATCATTATCTGGTTGTAGTTACAATGTTACAACAGTTAAAGACAGTAAAAAAAAAATTAAATTAAATAAAAAAAAATTAAATGCAGCGCAGTTTTACATGGTTGTAAAACATGGTTACTACTCTGTGCGTCCGTTTGGTGGTTGATATGAGAGACTTTTTTTAAAGAGGCATTTTGCAGTAATCTAGATATTAGGTCATATTAACAAAAACTGGATGACTTGTGTTGCTAAATGACATGAAATTAATTTAAAAACAGCCTATATTGTATGATGGAAAAGCTCTCTGTGATTATGCTAAAAAAAATAGTGTGAGTATGGTAAAAACATGGTACTCATTGTTAAATCAAGAAAAGGGATTCAAACAATAACTGTGTTGAGATATATAACAGTGATTAGTTGATAAATGTACCCAAACAGTTGATCACCCGTCTAATAAAACACATAATATATTAAAGCGTCTTTGGTGGTTCCATGGAAATCGAGGGTAATCAGTCCCTACAGAAAAACGTGGATTTTTTTTGTGATTGTTGCGTGCAAAAATCCTTGATTTTGTGGCAGGTTTTCTTAAAAAATGCGATGGAATATGCGGGATATTTTTGCAATTTTATGCGATGAAATTGCGGGAACTTACAAAACTACGGTTTGATGAAAAAGAGAAAAAAAAGGTGATTCCCAAACACCCTGTTCTCACTAGACTTCATGTCAAGAGTCATTTCTTATTACTTCCTATGATGAGCAAACATACTAAATCACAGAATATTTCAGTTCTCATTCTGATTTATTTCAGACCTTCATTTACACATGGCTCAAACTTAGTCACACAAGTTCTGTAGCTTCACAAAATGAATATTCAACAACTTCTGTAAAAATGAATAAATAAAGTATAAAAAAATAAAACATGTGCTTCCTGTTTTACAGAGGTAGCTGTACAAAACAGACATCTTCTGTTAAATTAAGTGCTTCCAATGCACAAAGTGCATCTCTTACTGCAACGTGAATTATTTTACACACTACTAATATACAGTGTCGTCTGTGGTTCGACACGCAGTTACACGGAGTGCAAAATAATTTGCCCCCACTGTCATGTGACACACCGGGAAACTGCTTCGCGCGGTCTTTTGCGCTTATTTTTGTTGGCAAATGAGAATGATTTGCGTTCTTCATCACGGTTTCACCGCGGGGTTTGCAGATGATGTTCACGTCGCGTAATTACGTCACTTCATGAGCTTCCCATGGCAATAGGGGGAAAATAATGGCGCTTTACTTGTGTGAACATTTTTCAACTTTCTGATAAGATATATGTGACTTTTTTGCAACGAAAACAAAGGGATTATGAAATCATGCTAGCCCCGCATATTTTGCTTGCTGAAATCAGCAATTTATGCGGCGAAAGTGCGGCGTATTTGAAAAAATGCGACCCCCGCATAAATATGCGGACTTTGGCCGATTATGCATGAAATCAAGCGATCGCATAATCACGTTTTTCTGGAGGGACTGGGTAACGCAGATATTATGTCATTGACAGGCGACGGTTAAAAAGCTCTCTGGATTTAAACATTGTTGGAAACGTTTGGGATAAGTACACAAGTCAACAAAATATGTAACATTGTTATAGTGGTTTTTGGATATTTTATTTCAAAAATCTTACATATTGTGCCTTTAAAACAAACATGAAAGTTGGACGGAAGTTACCTTGCTGCAAAAACAGAGTTCTGTTACACTGTTTGTTAAATCTGTACAGGTTATCTAATGTGAAAAAACCAAAGAGATCTGTTTATCTTGGCAGAGGCATGATGACAACGGGAAATGACATGGCACACATCGTGATGAAGCAAAGCACCATATTACAATACAAACTGCTTCCACCAGCAGCTTTGTCCAGATGAATCGCCATCACAAAGGACATTGCTGGCAACGAGCTCAGCTGATAAGGCAAGCTTGCTTACTACTTCCTTATTTTCAAACTAGAATTTCTCCATTTGCTTTTGCCGTTCATTCCAGAACTCCTTCCTGTTAAGCTCTAAGTGATTATGTAGTGTTGTGATCCTACGCAGAACCTACAAGTCATGGGAGCAAACAGTGAATCGTATTCACCACTTTCACAACAATATGGCCGTGATTCCAAACATCTGAAGTCATCCGACTGTACTGAACGTTTCTCAAGGCCGACTGCGAGAGTCATATAACGCTGTCCGGACTTGCCTGCGTGCATGTGATAAGAATGGCCTCTCAAATTATTCAGTGACACCACAATCAATTTTCAAGTCTTTCTAGAGCAAAA
The DNA here is from genome assembly GCA_038088235.1 of Zacco platypus. Taxonomy (NCBI): domain Eukaryota; kingdom Metazoa; phylum Chordata; class Actinopteri; order Cypriniformes; family Xenocyprididae; genus Zacco; species Zacco platypus. The sequence continues at coordinate 4,305,680 of CM076078.1, read as the reverse complement.
TCTGGAGGGCAATTACATTTCGAATGATCCGGTCCAACCGAAAGCATGACTAATTTGCAGAAAATTGTCAAATGTGGACTGGGCCACAATAATATAATTCCTCGCTGCTCGGGTCCTATATTTAAAAACGCAGTTAATGCTGGAAGTTATTTTATGAAGCGTGAATGTCAGCGGGAAATCCAAAAGAGTAAACCAGTCTCGAGCAGAATCCTGCCATATTAACCGGCAGAAAAAGAGATAGTAGGGTGTCCTCCATTGGATCTCCCATGATGTCATCCCTGCAAACAGGAGGCGGATTATTGGGAACGGAGCAGAGAGGGAACTGAGGTCACTCCCTTCCTGTGTCTGCCGAGAACCCACGTCCTATTCCTAAACAAGAGGCGAGGGAGCAAAGAAGGCCAGGCAGTTTTATTGTGGGACCACTTGAGTCACACTCTCTAAATTTATGCACTTGCGAAAGAAAGAACAGAGGGATGTGTGTGTCTTTCAACAGCAGCTGTGGGTAGAGCAGGCCTTGCGTCCATTTCCTCCCTCTCTTTCCCCCTCCTTTTACAGACACTTGGCTGCTTTAGGAGCCATGACACATTGGCCATCTAAAAAGCATTCCTCCACGCATCCAGAAGTCATCCCTGCCAAGTCCAGCAGCAGCAGCTCAACTCACAACAGTTCATTATTCTTTGGGAGGCAGCTGACGGAACGGCGTGTTTTTTCACTCCTACACTGCAGAATGTCCCAGCTAATTTTCTCATTAGCATATCCATTGGTTTAATTGATAAGTGAAAGAGCTTTTAATAAGTAGCTTTGATTATCAAGAGAAATAAGTGCAGAAAATAACGATGGATAGATGTCTTTACATTTTCCCATTACAAATGTTATATTATCAGCAGCACGACATTTTCAGTGAAACTGAAAAGTTAAACTTATTCTTTGTTTTCTCTCTCTTTTGCTTTAAAGTCGCCATGAAATCAAAACGGGCCATTCTTCTTTTTTTTTTTTTTTATGGAATATTGCAGTATTGATTAGGTTTGATATCGAGAACCTGTTCCAATTTTCCAAGAACCTGGGATTCGAGAAGGCATTTTGACTCCTCTTCACACAGCGTCCTAACCAGATGCGATGCGATAAGATTCCAGTGGCGAGCAATTCGTCAGTCCACACCAGACGAGACGCAACTATGCGATGCAACATAATCAAAAACCACAGCCAATCAGAACAGCGTGTGGGCGGGCTATCGCGTCAAGTGCAGAGATTAATCTTGGTGGCAATTGCAAGGAAACGGATAAGTACATAATCAAATTTACAAATATTACACCATTTAAACAATATTAAAAATGACTAAATCGTTGTCATACAATACACTTGCTGGTTCACAGTTTGAACGTTCTTCTTTCCATTTGTTTAATTTCAAGCTCTGAGGTGAATTATCCATTGTTATAAAGCTGGGAGCACTAAATGATATTCAAAGTCACATTACACGTTTTTAACATTAAATAAAGCACATAAACCTTGCCTGAGACTTTCACTACAATATACTTTGTATTGTATGACATGTTTTATTATCCGCGCATCGCGGTGTCGGATTGTGTCTGGTTAGGACACGGTGTTGTGATTCCTGTGTTTGCATTTTTATGTGATTTTAAACCATTGAAGTGTAAGAAGACGTGAAAGAGAACTTGCGCACGATTTTGATTGCTGTACACAGTCACACACATATGAAGTGCGGCCACAGAGAGCCATTGGGTGTTCCCGGCCTGTGTCCGTTCTCAAACAGTTCTGCGCATTTCCACTGCAGAAAAGGCTGGAATTGACTTCTCTTTCGCATTTCCTTGTGCTTGAACGGATTAATATGCACAAAATTACATCCAAATATCCTTGTGAACACAGTTGGATTTTTCTTGAGAGAACGTAAACAAATGAGAGAGAAAACGCATGTGTAACAGTATTTTGGATCCGTGTGTTCTGTGCTGCCTGTCATTAAAGTTAATCAAAGAACAAAAGATAATCATTCACTCATCTTGACTGAATATCTTTTGTGACTTCAATGAGGATTAATCTACATTTTATTCATGAAAATAAAACTATGCAGTGTTATTTTTCATAATATGATGTCAATTTCTGTACAGGAAGTTTGTTCAGTTTTTTTTTATTTACTTAATAAATACATTTATTATAATTTAGAATTAATTTATAATCAATAATTTATTTGTTTGTTCTTATTTTTTTACTGACTGTTTACTTGTCTTTAACCATTTAATGTTTGAAATTTATATTAGTCCACTTAGTTTTTGCTGTGGGATTTTTGTCATGGGCAAAATGTTCTCTTGTAGGCCTAACTGATCTGTAGGCTGCTGATTTTTGTTTATGTTATTCTGTTGCAACAGAATGGTTTTCAAAAACACAGAATAAATGTTTAATATTAACATTTTTTTTACCAATAAAATTCAAATGATACCTAACCCTGGTATTCATTATAAATGGTTTATCTGTAAGATCACAGCAATAGCAAACCACAACCATCCAACGATCCAATCAATTCCCGACGGACAAAATCAAGTCCCATCCTAGAGTTTTTCCTGTTTTACTTGGATATACGCCACAATAGGGAAGAAAAGACTATCGCAACTTCCGATTCATGCCAACTTCAAAAACTGCGCTATGAAATTTGTGTGAAACCTGGAGCCGTATTCACAAAACATTTTATCTTGCCACTAAGAGTTCTCCTAAAAAGCAGTAAAAGTTCTTAGCTAAGAGTTTTGGTTACACTTTATTTTAAGGTGTCAGTATTACGGAGTAATAATACATTTAATTACTGAGTAATAATAATTAACTGCATGTACTTACTATAGGTTTAGGGTTAATGGCATGCAATTATGCATAATTTCTAGTTATTACTACAGTAACAATGACACTGTAAAATAAAGTGTTACCAGAGTTCTCTCTTAAAACCTATTCACAAAACTGCTGAGAGAAACTACTACGAAGGAATAAGCTAAGAGTCAGGGCGGGGTTGACCTTGTTGCTATGGATGATGTCAACATGCTTTCTAATTATGCACACAGTGATTGGCTGATGGGGGAGGAATCTCTGTTAGCGATTTAGGGTGCGTTCACACTTGTCATGTTTGGTTCGATTAAAACGAACCCTGGTGCGATTGCTCAGTTAGTGCGGTTCGTTTGAACATATGTGAACGCTGCCATCCGAACCCTGAACCGCTAAAAAGATGGGTCTCGGTCCGCTTCCAAACGAACTCTGGTGCGGTTCGATTGATATATGAACGCAACACGGACCAAAGACATGTGAACGAACCAAAAACAGGACGTGATGTCACAAGATGCGACGCTACAAGTCAGCTGATTTGACGACGCGGAAAGATCAGTGTATCCAAAATGAGTCGAGGGCAAACGTGGAGCAACGAGGAGGTGAAGTGCCTCATCAATATTTGTTTCTGCAAACAACGGAGGAAATCCTGCTGCTGTTTTGAATGTTTTAAACATTTTATGAGCTCTTAGCTGGTAAAAATAAAGCACATGTACACACATAAAATGATTGTGTTTAATCCAGCGCACAGCATTGTTTTGAATGTTCGGGAATGAAGCTCCGTCGCGAAGTATACGTCATAAAAGCCGACCAATCAGGTTGTGACCGTATCCTTATGCATTTGGTTCGGTAACTTAAGGTTCGGTGTTAAAAATGCCAGTGTGAACGATAAGCAGACCAGGACTATATGTTTTGTTTTGTTTTTTGGTCCGGTCCAAACGAACCAAACCAACCGAACTACAAGTGTGAACGCACCCTTAATCACAGAAATATTGTAGAATGAGGGATCATGTTTCCATATTAAAATCTATTTTAAAGCCATTTGTCAGCTTTTTATATGTTTGCGTCTCGAGAGAATCAAGCAACAAATGATGTCGTATAAATAAAGTTTGGGAGGAGCGTGTTCAAGCGGTCTATCTAATCAGCTCGAGCGGAGGTATATGTACATAGACGAGAGCCGACTCACCTATAGTTACCTCGGCAGTTTTCTTCATCCCTCCGTCACCCTGTTCCTCAATCTCGGCTGGGAATACGGGGTGAACTACGAGTTTGGGCTAAATTCCAAGTTCGGAGCCCTCGATCCACTTGGACAGCACGCCAAATACACATTATATTTTTTTATATATTATATTTATTATATTATATTTACTCTATTCGATAATTTGTAAGTGTGAACTTACAACACAAAAAACTAATTTATTTTTGGTGTTTTATTATAGATTCAAATCTATAAATCAATGTTTTGCATTTATGAAGAAAAGGTTCAGCACCCAAGGCTCTATCGCTATTGCCTCATCTTTGGGTGGATTGGGATTGTTTGTGATTTGGTCTTCGTGACTTAGGAGTCCTCTTGACCACTATAACATTTCCCAGATTTAGGAGCTAGTTTTAGTGCTAAAATACTTTGTGAAATACTCTTAGAGCTAAAATTTAGGAGTCCTAAAATAAGCACTGACATTATTTTTAAGAGTTTCTCCTAAATCGGCAAGTTTGGAGCTACTTTTAGCTTTAAGGTGTTTTGTGAATACGGCCCCAGAAGATCATGATTTGAGATGATCCAAAAGAGCATCTTGAGCTTCAATGGAAGAAGAACATCTGCATCACATAATAAATGTCACACGCTTTTTTGATTAATGACCTAGAAATATTTCTCCATTTACAGCAATTTACGCAAACACTGATATTCAGTGTGGACTTTTGGACCCCACTGTAAGTCGTCGCTAGTTTATGATTATCAGACATTTGGTTTTCCAATATTCAAGCGCTTGATGTTGACATACAAAAACTTTTTAAGATGACAAGTCTATGTAAACAGACTCATTTATAATTCAAACAAGACAAGTATTCCTCTGTGAAGTGCTACTCCGTAAAACCTGTTTTATGGATAAGCTTATTTCTTTCTGCTATTTGGCAATGAATCTTACAGGAAAGAAGAAAATGTGTAGGTGGAATTTATCATGCTGCGAATATTTCAAATGACTGAAAATAAAACCTCTTTGGAGCCATACAATCATTTACCTATAAAATTAGCTTTTGCATAATATTTTTTTATTTTGGGTTTATAAACCGATGGAACGGATATAACCAAAGAATTTTAGTTGCCCTAATATTGAACAATAAGTCTACTGAACATTACAGGTGGCACTAAAGCTTTTTCACACTATCCTGACTGGCTTTGGGGCAATTATTCACGATTAACCTAAAGCAGAAGACCGGATATTTCTGGATCTGAAGAGTGTTGACAGTCTCATTATACCAGTGTTAACATTCATCTGGCAGGCCAGAGAAATTCAGGATATGACAGAACTAACTAAGTATATACTCATGTCATGTTCCAACACAGAACTAATGTTTCAAGAGGAACAGATTACTTCAGCCTGTGAAAGGAAGTTTACTCTTGTTCACCCTATCCAATAGGTTCCTTCATGATGAAAAATGATAAAAGTATGAATCTGATTAGGAAAACAAAGTTCAGTCTTTTCAACTTCTCGGTACTCTGAATGTCTAATTATAGTTTTTCCTATGATTAAGCTACATTTTGTTCCTCAGAGCTTAACCATTACATTAACTAAATGTTAGTGTAAATGATAAATTAATACTAATGAAAAGTACTTTCTCAGTATAAATGGACAATATTTACAGTATAAATGGACAATAAATATGGCCAATGAAACTTAAATAAACAAAGAAATATTCATAGTAAATAAATAGTCCGTCAAACAAGCTTTTTGAAGCTTTCTGACATTGTTTAAATTAACTAAAAATATTCATCCGAATTAAAAAAAAAATAATAATAATAATAATAATAATAATAAATTTTAGCCTTGTTGCCAAAGAACTTTACTAAAACTGGTTGAATTAATGACCCCAGATCAAGACAACCTGAACAGCATTAAGAGTTCAAATTACCTACTTGTTCATTTAATTACCGAAATGTTTCAGTTTTTTTGTGGCAGATTTGGCTAATGTGTAAATGCTGCAGCAAATTTCATTGAAGTATATCCGCCTTCTCAGATAAGAAAAAAAATTAAGGGCGGTATTTGATTGGTTTTCTTTTGATTGATTGTGGTTTTCTCATGTGAGTGACAGGTTGTCCCGCCCTCGTGCCAGTAAACATGAATTATGGTTCCATCGTCCAGAAGTCAATGTTTTAATGCTTGAAATAAGGTTTGTGATTAGCACAAGCTCAAGATATGCTAACAAGTGTCTAAATGGGTCTACAAAGGATCATCAGCCGAAGAGGAACTCATCTACTCGCTACTTTCACAGCCTCGTTGCAAACTATTATAACTCAAACTTTTTAGGCAAAATGTTTTTAAAGACTGAAAGAGTTGTCGGAAGCTTAGTGACGTGTCGCTGAAGTCAAGAGACCGTGATGTAGTTTGTTTATAGCCTACGCTTAGCTTTTGACCTTTCCAAATTGTATTTATGCTTCAAAAGTTTGTGAAGATTATGACAATAAACAAAACATGCAAGAATCATTAGCTATTATTAGTCACAGACCTTATTTTGCCAATGGAAAAATACTATTGGGTTTTTAATCGAGGGAACCAGGATGATGCCAAAATATTCATCCCTGCACCACTCAGGGGTTTTTTTCCCAGCATGCCTGGTTTTACATTGGGCAACTGCCTTAAAGGCCCAATGAAGTTGCTTGGAACGCGCAGCATTATTCAAAGTGTTGACGTAAATTCTACTTACACAGGAAGACAGGCCGGGACATATTGAACAGCTCCTTCCCTTTTTTGAATAGCCAAAGTGTTTTGTCTAAATCACAGCTTGGCCGGAGCCGTTGAGCTCGGTAAAGCCGCAGTTTCCTCATAATGTCAAACCATTTCTCACCTCCATATTGCTTTAAAATACAGCATTCCGTACAGAATTCAAATAGGTCTCATACGTTTTGTGGTCAGTGCCGACTCACACATGTGCTATCGTGGCCCTGCCCCAAATGGCACACTTCACGAGACCGTAGGGTGTCCCATTAGTCAATTTTATTTTTCAGAAGGGTGCTCATGAGCGCCCCCTTTGTGGTCGATATGAGCCCTCGATCCGCACTTGTGCGAGCTCCACAGCAGACATCTTCCCGACACATCTTCCCGGGTCTTCATACGCCTGCATATTTACACTGTTCTGAATCGTTCCCTATCCTATATATAGTGGACTATATGTCATTCATCATGTAAAAAATAGTAAATGTGTGAACAAGTGACATTGTTGATTTTAGCCGCAGCTTCAGCGTTTATTTATAATATAGGGGGCGGGATTCTAGAGAGCATTTGATTGGACAGAAAATCTGATGAGAAGCTGAAACGTCATCAAAATCATTGATCCATATTGTCGGAAGTGAGAGACTGTATGTTTTGAATGCTTATATCTTCTGGAAAACATTGATTTTGATTTCATGCCGACTTTAAAGTTGGCATGAAACATAAATTCATCTATTTTCTACATGCTTTGTGATGGTCGGATGTATATAATTCATCCATACATGTTTTGATGTTCTAATCTTTAATCAAAATGTCATAATTCGATCTTCCGGTGAAAGGACCGACTTCTCAAAATTGCTCATTTTCTCAAAACTCCACTTCTCTTTCTTGCAATCAACTGCAAGCTTGCTTTCAGATCATCATCTGCTGCCTCCATCCAACAGCCCCGCGATCTTTCTTTCCTTTTAATAACTGTCCCTTCACTTGCAGTTTGATTGACAGGCGATCTGACCAATCACAACCCCGAAGCTGCCATTTTATCCGTCTTGAACTTGAAAAAATTGTGTCACGTCTTTCCGCGCCTGAAACAACATTCCTTCTGATGTTCGTTCACGTTTATTTGATGCCATAAATGAACTAGCATGAAGAGAGGAGCTACAGCGATCTGTCACAACACATAAACAGCCACTATACGCTATTTATCTTCTTTAAAAAATGACAGTATTTTAAATACGAAACCGTTTCACACGTTGTCAGCGTGAGAACATGATGTGTGGCGTGATGGCAACAGTAACTAAAGGGGGTCTTTGCGAATTGGTTTCGATGTTGCTACTTCGGTTTCATTTTGAGAACTAACTATTGTTATGGGTAATATAATGAACACGTCATATCCTGAATACCATTAGAGTTAATCCATAGTATACCTCAGATGCCCAAAATGGACAATGGGCTCAGTCCCTGATGCAGGTGGAGTAAAGTTACACCCCTACAGAGAGGTCCAGAGCAAAGCACTCACCCTGATGTCATTGCGTCGTACTTCCACGTCGCGCACCGCATGGCCATGGTTCGGCGCACATCTGGAGAAGCAGCAGTACTGGCACACCGCCACCTGTTCCACATCGCAGTGATAGAGTCTGTATTCGTCATGGTGCGGGCAGCTCCAGGCCCGGACCTCCTCAGCCGCCACCAGTATGTGTCCAGGAGCTGGACAGGGCTGCTGGAGATGCGTCTGGATGTGAGACTGGCAACACGGTGCATTACAGCGGAGACACACTTTCTGGGCTTGAAGAGGAGGCCCTCGCCTGCACAGAATGCAGTGAAGAACGGCCGGAGCCTTTTCGACGTTCAGCGCGTTGAATTTTTCCACAATATTATTGAGTTTGATGTTCTTCTCCAGGTTTGGCTTCTGGTTGTACGCGTGGTTGCACTCCGGGCAGCGCACGTTGGCGGTGTCTTTGGCCCAGGCCTCGCTGATGCAGCCCCGGCAGAAGTTGTGTTTGCACGGCAGCTGCACAGGCTCCACGAACACATGCAAACAAATGGGACAAATGAGTTCCTCCTCAAAACAGTTCCGCCAGCTCTCAGCCATCTCAGCCATTTGATCAGACATCCAGTTTTGAGTTGTTCCGCTCGTGGAAGGCAAACATCAAGGTCTAGCACCGTCCTAACAACGTTTCGCTCATTCTCGTGACTCCTTCATTTATATCCAGATGTTAGGGAGGCCGATAAAGCACCGAATTCCCAGAAAGAAAAAAAAACAGCTGATGATCAGACCCAAATATGCCAAGGGCGCGTTTCTGCTTCTGGCAAAGTTAGTCAGAAATCAAATACCACAGCCGGGCGTGAATCTGACGTCCAGGGTTCCTTTATTTATTTATTATTATTTTTTTTTTTAAATGAGGAAAATCTCGCAATTCCTTACCGACAAATGTTTATTCGACTAAAATTAAAAACAAAACAAAAAATAATTTAGGAGCGCGAAGACGCACTTCATAATATTTTTAACTTTTTATAAGCGCTTTTAATTATTTTTCCAACTAAACGAAACAATAATTTCTCACCACAACAATAATGATTTAATTACTTAAAAGTTTCTCATCTTTGTTTTGGGGGTACATTTCTCCCCTCAGGATGAATGACCGTTATTTTAACGACATTTAAATATCGTTACTTTACCCGTAAATAGGCTACTCCTCTTCGGATACAGCGTAAATGATCTCATTTATCGTTAAAAACGATAACGAAGAATCGATGACCGAGCAAAAGTGTGAATATATGTAAAAAAAAATATCGATCCGACACACGTTTGACAGATAACTGAACTACTAGTTCAAATCTACATCGTCTGAAGTCCAACGTCAGTCAAGATAAGGTCGGTTAAAACCATGTCTAATCATCGGAAGCATATAGTCATTTGCTAGATTTAAAACAGGAAAAGGGTGACGCCACAAGTTCTTCAGGCACTGAAAACGTCCTTTCGTACGCATTTACCGAAACCGTCGATCACGCATTTGATTTGTGCTCGGGGCACATGACATTTGCCCTGCTGGAATTATTAAAAAAGTAGACCTGAGCCTCTGTGCTGCTCGTGTAACACTATATCGATAGGATTTCTGTCCCCTACAACTATAGGGTAAAGCTAAAAACACCATTTATCTATTGCCGTGAATGAACAAACACACATAGCAACATGCCAACATAGCATTAAACCCCAAAGAGCAGCGATTTTATCGTTGTCAAAGCTATTCTCTCGCTATCTATGTTGGCTGAGCATTATAGAATGATCCATAACGCGTTCCCGGTCCATGTTTTACCTGGCCGCACTTACCCGAGGCGGATTGCGTTCATTTTTAGTGCCGAATGTCATGCATTTTATTTTGACGAAGCTAACTCGCCTAAAATATTCATGTATTAAAGCCAGATACCTTTGTTGCTCTTAAAGGAGACGATATCGTTTGGCCCTTGTTATCGCTTATCAGCCATCTTGTTTTCCTGTTTAACGCGAATTAAAAACGACGTATCTATTTACTTTTCCTCTCATTTGTATGCCCTTTATATAGACGCTTCACGTAGAGCAAAAAAAGATCCAGTTCGGCGATCATCCAGGGATATCACGTCCTTTAAAAGGTTAGTCCTGATTGAAAACAGATGCTTTACCGCCGTATTCCAATCTGCGTCTGTTATTATTTATGATTTTTTTTTTTTTTTCCTCCTTTCAAGCAAATCCTTGATGAGAGGAATGCAGGCACAGGACTGCAACTCAGGATACAGTTCACATACTCCCCCTTCCCCGATCACGTGATCACGCGGACTTGATACATAAAAATGGGAGGGGTTAGTATACGGAGGCGGGGCTTGATTTAAAGGGGCACACCTCCACTTTTTTTTCCCCCTGTAAATTATGCACTTAGTTTGTTAATAGCGACGTATTTAGTTAAGTCAGTGACGTATTGTCAAGTATGGTGACCCATACTCGAAATTGGTGCTCAAGTGCACACACGCAGCAGTGAGTAGTGAACAAATGCACGCACACGGAGCAGTGGGCAGCTATTGCTCCAGCGTCCAGGGAGCAATTAAGGGTTAGGTGCCTTGCTCAAGGGCACCTTAGTCATGGTATCAAAGGTGGCCGGCGTGCCCACTGCAATAAGGCATGGGAATCGTAAACCTTCAGGTTACAAGCCTTACTCCCTCACTAGTAGGCCACAACTACCCCAGTATTTATTTATTTAGCATCTTACCGTTTTCGAAAAACACAGTGGATAATTTACAGTAGTCAGAATCTTTTGAGTAAATGTTAACCATAGACCTTATGTCGAGTTTGTCGGGAGTTATTAAGCGGTAATAAACCACACGAGACAGGAGTGATGAACTTCATCTGCTTTGTTTACTTTTTCACTTCCGTTCTCACACACTTTACACTACACTCCAAAATAGTAGTCACAACATAATTTACTCATGAACTCAACACCATATTTTACTCAATTTATTTTTAATCTCTTTTGGTGTTTTAGGACCATCCTGCTCTGTTTGAATCTATCATCCAGCATCTCATCCAGTTAGGTCTCTCTGCTCATCCAACCTGAGATTGCTGTATAAAACTTTATAAAGCTGAAATGTTGGGGTGACCCCAAACTCTGGAATGCCCTACCAATTTCTTTTAGATCCACTTCATCTTTGTCTGTATTTTAATCCAAGCTAAAAAAAAAATCTTTGATATGGCATGCAATCAAGAGATGAAATGTTATTGCACTGTATTTTAGTGATGATATTGTACTGTTAAGTCTGTTATGTAATTAATGTGTTTTTCTTAATTTTTTCTTGTTGTTGTGCAGCACACTGGTCAACTTTGGTTGGTGCGATACTAATAAAACTGACACTTACCCCCACCAGAATGCTGTTAATCATTTCACATGTAAAGAGGGCTTCTACATACACTTCTTGAAGGGACAGCATCAAAATACAAGGCATACAATTCTAAAGGTCATGGACTTGGTTCTCAATGAGGAATTCTGGTGCCTTGGTGACATCTAAAAAAAAACTTAGATGTGAATCATGAGTTGTCATCATGAAATAGTATATACACCGATCAGACATAACATTATGCCCCCCTTTTGCTGCCACAACCGCCCTGACCCGTCGAGGCACAGTCTCCTCTAGACCGCTGAAGGTGATCTGTGGGATCTGCACCAAGATGTTTGCAGCAGATCCCTTAAGTCCTGTAAGATGCGAGGTGGAGCCTCCATGGATTGGACTTGTTTGTTCAGCACATCCCACAGATGCTCGATTGGATTGAGATCTGGGGAATTTGGAGGCCGAGTCAACACCTCAAACTCGTTGTTGTGCTCCTCAAACCATTCCTGAACCATTTTTGCTTTGTGTCAGGACACATTATCCTGCTGAAAGAGCCACAGCCACCAGGGAATAGCGTTTCCATGAAAGGGTGAACATGGTCTGCAACAATGCTTAGGTAGGAGGTACGTGTCAAAGTATCATCCACATGGATGGCAGGAGCCATGGTTTCCCAGCAGAACATTGCCCTAAGCGTCACACTGCCTCCGCCGGCTTGCCTTCTTCCCATAGTGCATCCTGGTGCCATGTGTTCCTCAGGTAAGTGACACACACGCATCCACATGATGTAAAAGAAAACGTGATTCATCAGACCACCTTCTTCCATTGGTCCGTGGTCCAGTTCTGAAGCTCACGTCCCACAGTTGGTGCTTTCGGTGGTGGACGGGGGTCAGCATGGACACTGTGACTGGTCTGTGTCTATGCAGCTCCATACACAACAAACTGATGCTGTGTGTGTTCTGACATCTTTCTATCAGCACCAGCATTAACTTCTTGAGCAGTTTGAGCTACAGGAGCTCGTCTGTGGGATCGGACCTCACGGGCCAGCCTTTGCTCCCCACGTGCATCAGTGACCGCCCATGACCCTGTCACCGGTTCACCACTGTTCCTTCCTTGGACCTCTTTTGATAGATACTGACCACTGCAGACCGGGAACACCCACAAGAGCTGCAGTTTGAAGAAGCTCTGACCCAATCATCTAGCCATCACAATTTGGTCCTTGTCAAACTCTCTCAAATCTTTACACTTGCCCATTTTTACTGCTTCTAACGCATCAACTTTGAGGACAAAATGTTCACTTGCTGCCTAATATATCCCACCCACTAACAGGTGCCGTGATGAAGAGATCAGTGTTCACCCGTCAGTTCTCATAATGTTATGCCCGATCGGTGTAATTCAATAGGAAACAGGCATTCCCAGTGCTTCCAATTTAGCGACTTCCTCGCCCCTTTTTAGCGACAAATCTAGGAACTTCTTAGACAAACCTAATCTAGACTCCGTGACTCGCCCACTGATCTAAATACAATTAATATAGATGAGTGGACTCGCCAGTATGACATCATCTAATGACGTTTAGCAACCAGTAACGGCAACGCTGGGCATTCTTTACACAAATGTGTAATCAAAATGAACACAAACACCCCAATTTATGGAAATAACTTTAATGCACTTAAGGGTAACAAAACCACAGGCAGTGTAGTGATTCTCCAGAATATAAAAAACACCAGTACACTCTAATTAAATTCATATTTTAAAAAGCACTAATAGAGGTTCTTTTTTACACTTTGACCTATATTATTGAGCACATATCCCAAAAATTACAAATGCACATTCTAGAAAATAGATTGCCGTTCAGGAACCAGTTAGTTTGCTTCCCTATGAAGAGACTTGGAATGCAATCATAAAAACAAAGGAAAAGTAAAATAGTTAAAAATAATAATAAAAAATAAAATAAAATAAAACAAAAAGATCAGGGAACTAAATGTTTCTCAACTTTACATTAGACGTGGTTTATAAACACCAGTACTGTACAGGCTTTGGTATTGTGTAGGTGAACTGACTAACAAACATACTGTTTGACAACTAAATGAAAACCTTAAGATCATCAACCTTAAATAGGCACTACTGTATTTTATATAAGTAAATTGAGAAAAACCAGATACTCAGATTTAACAGTTTTTTTTTTTAGATAAACATGGTTTTAAAAAAGGCCTCTTCCTTTGTATGCTTTCCTTCACATTACAAGCAGGATTTAAAATAGCAGATTTTGTCTCAAAATGACACTTCAGTCCATTCCACGGTGAATAGAGGCACCAGTGCTTGCGCATTGTCTTGTGCTGCTAAATATTTAACAAGAAATAACGTATTGTTTGAAACAGACCAGAACAATTGCCATTTTTTAAGCTTCCTTAGGAGTAGACAAATACAAAGACAAGTGGTATAATGGACAATACAAAATGTTGCAGATTTAAAATACTCTCAGGGAAAGGGGAAAGCATCTGAATGTCTGTTTCCTTCAGCCGTCTATAGGCACATGTGTCTGGCAAAAGAGTTGGGCTCCTTTCTGGAGATGTGTGTTTGTAATCAGGGACAGCGAGCTCCCAGTCTTATTGCAGTGGGCTGTCAAACACCGTGTCGGGCAGGACAGAGATCTTTAGCTTCTTATCAGGCCAGCTGTACTCCTTCGGCAGCTTAGACTGGGTAAGGGAGAAAAAGAGATAAACTGTGTGTTAAAATATTCAAAAGTTTACAAAACCACAGTGAAATCACTTAATGCGAGGTGTGGGTTGAACCTTACCATTTCACGGGTGCTCAAATCCTGAATGTCAGCTAGCATCTGCTCTACAAACTCCTCAGTAAGTAATATCTAAATTAAGGAGATCAGAAGAAGATTACACATAGGGAACGACAAAGAATTTTAAAGGGGACCTATTATGCCCTTTTCAGACTGTTGGTTTTGGGGTTTACTAGAATAATTTTTCATGCTTCTAATTTTTAAAGGGAAAATTCACTTTAATAAGGTGTTTGAACACTGATACGTGTCTGCAGTCTGTGAGAACAACCAGCCTATAATTGTAAAACTCCACTCACTGAGTCTCTTCAAATAAGCTGGTTCAGATTCTCCTCCGATTACATCATTGTAGGGGGAAAAGCCCCGCCAAAGCACAGAGTCCGCCATTTCTGTATCCTCGCTGTAGCAGCTGGAGTTGTACAAAGTCTGCGCCAAAGAGGCATTACAAGTGTTGTGTTTTGGGATGTACCAATGCACTTTAGTGTCTTCATGTCACTGAGGACATCGTGATTAAATTTAATTCTCCAAACAAAGTCTTGTATGTTTGCGCCAATTATTTTGGGTCAATACCAATGCTTCGTGCACAAACTTCAGATCCAGTCAAAGTAAGTATCACACGTCATATGTTGTGAGCCCTTCCAAATTGCCTTTCTAAAAGAGCTTGTTGGCACTCTGTACGGCTAATGTTGCTAAAAATGATGAAATTTCTAATAGCATGTGAAGGCACCAGGAGACCAGAAGTATGTTGTTATTTTTATCTCCCAATGCTCACCGTCTGCGGAATTCATAAACGTGCATTATGCACAGTGCAGTTAGGAGACTGACATTTCATTTTCAGTGTGTGAGATTGCCCTATTTTGTTGTTCTTGAAACTCCACCCTCTTCTTGAAAGGGGGCCGGGAGCAGCAGCTCTTTGCATGTAACACTTCATGCACAAACTCTGGGGACATCAGAGACTTATTTTATATCTTGTAAAAAGGGGCATAATAGGTCACCTTTAATGTTCAAAAAAACGTTTTCACACTATTTTACATTATTGCAGCACCTCTCTTCCCAGTCTATCAGTAACGCTCTGTTTAGCTACTGTCTCAATGAAGCCCCAGTTCCGAAAAGCACATTTGTGCTCTGATTGGTCAGCTGGACCAGTGATTTGTTGTGATTGGTCAACTGCTTCGAGCGTGTTTGGGTAATGTCCCGCTCCTTACCAAAACCACGAGTTTCAACACACTACTAACTCAATCAGGCCTTGCCTCTTTTTTCTTTGTGAATGCTTTGGGCGGAAATGATTTAAATGTGGGATGTTGTGTCGTGTTTGTTCCCAGAAGAAAGCTCAAGACTACAATGGAGGTGTTTCAGGGAGTTTCGCACTGATACAGAGAAGAACTGCCTTTGGAGTGAACTTTGCAGACCTTCTTCATTCTCAATCAGCAACTTTACACACTAAAGAAAGTTTAAAATGTTAAAAAGCATAATAGGGCCCCTTTAAGGGATGTAATAGTAATGAGTGTCTGTTACCTGTAGCCATGGTCCATGTGCAGCATAGGGATGCTCTTCTGTGGCAAAAGCTCCTTCCACCCCAGTGGATACAAAGGTGATTGCTGTATCTCCATTAATGCTTTTATATGTGAAATGTCGGCCATGAAGCAGGCGACCTCTACAAGAAAAGGTTAAAAAGAAGACAACTGAATGAATCATTTACATAGACATTGATAAGTGTCATATCTTTTAAAGCAAGCGGGAAATATCAAAGGCTAAATCTATAAGCAACCTGACGTTCACTTTCTCCCTGCTCACATTTGGACTTTAAACAAAGGCTTCTCTGTGAGCCTCGTCTCCGTTTCTGTCCAAACAAGGAGATTACATAAAACTCATATCCCACTCTTTTAGTGCCAGCAAAATCAGAGCTGTTAGCATTTCAGCGAGTTGGGTAGGTTTGTAAAACTGTAATATATTGGTAATATGAACAAAGTGCAAATCAGCACACTAGTACAGTGTGTACTTTTTCTTTTCTGAGTGAATTCACAACCGCTGGCCCCTCATAAAGTTATAAAAATTAGGCCTCGGCAAAGTGGATTTCGAGAAAATATACAGAAAATGTCCTACTTGAGGCACAGTGGGAGAAGAGTCCCAGACTCCTGGTTGAACTTCAGGTGCACGCTTTCCAGCTGTCTTGTTCGCACCAGCTCATGAGGGACTATGGCAGCCGAGCTCTCGCTCTCCAGACTGTCCTTGCGACTCCTGGGATATAGAAGATGAGAAAATATAAATAAGAAAAAAACTGAATGAGGGTGACAGATAGAGCTGCACGATTAATCGTTAAAAGATGTCGATCTTGATTCACACACCCACATGATCTTATTCCTAAACGAATGACACCAAAATCACAGCGGAACATTCAGATCTGCATTGGCGCTGCCGCTGAGCCGGAGAGCGCAGTTGTCATGTATAGGTTTTTTTTCATTATTTCCGCTACAAATATACAAATTATCACGGAAGTACTGGGATAAATGTTTATAGTATGGATATAAACACAGTAGCGATCAGAATTGAGCAAATAACCTTTGGAAAGTAACTTGACATTTCAAATAAAGATTGTATTAACATCGTTACACCAGTAGGTGGCTACAAGTGACTGTTAAAAATATATTTGTCGATGAATCATTCTTTCAGAAAAATTCTGAATCATCCAGTAATGAAACAAGTGAAGTACTTATGAATGAGTCATTGAATCATTCATTCACTTCTTTAAAAAAACAAACAAACAAAACAATTCATTCAAATTAGCCCTAATTAAATAACTCTAATGTTTAAATTATGACTGCAGCATTTTGTGAGAACCTCCAGTAAATTACATGTTATTTTGTTTAATTGTCTTTTCAGAATCATGATCGGTTTGAAACAAACAAAAAAAAATCGTGATTCTCAATTTATTCTGAATCGTGCAGCTCTAGTGACAGACTAACAAATCCACTTGAAATGTCATTTGTGTCCAATTTGTCCAGTTTGTGCCCAATTTGTATTGTTGGACATTTAAGGAACACTCAAACTGTGTAAATGACATTGCATTAGTATTAATGAAATAATCAAACCTCAAAAGGGTTGTAAACAAATAATGCTAGACCTTTTCACGTTGAACTCTAATAATGTGGGATTTATTTTAAACGATTAGGTCATTTTTCAGTTTCAGACAGGTGTCCTAAAAGAGTAACCACGTTCATCGCATTAACTTTGAACGTGATCCACTCACGTTTAACAACCAGAAACTGTCCAAATACTAATACTGGATTGATATTCATGCAGCTTTTAAGTGTCCAAATACATTTACAGGCCACTGTAAATGAGTAAAAGAAACAGAAATATTGCAGTGCAGAGCTTTGCGTTTCCTCATTGTTCTAACAAAAGTAACTTGTAGACACTGTACTGAACACCCATTTGCAAAGTGGAATAAAGAAGAACTGCCTCCATAGCCCATTTGCTGAAGAAATAGTTTCAGTTTCACTCGTAATTGGCTCTTACCTTGATATCTGCTGGGTCTGGAAATGTCCAACTGATTGTCTATGGAGAAATTAGGGGCAGATTTGTACCACAGCGAAGTGAATGAATGCATTTACCACTACTGCCAAATGGCAAAATCAATTTTATTCTTTTCAACAGCTACTTAGAACAGAAAACACGTCAACTCTTTCCTCTTTTAAGAGGTTTGAAGAGCTCCTTTAAATTAATCTACATATTTGAACTTTGGTAATTCAGTTGCTACTCTAAGGCAACTGAAGGAAGTGCAGAAAACAAGTTGAGCAACCGATTACATAAATCACATAGCAACTGTTATTAACTGACAAAGAAATTCATGACACACTTAAAGGTACGGTAGGCAATTTTGGAGAGGCTAGCAATAGCAAGCTAGCTTTGAAATCATAAGATCCCATCCCTCCCTTCAGAGCACTCTCCAAAGCCACGCCTCCTTCTAAAAGCTAGAGCAAAGCATCACGAGAGACGGCGTCAAATTACCTCATGTCTCAAAGCATATAACAATTCAATAATAATGAACATAAACAACTTAAAGAGCACTGACTTGTACCACCTGACTGCTGCAGATTCATTTTGGCATTGACAGTGTTGCCATAGAAATGCATAAATCCGAGTCTGAGGATGTGAACCAGTCAGAGAACATCACGGGTTGCCATCTCGTAATTACAGTAGTTATGGATGCGTGGATGCGGGATAAACCTCTTGTTTTGGTATTGGAGGAAATGTAAAAGGCTGCTGCTGTTTGCGTTGCTCAGCGACTGTCTGTCTACATCTCTGCAATAGCCTCATGAAACAGGCTGATGATGTGCGACATCTGCGCGAGCAGGGAGCGTGAAGGGATGGAAATACGTATGTTGACAAGCAGGTAGGACATCCTATTATTGCTTTCGGACTGAATGCAATATTTGGACAAAAATTTTCTGACTTTTCGGGACTCCAAAGAAGATATATGTGCATTTTAATATTTAAACCACTTATTTTTATTGATATCAGGATGTGAAGAGAGTTACAACCAGTACAACAACAAAAAAAAAAGTGTTTACGAAAAACATTGCTTACCCAACCTTTAAGTGTTCTTAGAAGTTTGTCAGTTAAATTACCATAATGATAACGACTGCTTTATTAAGGATGTGAACCAATCACATCTCTGTCTGTCTGTATAAGAATCAAATTAAGTATGGTTCTGTTAATGGTTCTTTAAATTGCATTCTTCCACCAGTGTGACCAGAACATCATACTAAAATACTCAATACTGTCCCCAACTAATGACTATTATGAGCTGGGTTTTTTTGCTGAATCAAAACATGTTTGAATCAGTTGAACAGGAAAATAAATGAATTTATCACTTACTGAACTGCAAGATAATTCCCGTTATTTTTGTCATGTCCAACTTGAAATTCAACACAACAACTTGATCACAAGTACTAAAAGAATGGTTAATGAAACTGGAATCGCTAAGAGGAATCTGAACCAGAATTGTTAAATTCTTAATGCTTCCCATCTCATTCATCCAGAAGCCGAAAACCTTTTTCTCTCTACGAGCAAAATAGTGATGCTTGTGATTGTTTTGTTTTTTATTAGGAAACTGTCATCACTTGGATACAAAATCCACCTTCAGTTCCTCGATCTGAAGACTCCAAACTCTCTTTAAGCTTTAGAATGACAAATACTACACTAAGTAATAAATAGTGTCTTTATCTAGGTCAGTGGTTCTCAACCCGCGGCCCGCCACAAATGCGACCCGCGATATGCCGACCACATTTAAAAAATAACTTCCAGTTTTACAATTAATTTTTGTTTTAAAATTAAATTAAAATGGATTAAATGAATACAAGTTTAAACTATAATGTTTTTTATCATATGAAATCATTTTGGTGATCATAAATTATTTTCAGACCTGCGTAGACCTACTATATACTGAATAGTCTACTCAGTTAATGAACACTTACAAGCGCGCGCTTTGGTAGAACTATAATAGTAGCCATTATTTTTGTAAATTTAGGGATCAAAATGGACAAATTTGTTATTAGAGGAGAAAAATGAAATGAGGAACATACCAATGAAGGAACACATTGCAAACAAGAAGAGTCGTAGCAACAGCAGCGAAGGTAAGAAGAATGGAAGAATCAGATCAGTACTTGCCTACAATGTCAAAAGATATGTGAACTCGATGTGTTTGTTTGATGTACTTGTATTTTAAATCAATAAAAAAAAAAAAAAAACGCATCGGCACACCCACGGCAGGGCTTGATATCGTCAGATTGTAACAATGCGCTCAATGTTGTGTAACGTGAGTTTATTGAACAGGAGAGTTTTACTTTAATATGAAGTCGTCACACTGCCAGCCATTTCAACACACTGTTAAACGAAAACTAATTTCTTATAGTATTTGTTGATTTTGCAATGACAGAAATAAAATACAGTATGTGGCACCAGAAAACACCACCTCTACTATGTGTGCAACATCTAGGTATAATATAATATGTATTATCTTCTAATACAATAATATTAAATCTGATTTGTAAATGATATGCGGCCCGTGAGACTTGCACTTGGACCATAGTGCGGCCCACTGGGAAAAAAGATTGAGAACCACTGGTCTAGGTAGACAGATTGACTACTAGGGGTGGCACGGTACATGAAAAATCGTTCGAACCGTTCGGTTCGGTTCGTGTGTGCGTCGCACGGTTCGACGCATGCGCAATGTAGCCCCGTATTCAGACAGTTTCGCGCGAACATACATATAGACAGTAAAAGTGGAGTAAGGGGCCGTTCACATATCGCGTCTTTTGCACGCGCATATTCATTATGTCCTATGTAGGCGCGCGGCAAGCGTGCTCAAAATGGAAGCAACGCGGCCGCGCTTTCCACGCTTTTTTAGGTGCGATATGTGAACGGCCCCTAATGAAGGCTGCCCGGAGTTGGCGGATGCGCCCGCGTCGTTCAAATCCGGTGTGTGGGAACATTTTGGATTTCATGTTGCTTACGATGACAACGGAAATAAAACAGTAGATAGAACTGCGACTGTGTGCAAGCATTGTGCAAAATGCATTCAATATGCTAATGCTCTTTCTCACCCAGCTTTTATTCAGAGATGGTCCCAATAATGTGCTTAAAGTCAAGTCAAATTCAGTTAGTGCATGATTACATTACAAAAATGTTAATACTGTATCCTAAATTGTGGATAATTAAGCTAATAAGCTATATATCATATGCTGAAGGACATTTCTGGAGTGTTAAAGATTAAAAGAAAAAATAACAACAAGAACCGTACAGAACCGAAAACCGTGACCCTAAAACCGTGATACGAACCGAACCGTGGGTTTTGTGAACCGTGCCACCCTTAATGACTACTAGTACATATATGGGTGAAAGACTTTTCCATAGAATGCATGCAAAAAATCAAGGCAGCACAATATGCTTGAAATCAGCATTATGTTTCCCTCTCATCGTGATTACTTGGATTAGGCAACAACCAACTACAGCAGGCAGTCAGGCTGAGCTCCAGGATGTATGTTTGAATCTCTGGCTGGGCTACAAGTAGCAGGGGGCCATGAGCAAAACAAGGGGGTGCAGACAACAGGATAGTGAGATTAACCCAGACAAACCATGCACGCAGATGATCTGGATTGCACAGCGTTTAATGAGATGAGGATGGAGTGCTTAAAACAGTCACCTCAGCTCATGCTACCATCATGGCCTTTATAACAAAGTAGTATGTGCTAAATTGTTGATTTGTTGCAAAGTTTAAATTATTTTAGGAGTATAGTATAATACAAACCTGATTTAAAAGCACATTTGTACTGGCAGGCGATCGGCACTTGAAGCTAATTTCCTGAGCAAGTAACATTAAGCTGTACAATAGCAGGCCAGCTGGCAAGAGTCAGCGCTCATGAGGACAAAGATTGAAGGGACAAGCTGTGTCTGAAAAATACCTGCAGGTAATTATCCACATATTGGACAGACTTCTGAACTGCTGTCAAACCAATAGTGATTTTGATATATGTATAGCGGTTAAGCTGAACCAACCAAAGCTCATGAAATTCATTCCTTTAACTTCTTTAAAATTGCAGGCCTGCTTAAAAGCCATTTTTAACCGTGCACCAAATAGGGGTGGGCGGCATGACTAAAATCTTATATAACAGTACTGTATCACCTAACAATATATATCATGATCAGAGTTTTGTCACATTGCTCTCACAGTATATATCGGCTGTTAAGGCAAGTTGTATCTTTTTAGTGTCAGATGATTTTTAAGCACTACTTTTCAGCAAATTAAATTTATGGATGCTAAAAACTCTTTAGCTATGCTTTGTTATTAATAGGGTTATAGCCAAATTTATAGAGGTGGATTTCGATTGAGTCGATTCTACATCGTTTTATTCAGATGCATGTATCGGGTGCAGTACAAATCAATTTTTGTACAAATCAAAAAAAAAAAAATCTGTAAGCTACTATACATAGCTCGATACTTAGCTAGAAAAAAATATGCACAGGCATTTCGCATATTCATTACATTTTTTTTACTTAACCTGTTTGTTTTATTTAATGTATGTTTGAATAAATCTGTCATGAAAACTAGTTAGTTATGGCAGTTTAAATTTCGACAATGAATAGGAGTAGAAACGTAATTATATCATTAAAAGGTTGATATAAAAACTTCCATAATGTGCAGTTTTTTTTTTATTCAAGTTTTTGAATATTGATTAATATACCTAAAAATAAAAAGCAATTGAGCAATTTTCATATTATAGTAATGTACCAACTGTTCCCTGTATAGTGATCCGTATGGACTAGATCCCAATCTTTGGCACGCAGGTGATTCGTGGATTAATTGCATCCATCACAGAGTTAAACTTTATCATTTGCATGCGTTTTGTCTTGCCAATTTAAACATTCAAGTGATTCAAGTGCAAAAAGAGGCAAAAGAGAACTCAATTCAGTACTCGCACACAGAAGCGCGTTACAAATACTGTGTGAACACTGAATTGACTCTTTCACGATTCCTTGCACTTTCACGATTCCTTGCCCATCTCACCAAGTATTCTCTTAAACAGTCGGTTGTCTTACATGAACGTAAACAGTTGAGAAAGAAATCGAATGTGTATCATAATCATTACATTGGATCCATGCATTGGGTCTTAAAGTGACAGCAGCCTATAAACAGACCTACCTGCTGCTGTCTATGTCAATGTTAATCAAACAAGATTTAACAAAGATTAATCTAGACTTAATAAATACAGTGAACGCTATAGTGTTATTTACATTTAATTATTATATTTCTGTACCTGAATACTTTGCTTGTAATTTGTATATATTTTAAGTTATTACTGACTGTTCACTTGTATATAAAATGTGAAAATAATTAGTAATGCTAGTAGTTTTTGCTGTGCTGTTGAAGTACTTAAAGTGTGCTTTAAGTAATAAACGGAAAGACAAGTTCAATTTTTTTTTTTGGTGATCTGAAAAATAATCCGATCCGTGTCTCAAAAATGTAATATGATCTGAACCATGAGTTTTTGCACTGAGGTAAATGTAACTTGAGACGATACATTGTTTCTTTCAACATATAACATCAGTCTAATAATCACTTTCAATATTCAGTTGAAAAGAAGATCGGTTCACTTGCGTTCGGCTTAAAAATACTGGATGCCAGACACGTTACAAATAAAGTTTAGTGCAGTTTTGTTCATGCATCAACTAAAAGACTGATCTTAGGATTTAAGAATCAATATTAGTTCATCAAAATGATGATCGATTGAAATCAAGAAATCAATATTGTCAACCCAGCCCTACTAATTCACATGTCTCCGCAATCATGCCCACAACAGATATGTCTGTGATTGGTTACAACAATGCTATAAAACAATGGCAGCAGACCTACATGAACTGATACTCACTTTTCATGATTCACAGCACCCATAATCATAATCTCGATCATTTATGCGATTAATTGTGCAGCCCTGTGTGCTATAAACAGTATAGCAAATCTCTAACTGGTGACACACTTTTCACACCACGTGCGTCAGTCACATCAGCTAACCCTGGCCCCAAACATCTTTTTTTCTTCTCTTATTGAGAAACCGTAAATGACGCCATCCAGTCCTGAACAGGTGGCATAGCAAACCAAATCAGTTTGGTGTCCTGAAACAAACTTCTCAACCTGCTACTTCCAGAATTAAGGTCATAGCACTGCGTAAACCATACATCTGCTTGACCAGTATAATCACGCAGTGCTGAAGCTCTGATTGTCATGAAAGGGCAGGACTTACTGTGGCCGGTCGTGACTGTGTCTCTGACTGCTGATGGGAGGAAGGACAGACTTGCTGTTAATCTCCAGTCCTTTCCTTAGGGCTTCTCTAATTTGTTCCGTGTCTGTATGAACAATACACAAATATTTGACACAACGACATACAACATCTCTGAAGCATACTAGATTCGGTGTCTTGTTTCTAAGTTGGCCTTTGCTTGTCCTTAGCACTCCTCACCTTTGTCGGACAGCCTGCGTGGCTGTGACCCAATGCAAATGCTCCTGCTGTCGTCTTCATCCTCAGGAGGTCGACTCAAGTCATCCCAGGCACACTTGGCACTGACACCACTCAGGTTAGAGCCGTCCGTCTCAATGCCCTTATCCACGCGTTCCTGCTTAGAATGAGCAATCAACACACGCATAAATCAGCAGGGGAGCGGCACGGCCGGACATGTGTCCGTCTCGGTGCAGAGAGCGAGAAGGCAAAGGACTAACAGCAGGTGGAGGTGTTGAGTTTAACAGCCACAGACTTAATTACACACCACCTTTCCCCATCACTCCTGATGCGTATGCACTATCAGATGACCTTAATCACCAGGAATTACAGTCATTCGTTACTTGAGGTAAAATGTGTAAAAAAAAAATATTATTTATATGTACAATATGAAAAATGGATATTCATTTTAAGATCTGAGAGATTTAATATTACATTTAAAAGTGTTATTATGTTGGCTTGAGAAAGACTCTTATTATTATTCGTTTTAGACTAAATTCGTTCACTTCAACACGAGTCGTGTCTCTTACAACGCGCAAGCCCCGAAGTTTGTCACTTGTGTGTTTTAAGGCTTGCCAGTTTGAATATCCAAGCGATTTTATACCATTCAACCACATTCATACATAAAATACACTATTACGCTATTTACACTAGTTTCACTCACCAAGAATTCTACTTCTTCAGTAGCGCAGCAGTAGCGAGTTAGCCTCGCAAAACTGTGATCGACGCAGATTCAAAAGCGCATTCAATAACGAACAAGTGTTTAATAATATTAAAAGTGTTAATTGGGTAGGGTTATGGGAAGGTTTGGGGGGGGGGGGTTATTCTCCCAATAAGGCAGCATCCATTTAATAATTTTAATAAATATAATCATTTACACTATGATATGATTGCATCCTGTTAAGGTACAAAAATACCCAGGTGCAAATAGTATCTGCCAATATAAAGTATAAATAGCATCTAATTAAGCTACTATTTACTTTTATCGAAAAGAACTGATACTTTAACATGATGTAAATAGAATCTATCACTATTTTCACCAAGTGTAAATATTGTTAAGAGAATGTAGCTATTGTCAATTAGTGTAAATAGAATATATAGATATTTGCACTTAGTGTAAATAGCATCTAATTTCTCCTTTTGTGTTCCACAGGAAAAAATAAGCATTTTATGCACAATATTAGGAAGGATAAATAACAGCATTTTCATTTGTGGGTGAACCAAGCATACTACAGAAAACCTTACTTGCAAGTGTGGATCAATGTCAAATATGGTTTCCCCTCTTCTCATGTCAGTGATTAACCATGGACCCCCAGCACTGCAAACAAAACAGTAAAAAAGACATTTCAGAATGAGTAATAAACAAGAATAGCACAAAGCATCTCAGAACAAATGAAACCGCTCCTGACCCACTTACTATAGAGTTACAGCATTCAGTGCTCTTATCTACAATGCCCACAATGCCTCAGCAAGAGTGGAAAAGAAACGGTATTAAGTAACACGACAAATGCATTCTCACATTTGCTAATAGGTAAATGTACAAACATACAACTTCACCCATCTAAAAATACGTTTCACAAGAAGAGAGACAAAGTAATACATCCAGGGAATTAATTTAGTTTTTCAGCTGGTTAAATCAGTCCTGCAGTTTCTTTAACACAGTTTTCCCATCATTTGAGCACGAGTGTGTCCTTGGCCTGTCTCGTGGCTGGCTGTGGAATTACTCACATGTGCACTCCTCTCAGCAGGTCCAGAATGCCTTGACCGTTCCACTGCTGCGCTGCCTGCAGCTCCTCTGTGCAAACACCCACAATCTGATGAGCACAGAAGGAAAAACTTAATTTACACTGATCTCAAGGAGACGTATCCATAGGAAGACAAGGTTAATGAATGTAGCATACAAGACGGAACCTAGACGGCTTTGTGAACATATCCTAAACCAATCTCAAGGACTAAAGAAGAAAAAAAAAGAAAAACTAAATGACTAAATTATGTTAGCCTACAGTGAACAATGTTGTTCCTGACCTGAAGGAAGCTGACGTGACCAAAGGGGGTCTGCACTGGCTGCATCTGCGGATCCTCCGTGAGAAGCATATGCTGGATTCTAGACTCACTGTTGTCCAACGGACTGTGCCACGAAATGTGATCGCCGCTACAGAAAGTGTTTTCTGTTACAGAAAAAACAACTTGTCCGATTGGTTTGCAAACTTTCAAGAGAGTTACATGTTAAAGTGCATTTTAGTTTGATGACTCTATATTTAATTTAGTGTGCACACATGTAACAGATCATATAGTCGCCTCCTGTGGGAAAACAAATTCTCTTACTAATACATTACTATGGGGGAAAAACTATGGAATTAGAAATTTCCAATAGATCTTTACACTAACAACACTACAAAAAGTTTGTATGTTTGCATTTCTTCTAAACAAATGTAGTCAAATAGAGCAGAACGCCAAATTCTGGCCATTTTTAACAATCCCATCAGACTAAATTTATATTCTATCTAAAATACTTCCAGGGCTACCCCGTGATATTTGAATAATCGTTAGTGAACTAGAAAAGGCTTAGTTGACCAAAAATGTTATTAGTTGGGTTAATCACAAGAAAAAAACAAACAAAAAAAGTGGCCAAGACACACAGTTTACGGGGAACAGATCGTTAATGGCAGATCCTTGTGGTAATTACAGTATGTCGGGCAGGAAATCCAAATGTTCGTCTATCATCCATCGACCTCAAATACGGCTTATCATTTGAAATGTGTAAGCAGTAGCAACTTTACATGGCTGCTCGCTCTAGCGTTAATCTAGATAAATGTCCGCTATTATATATACAAGTGAGTGTGGAAGCTGACGTATAGCGCGCTTACTGCATGACATGGATGCACCTGTGTGATCACGTGAGCATTTTTTCCTGATAACAGCGGAAACAACTTAAAATACTCTGTCATTTTTGGTCATACAGATAAGAGTAATACATCATTTGAAACAAACTTACGAAAATGTACTTTTATTTGTGTAAACTTATAATAACAAAAAAATGATGTGCCCTATGTAAAATAAAGAAAACAATTAGAATGCGCTTTCTGCTGACTCGGTCTCTGTGAACTTAAATAAACCAAAACTCAGTGTATACTTACCACACAGACATGAGGAATTATATATATATATATATATATATATATATATATATATATATATATATATATATATATATATTATATATATATAGAAAGCTTAAAATGTCAAGTGATTGTCATCCAATTCAAGTGGAAAACAAATATTCTCAAATTATGTAATCCATATGAAACATACATATAGGCGTGTCCACTACTGCAGAGATGACGAGTCAGCATTGTCAACTTAATCTCTGCAGCCAAAGACACAGAAAACATTATCAATAAATTATTAAATTGTTCAGACAATCAACTTGCTGTTTCTTCATAACACATTCATAATCATAATCGGTACATTGTGGCAATCTTTATGCGAGTGCTTGAGAGCTGATTAGGCAATGTATTATGTATAGACATTTAAAGGCTCATTATTATGAATTATATGGCTTCTTAACATACACGTGCAATTAGTCGGCTAACCACTTAAATGCACGACTACTAGTCGACTAGAAAAATCTTTAGTCGAGGAGGGTAGCTCTAAATATTTCTATATTTAGTATAACTCGGGGCACAAAACAAATGCTGACGTGGGCCGCCTGCTGAGTCCCCATTACAAGTGGTCATGGGTGGACATCATGGGTGGAGCTTGACCTCTGTGTATATAATGGGTGGAGGGATATGGTTATGGGTAGGGTTAGTTTGTGATTGGATGTTCTAGCTCCACCCATTACACCTAGATTACATCCAGAGAGGGGGAACTGGACGTCACGCTCCACCCATTGGCTCTGCAGTGAGAAGCCTCACCCCTGTTATAGTAGCATATAAATGCAACCAAACTTTATTGCAAGGTTTTACTTTAAGTTTGCAAATATCCCTCAAGATTGATTATTATAGCTTTGAGACAGTATTGATGTGGACAAAAAAAGACAGAGGCTGAGAAATGACAATTTTTGGCAAAAGAAAAGACTAAAGACTAACATTATAAGCAGAACTCTGGGGAAAAAAAATCAAACAATTAAATATGATTCCTTTAAGGGAGCCCATGTAGATCAATTATATTAAATGGCTTTAAAAGGGTAGTTTGCCCAAAAATGATCATTTATGATGCATTCATCCTTACGTCATACCAACCCATTAAGTCTTTCACTAAACTTTTGGAACACAAATGGATATTTTTAACGAAATCTGAGAGATTTCTGTCCCTCCACTGAAAATCCATTCAACCAATACTCTTATGTTTCTAAATTATCATAAAGAGATCGTAAGAGAAATCCATATGATTCGAGTGGTCAGTAAGAAAACTTTCGTTCAATGTTACATGTGAGTCTAAATTAAATCTGTTCATCATATAAAGCGAACATGCGCCTTCAGAAAACCTGAATTAAACAACACGAACCATATGGATTTATTTTACCATCATTGAAACAGAGTTTTGAATGAATGGACTTTCAATGGAAAGACAGAAAGCTCTCAGATTTCATAAAATATGTCTTTATTTGTGTTTCAAAGACGAAAAAAAGTTTTATGGGCTTGGAACAACATAAAATGGAGTGATGACAGAATTTTCATTTTTGGTGAACTAACCCTTTAAATCTGTTAAAGCTGGAAACAATATGAAAACCACGGCTCCCGTGGGTGTAGGTACAGTACCTGATTGAAACACATATCGAGCCAGGCCTTGCATGAGCTCAGCTGGCCAGGTAGGGGGTGCCGTCTCTCCTGCTTCTCTCTTCAGGCGAAAGGTCAGCTCAAAACCAAAACCACTTGGGCCCTCTTGACCTGTGAATCTATAAAGCAGCAAAATACAGCTGTAACTCAAGCACTATCAACCTATGTCAACACCCCTCTTCACATATGACTAAACATCAGTCTCGTTCAATAACACAAGGGTCCTTCAAGTGTCAAATCAACCAAATTTCAGAAACTTCCCTGGCTTAAATTTTTGACAATTGACAAATGTCAATTATCACCTGAGATTTGGAGCCAAATTACAGGGGTGTAAAAAATGACTGTAGAAAGATGTCAGCATCACTATTTTATTTTTAAACAGAGATTGGTAGGTCCATTAGTAAAATCTGTTGACTTTAGCAATCTGTTGCATTATATGCCACCAGTGACAGTTTAAAAAAAGGGATAAAAGCACTTCTTGTGTTTTTTTTCCCCCTAAGTTTGAATTCCTGTATCTTAATAAGTACTAAATATATCTTAATATCCTTTTAGATTCTTAATATTCCAAAAATTTTACAAACTAGAATTTTATGAAGATTTTTGTGAATTTTGCCCCGGTTCTTAAACTTTTCTTTTGATATCCATATTAACCATAAAGGCTCTTTATGGTTCAGTTACAACAATACTGGGATCTCAATGTGACTCTATGAGTGAATTGTTAAATTGCACTTATTTTTAGGGGTCAAAAACCAAATGTGAGTCACTTTGCACACAGCGGATACTTTTTTCTTTCAAAGAGGAACAGCTGAAGAATAAATATTTGTTGAAACTAGAAATGCATCTCTTTTTTTAATCAAAACAATTGCATAGAAAATACCTGCTTGTAAACCATAAATATTCTTTTTCCAAAGTTTGGGTGCCTGTAACTAAAAAAGTATTAAAGATATTTCAATATGATTTGAGATTCGATTCTGGTTCTTAAACTTTTCATTTTCAAGGCCATATAAGGTGCAATCCCATAGATATGGGGATCTCAATGCAGCTCCATGTTTTTTTTTTAACCCAATTTTACTCATTTTTAATGCTTGAAAACCAAATATGTGTTAATTTGCATAAAGCTGATACTTATTGCATTTAAAGGGGAATTTCTGAAGAATAAACAATGAGACTAAAAATTTATTTCTATCAAATACAACGGCAAACAACACTTTTCTGAGAGCAAAAAAAAATACACTGAAATGGGCAAATTGAGGCACATTAACTACCTCTCAAAAGGTACATTTACAAGAATTTATATTTGAATCAGTTTCAGGGATATTTGGAAGAAGGGATTTTGTTCATTTTCACAGCTTCTGAAGCTAATCAAAGTACATTACCATAATGACATCCTGGGATTGAACCATATTGGGCCTTAAAAATGAAGATCCCAAAACTAAAGTTTCATAGGAACAAGAACCTAAAATGATAAAGATATCTTTAATTCTTTTTTAGTAACAGACATGCAACTTTGGAAATGTTTTGCACTAAGAGTGTATCCATATGTTTTGATGGAGGGAAACAATACATTTCTAGTTTCCATATTATTTGTTCTTCAGACATTCTTCTTTCAACACATTAAGTAAGAGCTGTTTGAAAAGTTACCCACATTTGATTTTCGACCATAGTAAATGGGAAAAATTCAATAAAACTTAAAAATGAAGATTACCAAAGAAAAGTTTATTAATAATGAGAATCTAGAAGGATCTTTAATACTTTTAGAGTTACAGACATGCAAATTTTAGGCAAAAAAAAAAAATACAAGTGCTTTTACCCATTTTTGCACTGTCACTGTCGGCATATAATGCAACAAATATTGCTCAAGTGGACAGATTTTACTAATAGACCTACCAATCTCTGTGTAAAAATAAAACAAACTCACTGCTATCTTTCTAAAGTCATTTTCACCTCCCTGAAAGTAGGTTCCAACTTTCCTCAAGTGAAAATTGTCATTTTGACCCACCTCTACAAAATAGAGGATTATTCAGTAAATAAATTCATCCACGACATTTAATATTTTGGCTTTCTTCCATTTGTGTATTCCTTTCACCAGAATTTTTTTAGAAAAATCTAAATGTTTAGCCGGGGACACTCTAGCGACCCTGGAATGACCCTGAAACTTTTTGTAAGTAAATACATCAGGTAAACATGAACATAAAAAGTTGCTGGTCTGCTGTAACAACATCATGAAACAAATGTAAACATCACATAATCTGTCTTACTCATGAACTCTGTTGTCCCCATACAAGTCACAGAGACCCAGGCTGACATAGTGCCAATGCTCCGGGACATCTCGTCCAGGACATCCCATGTTTCTGTACATACTAATGTAGTCCAGAGGATCTGGACCCCCTAACCTGAAAAGAGGATTATGGGAGGAAAGAGAGAGACATTGAGATGAAAATGTCCACTTGAAAGTTTGTTATTTGCTTAATAGTAATGCTTCTGCGAACTCAAACTTGCTTATTAATGAAACGTGTTTATATTTGTATAAACATCATAATTCAGTGTAAAGTTAAAACTATTCTCCAAGCAACATTCTGTTTTGTTTTAGTTTTTTTTATATATGTGTGTATCAAGCAATAACATAAAACTGGTATGCTTCAGGCATCTCACCAATACTTCACAATGGCTGTGACTTGCAGCGGGTTCGCCTGATCGGGATACAGGCGCCTGCATTCCCCATAAATGGCCTGCAATCCCGGGGGAAAGAGCGAGGCGAGGCCGAGGTGCGCTGCTGCTCCGCTGCTAGGCCGCATCTCATCCATCCCCACACGGCCGCACCAAAACAGTGAAAAAAAGTTGTCGAAATGCAAGAAAATGAGGTATTCTTTTTAACTTCCGAGACAAAAACACGATTCAATCGCTAATATTGGAATTATGATTTGTAACACTTCCCCCCCCTCTGTTTAGCCCCTGTTGCAGTTTTTCCTCTGTGGTTTGATGTCCAGAAAGGGGACGTGGCCAGCACTTTGATTGACACTTGATTAACCCAATCAGAACAGCCGTTAGAAATACACGACATGAGAGCCACGATGCGATTGGACGAATGTCAATGAATCTGTTAGTTGTTGCTCCACTACCGTTTCTGTTATTCTTATTTCTTTATTAGCTTTGCGACATTTAAAGACGAATTTGTTTTATTATGGAATATAATTGTGAATAATTATGAATGTATTATGTCTTCCAATTCAATACATTTTCATAACATGCTGTTAACATTCCAATAAACATAAATAAACAAATTAAATATTAACTTATAGTTATAATTTTACAATTTGATTAATACTTTTCTCTATTTATTTTACCGTTTCAGTCATTTATCGCTAATATGCAACTTGCATTTGTATTTTGTGAATTTGTATATATGATTTTTTTCACATTACAATGATTTAAGCAACTTTTTCACAAATAGTTTTAATTTCATCTATGTACCATTTATCGCGAATGCCTAAATTTGTTTGTTATTCTCGTTTAGCTACTAAATGTACTTTCCAAAGTGAGAACAAGTTTAGTTCCACCTGCTGGACAGAATATTTACTGCAAATGCATCTAGTATCAATCACTTGATACTAGACTATATAATATACAATATTGTAAGTAACATATTATGTCAGAAGAAATATGTAAAATATGTTTAGTACATGTTTATTTTGTTTAAATATCTGAATTATCTTAGCTTCAGTTTACAATTGTTCATTCAAGTCTTCATATTAAACATTTTTAATATTACAGTAACATTAAAATGTTTAATATTTTTCAAAAACATTTATGTGTTCTTATTAACTAGCATTGTTCTCATATTATTTTCATATGTTTTAATATTTTCCTTGTTGTCCGTGCGGAGGGTATTTCATTTTATTTATCCATGGCACAATTGTTTATTTATATGTAGCCAAAGTAATGTTGTCCAATGACTTGTTTGCATTATTTAGGTATTTAATTGTATTTAATTTTTTTTTTGTTAAGCAATAACAAATTTACAATAAGGTCTCATTTGTTAATGCATTAACTAACATGGACAAACAGAGAGAAAAATGTTAGTTAATAAAATATTTGTTCATGTTAGTTCACCGTGCATGTTAACACTTTAACTTTGGATCTTAAAAATGTCTTAGAAAATGGAGACATATTAAGATGAATAAATCTGAGATCGGGATCTTTTATGTCCTCAGAATAGCGGGACTTTTATTTTGAAGGCGCTGAGAACGTCACTGCACACAACTCTCCTATTTTTCCCCCTGGCTGTGTTCCAAATCGCCCCATTTACCCATGAATAGGACTCTATTTGAGGCAACAGCCGTTTTTAATGGTGGTCTAAATCATAGCAGACGTTATTGAGTGCACTCATTCAATCCCACAATGCACCGTAATAACCGGCTACAGAAAACCCACAATGCACTGTAATAGTCATGTGTCGACTGAATTCCCGGGTTTGTCCTGAAGATGGCGCCCGCAGCTTTTCTAAACCGTTGGTCCACTACATTGTAATATCACACAGATATAAATTCCCTTTTAATTGATTATTAAAATATTGAATTAGGCCTACATCCAATACTATAGCCTACTAAACTTGCAGTCTACATACAGTGTACAACAGCCTAAATTCAACTCCATTTTTTGATTTAAGAAATGAGTTTATATATTGCCTGATGTGTGTACGAACAGAAGGCTTTGTTTGATTTTGAAAACAGGTGAAATGGTTTTGACAGGATTGTTGATTTTGCCAGAAGAGTCAGGGTTTTTTGTGTTTAATGGTGTTTGGTCCTCGGTTTGTAGGCTCCACATGGGTTATCCCAGATGAAATGAACACTGCTTAGTGTGCACACTACAGGCTGTTGAATGTAACACTGAAACATGTCGGAGTTAATGAGATAATTAGGTGATTGAGTGATGACTGAGCATTATTGAAGATACAGAACAGAAACTACATCTTCCAGCCACAGGATAAGATGTTAAATCTCCCAAGATCTGATTATAAAATTCCACAAACAGCTTCACTTATTACCAGCCATTTTGACTTTATTTCTGTCAGACGTCTCCAGCTCCACCGGCCCGACATGAGCCTCACTCACGCCTCCTACAGGTAAACACCGGCTCTCTTTCCCAAGTTGTGGTGATCTATGAATTCTTCCTCAGTGTTTTTGTCTTGTTTTCCAGTACAAATATCTAAACATTCTTAAATCAAGATAGATTTACTGGAGTAGAAAAATGGTGGAAGATATTAAGTCTTGTTTACTGAAAAATGATCTAAATGAAGTGAGTTTGTATGGTGGCCCAGTAGTGCACAACCCAACAAAATTTAAAAAGCAAACATAAGTTCACAACACAACGAAATAAAGCCGCAACACAACGAAATAAAGCCGCAACACAACGGAAACGAGCCGCAACACAACGGAAACGAGCCGCAACACAACGAAATAAAGCCGCAACACAACGGAAACGAGACGCAACATAACGAAATAAAGCCACAACACAACGGAAACGAGCCGCAACACAACGAAATAAAGCCACAACACAACGGAAACGAGCCACAACACAACGAAATAAAGCCACAACACAACGGAAACGAGCCACAACACAACGAAATAAAGCCACAACACAACGGAAACGAGCCACAACACAACGAAATAAAGCCGCAACACAACGGAAACGAGCCACAACACAACGAAATAAAGCCACAACACAACGAAATAAAGCCACAACACAACGGAAACGAGCCGCAACACAACGGAAACGAGCCGCAACACAACGAAATAAAGCCGCAACACAACGAAATAAAGCCACAACACAACGAAATAAAGCCACAACACAATGGAAACGAGCCGCAACACAACGGAAACGAGCCGCAACACAACGGAAACGAGCCGCAACACAACGAAATAAAGCCACAACACAACGAAATACAGCCACAACACAACGAAATAAAGCCACAACACAATGGAAACGAGCCGCAACACAACGGAAACGAGCCGCAACACAACGAAATAAAGCCACAACACAATGGAAACGAGCCGCAACACAACGGAAACGAGCCGCAACACAACTAAATAAAGCCACAACACAATGGAAACGAGCCGCAACACAACGGAAACGAGCCGCAACACAACAAAATAAAGCCACAACACAACAGAAACGAGCCGCAACACAACGAAATAAAGCCACAACACAACGAAATAAAGCCACAACACAATGGAAACGAGCCGCAACACAACAGAAACGAGCCGCAACACAACGAAATAAAGCCATAACACAACGGAAACGAGCCGCAACACAACGAAATAAAGCCACAACACAACGGAAACGAGCCACAACACAACGAAATAAAGCCACAACACAACGGAAACGAGCCACAACACAACGAAATAAAGCCACAACACAACGGAAACGAGCCACAACACAACGAAATAAAGCCGCAACACAACGGAAACGAGCCACAACACAACGAAATAAAGCCACAACACAACGAAATAAAGCCACAACACAACGGAAACGAGCCGCAACACAACGGAAACGAGCCGCAACACAACGAAATAAAGCCGCAACACAACGAAATAAAGCCACAACACAACGAAATAAAGCCACAACACAATGGAAACGAGCCGCAACACAACGGAAACGAGCCGCAACACAACGGAAACGAGCCGCAACACAACGAAATAAAGCCACAACACAACGAAATACAGCCACAACACAACGAAATAAAGCCACAACACAATGGAAACGAGCCGCAACACAACGGAAACGAGCCGCAACACAACGAAATAAAGCCACAACACAATGGAAACGAGCCGCAACACAACGGAAACGAGCCGCAACACAACTAAATAAAGCCACAACACAATGGAAACGAGCCGCAACACAACGGAAACGAGCCGCAACACAACAAAATAAAGCCACAACACAACAGAAACGAGCCGCAACACAACGAAATAAAGCCACAACACAACGAAATAAAGCCACAACACAATGGAAACGAGCCGCAACACAACAGAAACGAGCCGCAACATAACGAAATAAAGCCACAACACAACAGAAACGAGCCGCAACACAACGAACTGAGATGCTCTCGGTGCTCAGTAAAGTTAGAGTTCCTTGCCACTGTTCTAAGAGTCCAGAGTCTTACAATACCATGATTAGTTTTAAATATGTAAACATTGTATATCGACATGAAATATTAATTAAAAATCTCATTTGTGCACAATTGCTTCATATTTATACCTGTGAATGATTTGCCACGGCGCATGATGAAGGGAACGTCTGCCAATTCCACCAAGTGGTTAAAACGTTTAATTTTATTCATTAAAATTACTTTTAACATTTAAAATCAGATATGTTCAAATTCCAAGATCCTGCACGATCTGGACGCGGCCTCGGCCAAAGACACGGACTGCGTGTGGAACGGGCTCCCGGCGGCTCCCGGCGGCCTCCCTGTGGAGCCGTTCATCAGCGCGACACACACCGACACTGAGTTGCATCAACTTCATCACTGTCTGTACGCCGGCATCCATTAGACGCTCATCATGTCTTACAACAGATCGTGAAACGCTGGTGTGTCTCACATAGATCCATGAGCTAACTGAAGTCCGTGACTTACTCTAGTAACCCAGTATGGCATATTGCCATGGCAACCAGTGGGTGGTTTCCGTGGAGATTTGATGAGGTGTTGGTGGGAACAGGTTTCTCATCGTTTCTCAAGAATACTTCATGAACCTGCAGTGTTTTAAAAACCCTGTCAGAAAAATAATCTTGTTTTCTCTTTGAATGAAGTTTATTTTTCTGACATTGGCTGATAATTGTTTTTTGTTTTAAGCACAAACTTTGCCACATTTTTTAGAAACCAAGACTTAATATCTTCATTCATTTTACTTGCATCTTGATTCAAGGATGTTTAGATGTTCTGTTTCTTGTGTCACTCAGTAGATGTAGATGTTGTTCTTGTCAATAATAAGCTTCTGCACTTATGGAAAACGGCTGAGAAACGACACAGAAGGTCCTGAAGCGAGTCGAGGCCGAAGAACTGAATCTACCTCAACAAATCACTCCAAACTACTTCTGTATTTATTTCTGTAGTTTATGATTTTTAGATCATTCAAGCAAACAGAAGTTTGACTCCAGGATTTCCAGTTTCACCCCATGAATGTAAAGTTTGCCGTCTGTATTTCTCCATGTCAGAATAATCTATAATGTTTAGAGCTTATTTATATATTCTTGCTCTCTGTTTCTATTTTTGTATGTAATGTCAATAAAGTTGTTAAGAGAAGTAAAACTATGTTGTGTTTGGACACGTGAGACAGATCCTCATTAGTTCACTCCAGAATTAAAAGTTCCTGATAATTTACCCACCCCCATATCATCCAAGATCTTTCTTTCTTCAGTTGAAAAAAATGAAGGTTTTTGAGGAAAACACTCCAGGATTTTTCTCCATATAGTGGACTTCAACAGAAGGTCCAAACTGCAGTTGCAAAGGACTCTACACGATCCCAGTCGAGGAACATATATATATATATATATATATATATATATTTTTTTTTTTTTTTAACCACAAATGCTTGTATTGCACAGCTCTGTGAATCATGAGGTTAATGTTTATCCTCACGCCTTATAGTTGCATTTATCAGATTAGAGTTGGACGGTAATATCATTACATGTTACATTTTTAGACAATTTAAACAATCAGGCAGTTGAGATTTGTCATACAGTGTATTTTTCCCAAGTTTTGTTTGAATAAAGCCCAGTAGAAGTTAAGCTGACTTCACACACCAATGACCAAAAGAGCAAATAATAATACCGGCTGCACTTTTGATGAATATAAAAAGCTGAAAATCGCAGTAAAATATCACATCAACAGGATAATAAATATACAGTACATATTAGGGGTGGCACGGTTCACAAAACCCACGGTTCGGTTCGTATCACGGTTTTCGGTTCACGGTTTTCGGTTCTGTACGGTTCTTGTTGTAATTTTTTCTTTTAATCTTTATCACTCCAGAAATTTCCTTCAGCATATAATATATAGCTTATTAGCTTAATTATTCACAATTTAGGATACAGTATTAACATTTTTGTAATGTAATCATGCAGTAACTGAATTTGACTTGACTTTAAGCACATTATTGGGACCATCTCTGAGTAAAAGCTGGGTGAGATTTTGATTAAGAGAGAAGACATTGATGATGACATGCTTTTTGTTTGTTTGGCAAAAAAAAGAGCATGTGTATTGTTATCTCTACAGGAATTTGTGTCTTTTTAGCACACAATGATTGAAATTAACTTGCATTTATCAAACTGCCAACTTCAGTGTAGCTCTTACAAAAAATATATTTTAAAAGACAAAGAGAGGAACTCTAAAAGCTCTGTCTTTTAAACAAGTCAAAATAATTTAAACATAAATATATAATATAATGTAATAATATAAACATCCATAATGCTTTAGTTATCACTGAGAGGTTGCTTAAATGCTGCGGACAGTAGAAGTTGTTTCCTAACCGGCTCTCTCCTGTTTGTGCTTCTCGACACATTGGCGTGATGTCTTCTCAAATGAACTGTCATATTTGAAGTGTTTTCATTAGCATATTGAATGCATTTTGCACAATGCTTGCACACAGTCGCAGTTCTAACTACTGTTTTATTTCCGTTGTCATCGTAAGTAACATGAAATCCAAAATGTTCCCACACACCGGATTTGAGGGACGCGGGCGAATCCGCCAACTCCGGGCAGCCTTCATTAGGGGCCGTTCACATATCGCACCTAAAAAAGCGTGGAAAGCGCGGCCGCGTTGCTTCCATTTTGAGCGCGCTTGCCGCGCGCTTACATAGGAAATAGTGAATATGCGCGTGCATCTTTTGGTGAAATATGATTTTATTGGAATATCCATTGGCTAAATTTGGTTGAGTGGTCTGTTATATGCTTAAAAAACGTATGCCACTATAATCCACTTTCTCCCGTTTATGAACCAGCTGCAAAAGTTAAATATAATATAAATATTTAAAAGCGCTAGTTTGCGTATGAACAATCATTAATTAAAAATGCTTATTCACTCTTTGTATTTGAATTGCATGTTCAGTTTTAAAATGACGAAACAGTGCAGGTCTCTAATCACTCACTATAACGTCATAATGAGCGCCGCATTCCATCGGAAGTTCGGTGAGTATAAAAGCGAGTGCGGAGCCTTCATACCTTTTGTAGCGAGTCGGCGAGTTATTGTGAGTACATGCTTCTTTCTCCGGGATTGGGGATGTGAATTTCAATCTTTTCATTACTCTGAGAAGACTCTGCTTAAACAGTGGAATGTTATTGTCTCGATTTACAATACATTTAGATAAATAAATAGGCATGCATATGTTTTAATATATAACTTAATAATTTATATTTCATTGACCAGCCGATTGCAGATCTGATAACACATTGAAGTGATACAGAAAGCTAATTGGCCTGTAGTCAATAACATTTGTATGTTTACTCATCTCTTCCCTTTTTCTTTCTTTCAGAGTGTTTCACAGTTATTGATAGCAAAAAGTCATTTCTACATCATCTTTAACCATCACATCCAACATCATTATGAACATGTCAACCATGTCCACCATTTTTCCTGAGAGTGCAGAGAAGATGTCATCTACCGAACTCTCAGAGGAGCTCACCATGGCCCTTGCTGCGGGGCGCTGGTGGGCAATAATGGAGGTTTCACACCCCATTTCCGAGGAGCCTGAGTATGAGGACCTCATCTCAGGCCAGTGGGGGGAAACAATGGAGGCAGGAAAAACTTCATGTCCCACATCCCTGGTCTTCAGAGACATCCCTGCATCTGAGAAGGCTCAGAGAAGGTCCCAGCATGATGCTACACTGAAGACCAGACAGCAGTGGAGGCAGAAGGTAATGCAGGGAGCTACCTATTCTGAAAGACCCAAACAGGGAGCACCTGTGTCTGCCAATTCATCTGAGAAGGCCCTGAACTCAGGCTTCTCAGACGTAACATCGAAGACCACAAAGCAGTGGAGGCAGAAAACAATTCAGGGAGCTCACATTTGTGCCAGGTCCACACAGGGAGCACCTATCTCTGCTAGGTCCAAACACGGAGCACCTGTGCCTGCCAGTTCTGAGAAGGGGGACCTCACCTCATCCCTGATCTTCAGTGATTCATCTGAGAAGGCCTCAACCTCCTCAGATGTAACAATGAAGACAATGGAGGAGCCGCAGAGAAAGCAGAGAAAGAAAAAGCGACAGAGAGCAGCTGTGCCAGCTGGGTCTGAGAAAACTCAGGGGGGAAACCTCACCTCATTTCCAGTCTTTAGGGATGCATCAGAGAAGGCTGAGTCCAAGGATCCAGGTTTCTCACATGCAACAGTGAAGACCACGAAGCAGTGGAGGCAGAAGACTCAGGGAACACCTGTGCCTGTTGGGTCTCCACAGAGAGCACCACAAGCTTTTCTTGAGGCAGCACCGATGCCGGACAAGATCTCAAAGCGGCAAAGACTAAAGATCCCCGAGCCTTTGAGACGGGAGCTGCTGCAGCAGAAGCCACAAGCTTTTGTTGAGGCAGCACCCATGCCGGACAAGATCTCAAAGCGGCAAAGACTAAAGATCCCTGAGCCATTGAGACGGGAGCTGCTGCAGCAGAAGCCACAAGCTTTTCTTGAGGCAGCACCCATCTATTCCCCCCTGAGAGCCCCCATCTCTTCCCCCCTGAGAGCCCCCATCTATTCCCCCCTGAGAGCCCCCATCTCTTCCCCCCTGAGAGCCCCCATCTATTCCCCCCTGAGAGCCCCCATCTCTTCCCCCCTGGGAGCACCCATCTATTCCCCCCTGAGAGCCCCCATCTCTTCCCCCCTGGGAGCACCCATCTATTCCCCCCTGAGAGCCCCCATCTATTCCCCCCTGAGAGCCCCCATCTCTTCCCCCCTGGGAGCACCCATGCCCATTCAGAGGAAGAGTGTGTCTCCATGGAGCACAGAAGCTTCTGACCTGTCTCCCCGCCCCAAACAAGCAAAGTTTGGAATATTAAGACGAGGTCCAACAGTCGGAGCCGGGCAGCTTGCAGAGCAAATGGACTTAAATGTTTCATATTAATTTAAATAAAAAAATTACAGTATAATAATAGTAAAGTAAAATAGTAATTAATAAAGTATTATTAATAAAACAGCATATTTGTTTATTCGTCAATGACTCATTAATTAACACTGGTGTCAGATAACTTTCTTCTGCTGTCACTGGGCAGATAAAATGTTAAAAATTCACACACTTAGCCAAAGGATAGCATTGTAATAACATATATAATTTTTTTTTTTTTATGTCTGAAGACAATTGGTATATAATACAACTCATTCACTATTTCAGTATACATTTTCTTGCAATAGCCTGAATCCCAAACATCATCAGATAAAGATTTGTTTTAATTTTTCTTTTTATGTCAGATTTAAATCCAAAGTAATAAAGTTGTGAAAATCTTTTAACTATTGGGCTATTTTTATTATTGGGTGCAAACCCCAAGACTTTTTCTATACTTTACTTTTATCA
Organism: Zacco platypus; assembly: GCA_038088235.1. Taxonomy (NCBI): domain Eukaryota; kingdom Metazoa; phylum Chordata; class Actinopteri; order Cypriniformes; family Xenocyprididae; genus Zacco; species Zacco platypus. The sequence goes on along the minus strand of CM076078.1, from coordinate 4,263,915 downwards.
GTGGACCTAAGCATACTTAAAATGTACTGTACCAAAAAACTGTGAACTTTATGATACATGCTAATTAGTATTGGTATTATTTGGTATTTGTTTTTATGGGTTATTGCAGGTTATTTATCATCACCGTTATCTGAAAACATCTTGTGGTACTATATGCAGATATGTTTTGAACCACTGAACAATAAGTATGAACAACATATTTATATATATAAAAATCCTACATACTAAATCCCTCCAACATTGCAATTCATCATCCTGTGGGTCCAGTTCAATTATATGGCTTATAACCGATCTGGCTCTTCAGTCCACATACAGCAGTGTCATCATGTCGCTCTGTAGGTAAAAATCTTGAGATCAGCTGCCACAGGATTGGTGACAGAATTGGGACACATCTTATGAATATATCATTGAATCTTTTGTTCAACAGATTCACAGATTCATTCAGCTCCAGACCTTCCAAAACTGCTCTAATGCAGAGAAAACCCGGCCAATTACATCAGTGACGGCAGAGTGAATAGAGACAGTCAAATAATAACAAACAACCCTGCTGAAATAAACTAGCATATGCTGCTATGGTATATTTTGAAGCATGGAAGCTGGTTTATGCTGGTCCTTAGCTGGTCATGAGCTGGTCCTAAGAAACTAGCTCCAGTTCAGGACCAGCATAAACCAGCTCAAACCAGCTCATGACCAGCATAAACCAGCTCAAACCAGCTCATGACCAGCATAAACCAGCTCAAACCAGCCTCCATGCTTCAAAACATTCCTAACCAGTATATACTTTTTTTCAACAACAATAAATCATATTAAAGAAAAGCCAGTTTGTCCTCTTGTGTTGTTGTAGACTACAGAAACAAAAAGCTCACTGATTCACATCCCCTCATCACACATTCAGCCCTATTACGTTTTTTTCAATTTGCTTACACACAATTTTGACTACTATATAAACATCACACACATCTTTCAAAAGCAAACACTTCACTCAAAACTATTTAAACTGTTCTAAAAATGGTATTTAACTCTGCACACAAACAAAATGATTAGCCACATATACGCCAAAGAGATGTAGAGAACTGTGCTTAAAGTTTTGGAAAAAGTTTAAAGTTTAAAGTGAAAAGCATGCAATGTGCTTGTAGTAGCAGATTTGGTCTGTAGATTCGGTACATGAGTGATTGGTTTCTCTGAGTGGGCCTTAAGTAGGCTACCACTTTCAGTGTGTAAGCATTTTGAAAAAACTGTAAAGAGACTGTTGGTAAAAGCGCCTGTAAATGTTCTTCCACCAGGTGGCGCGCTTGATCCGCGTTCAGATGCGACTCTCTGACGTCACGCTGTTCTTCTCTTAAAGAACAAGCTTTCTTTACGATCTTGCTCAATTTGGGAGACAATTAGTTTAATCCCTGGTGTTGACTGCGTTTAGGAATATTTTTCTTATACTCATGTTAATTATTAATAATTTTAATTTTTCAGTACAATTTTAAACTTTAGGCAGCTTCTTTATAAATACACAGTTGTGATTAGAAAGGCTAAATCAGATTATTTTCTTGATAAAACTACAAAAATTCAACAAACCCTAGGAATTGGAGGGATATTTTACAACAAAACCACTACAGAACTTCCCTCTTGTATAATGAAAGATTCTATTAAAATTGTAGATAAAAGTCTTAATAGTTTTAACATTGTTTTGAAATCGCCCATCACTAGATATTGTTGAAAAGTCATTATTTAGTTTTTTTGGCGCACAAAAAGTATTGTCGTGGCTTTATAATATTAAAGTTGAACCACTGTACTCAAATGAACTGTTTTAAATATGTTTTAGTATCTTTCTGGGCGTCTGCAAGTGTGAATTACCTTGCTGTCAATAGAGACTCACTGAGCCATCAGATTTCATCAAAAATATCTTAATTTGTGTTCTGAAGATGAACGAAGGTCTTTCGGCTGTGGGACGACATGAGGGTGAGGAATTAATGACAGAATTTTCATTTTTTGGTGAACGAACCCTTTAACAAATGACTAGGATAGAGAATTTAGCATTGGTGCGTGTTGATTCAGAGTTTGCTTCATCTGAAGTCCTCGCAGGAATTGGTGCAATCTCTTCACAGGTGTTGGGCATCTGAAGTCTTCATAAAAGGCTAAACTGGATCCAACTCGATCCAAACTGGAGCTGACATACTCACTAGTTACCTCAGGATGGGCATCCCGAGATAAAACAGAAAAGCAAATAGAAAATAATTAGTGTAGCTGCTGCTCATAACATCAACCAAAGATTATCATGTGCATTTGATCTGAAATAGTTGGAGTACAAAGTTATGAGATACATTATGTGAATGCTTGGGTAAAGAGATGTGTCTTTAACATTATCAGGAAGGCTATTCCAGAGTTTAGGAGTCAAATGTGAAAACGCTCTCCTCCTTAGACTCCAAGGTACTGTGATACTCTGTGCTCTTAAAGAGTGTGATGGATTGTTAGGCCACAGAAGATCTGTTAAATACACAGGAGCTAAACCATTTAGGGCCTTATAGGTCAGTAGCAATACTTTATAATTGATACAGGACTTAATAGACTTACCAGTGTGGAGATGATAAAATTGGTGTTATATGATAATTTTCTTGACCTGGTAAACACTCTATCAGCTGCATTTTGGACTAACGGTAGCTTGTTTATTGAGGATGCAGGACAACCAGCTACTAATGCATTACAGTTATCTAATCTAGAGGTCATGAATGCATGAGCTAGCCTAACCTTTCTGCATCAGAAACAGATAGCATGTTCCGCAGCTTAGCGATGTTTCTGAGGTGGAAGGCCGTTTTTGTAACATGAAACAGGATTTTCGAAAGACAAGTTGCTGTCTAATATAACACCCAGATCTTTAACTGTAAAGGATGAAGTAACAGAACATCCTCCTAATGCAAATTATAGTCTGAGAGATTCTGTGTATAATTTTTTGGTCCAATAAGTAATACCAAATAATTACAGGTCATACAATATTTTATTTATTTTATATTTTATTAATAGAGGTCGTGACCTGGTCATGATAAAATACTATATAGAGCTAAGTATCATTGGCATAACAGTGGCATAACATAACTAATTCCATGTTTTATTATAATATTACCAAGTGGCAGCATATATATTGAAAATAGCAGAGGGCCTAACACAGATCCTTGAGGCACTCCATAATTTGATGTTATCTTAGATTTTTCGCCATTTAAATAGACAAAATGGTAACGATTTGATAGGTATGATCAAAACCACATTAATGTCTGTCCCTAACACTGAAAAAATTAATTTTTGCTGCTTGTTCAAACTGCTTGATTAAAATGAGCTAAAGCAACACAAGACAAGTCAATCAGACTGTCTGTGAAGGGTCAGTTGCTATATGTTTGGTCCTAACTTAATTTAGTTGCGTTCAATCCACTTAAATATATACATAATTGAAGTTTACTTATTCCGTTTATGTTGGGAATACATAAATGATTTATTTTACATTAACTGAAACTGGGCACGGCTTGTTAGTTCCGCTTTGCAAATGGCTGTTATTTTATGTATTTTTGAGCAAGATGAGAAAAGGGAGAGACCTGAATAGGTCTGTAATTTGCCAATTAATTTGGATCTAATTGTGGTTTCTTAATGAGAGTTTTAATAACTGCCAGCTTGAATGGTCTTGAGACATGACCAATGTGAATGTAAAAATCTCCAACATGCTTTATTAATGTCTGAGAGAAAATCCACAAACTCTTTTAGGAAGTCAACATAGGGCCCCGGAGTTGCCAAAGCAAGAGATAGTACAAATCAATTTTTTTTTTCAGATATTTTCTAGATCCGATAATAAATTTATTGTTTGACCTAGTTGGGGAATAGACACAGTTTCTATAGACTACACTACACACGCATTACTATCAAGTAAGCAGGTCGAACAAAGACTGGTTTGACTTACTAGTCATATGGTGCATAGTGTCTTGGAGATTTTGTTCGACAGAAGATCCGCTCCTATTCTGCTCGGATGCAGACCATCAACACGGAAGAGCCTAGGTCGCTCCCAGAAAAGATTCCAGTTATTTACAAAGAGCAGTTTCTGTTCATTACACCATGACATTAACCATTCATTTAGAGCAAACAAACTATTGAAATTTCCATGTCCTAGTCGGTACGTCGGAAGCGGTCTGGACATTATGATCTTTGTCACAGGCGATGTGCTGCATACAATCAGACTCCTGAAGTCCTGCTTCAGACCCTCCGTCTGCCGTAGCTTGATGTTGTTCACCCCCGTGTGCAGCACGACAGCTCCTGTGGTCTCGTCACCGTTCAGGATTGCGCAGCGACGTCGATAACACGAGCACCAGGAAAGCAGAGACTGCGCACCTTACCTTTAGCTGAGGAAGCGTAGACATGCTGAATGATGGAGTCACCGATGACTCAAGATAGTCAAGTAGAGATCATACAGCTGAAATATGGGAGAAAAAAAAGGAATCTTACCAAGGAGAGCTGAGGCAGAAAAGAGAAGCAGATCACACTGATTACCTATAGTTCCTCAAACATGTCAAGTCTAATACGTAAATCTATAAGTAATCATATATAGTATAATTGGAGCTGCAAGCGTCTAATGAGAGCCGCCGCGGAGGTTAATGCATTACAGTCAAGCAGAAATGAAGGTCAAAGAAACAAATGTTCTTTCATAAGTTCCAAGAAAAAAGAATCATCAGCGACCTTTAAAAAGGTTGTTCACTTCGTCTGCTGCTTTTCATTCGATAACAGTATCTTATGAGATATCGCTTAACTTTTTTTAATCTAATTTATCTTAGAAACATTGCCAGACTAAGTCCCATGTTGTCATTGCCTGTGGCAGAAAAGTTTTTTTGCATTGTATTTGGCATTGATTATTGCAGTGTTCTACTGGCTGGGGTTTCAAAAGCTACCCTAAATTAGGACCAGGACAGGGGTTGTCCTGGCACTGGGTCACTGTCAGGTTTTCGTGCTGATTTTAAAATTCTCATGCTTACCTAGAAGGCTTTGTACGGTTTGGCTCCTCAATATTTGTCAGAGCCCCTACACCCCAATATGTGATCTCCGCTCCTCCGAAGCTGATCTTTTATTTGTTCCACCAGCTTGTTTAAGAGTGATAGGAATTTCTCTCTTTATTTGCTCCAGAAACTATCTGCTCTTGGTTTTTGTGGTAAGAGTTTTAAAATATTGAGGTCACAGATCTCTTTAATAAAGCAAAAATCATATTTGACATCTCAACTTTTCCTTCAAATTTAAACAAGAAGAGAAAAAAAATCTCTGGAAGAGTAATTATATTTTGAACAGTCGTCTGCTCTCTCACACAGTTATTCTCTGCTGAGTATCAACAGTTCTAGTGGCACATAAAACATTAGGCTCTTCCTCTGTCATAAAGAACAACATCATCATCATCATCACATGCTGTTTGATCTGCACCTGATCATCACAGGAGAGGGAAAACACTTGTGATGAAGTCTTCCAGGCATAAATACTGTGGTTAAATGACTAAGCCGTCACATTTCCAAAATTCTGGCGACTCCTGCTCATCTATCATAATGCGTGCATTAAAACATATATATATGCATGCACATAAATCGAGTATAAAACTTGCTCTCAGCATCTGCGCTAAACCCTCATCAGACAGCAGTACGAAAGCAGGGTCATGAATGTTTTTTTTTTTTACATTATGGGTTAATGCACAAATGAAGAACACAAATAGCTGAACTTGCCATGCTATGATGGCATGACTCATAAAATTCAATGGCGTGTGGCACTGATATTAAACCTGGTACAACACATCTTCATGCGGCATATCTGAATATTTGAGAAAATGAATGCGATTTAATAGCTTCTGCAGCAGAGAGGAAGTGTTTTCAGCGAATAATCACTCTAATCTTGTTCAGAGAATATAGTGTATTTAACTATCCAGTTTCAATGACTGCTTATATATGCATGTCACAAAAAGACACTAAATTCTTGATATCTAGCTAAAGATGAACGAGGCACACCACTATAATCAGAGTTACAATAGTAAAACAGACTGATGGACATATATTAAGTGGTTTTTGGACAGTTTCTGAGATATTTTCAGACAGAGTCTGATCCTCACAATAGCGAACAGTCACCCGCCATCACGGACGCCAGCACTCTTTCACCAGCGGTGATGTGAGAATGCTCAGAATCCATTAACACTTGCTTGAAAACACTTTTCAGAGCAATTGTCCAGTGTTGAGTCTGAGTGAAACTTAACATTAAACGTTGAAGTTAACCTCAAACTGGCCTTGGATCTCATTATTTCCCCCAAATCAGTGAGTGTATGAATGCAATGGACACCACATAGACATTTTAATGTAAAATCCATCTTTTTTTTAGATTTATTAACAAAGAAAATAACCAGCTTACACCTTCAAGATGATCACAAATAAATGATCCAATAAAAACTCAAGATGGCACTGTTCTCTAGTACTGCCGTCTTTATGAGGAAGAACACAAGCTTCTAGGATTCTCTGGTGGGATTTGGCGTCCAGCCAGCGACACCTTGGAAAGGCTTAACAGAGCAACCAGCCTCCTGAAACGCAACCCTCAAATCCTCTTAAAACACCCTAATGATTCCTGACGATTCTATTAATGCTGCTGGAGGAGCCACTTTAACTGCAGTCCACGGCCAGAAGACGCTGGCAGGTTCCTGTGTTAGTGATGCCAGCTCAATCAGTGAGAAGACAAACATCTAGCATTTCTCTTGCACACTCTCTTTGAGCTCAGCACCAGCTCTCTCAACACCCCTCAGTGTTTTCAAAGTCAGATCGGTTCATCTAATGTAGTGTAACTGTGTGGAGAGTTAGGAAAATCTCTGGAATTAACCTGAAGCACTTGTTAAGGTCTGAGTCCAAATTGGTTATGACTGAAGGATAAGTTTACTTCAGAATTCAAATTTCCTGATTATTTACTCACCCCACTCATTTAAGATGTATTTCTTTCTTCAATCGAAAAGAAAGTAAGGTAAACATTTCAGGATTTTTCTCCATATAGTGAACTTCACTGGGGTACAACGGGTTGAAGGACCAAATGTCAGTTTCAGCGCAGCTTCAAAGGACTCTACGTGATCCCAGACGAGGATTAAGGGTCTTATCTAGCGAAACAATCAGCCATTCTCTTTAACCATAAATGTTCGCATTACGTAATCACGTTAGAAAGGTCACGCGTAAAGTGTCTACAAAGCGAACTTGCAAAGACTATGTGAAACGCCCTTTACAAAAAAAGTTAAAACAACGATGTCGGACGAATTTGAAGTTGGAGGAGAAAATGACGCGTGACCTTTCCAACATCATTACGTAATGCGTGGCGCACCACAGAGCAGTGCAAGACGAGCATTTGTGGTTAAAAAGTATATAATTTTTTATTTTTTATTTTTTTGAAAATGGCTGATCGTTTCGCTAGACAAGACTCTTATTCCTCGTCTGGGATCATGTATGTTTGAAGCTGCACTGAAACTGACATTTGGACCTTCAACCCATTGGTAACTGTTGAAGTCCTCTATATGGAGAAAAATCCTGGAATGTTTTCCTCAAAAACCTTCACTTCTTTTCGACTGAAGAAAGAAAGACAAACATCTTGGGTGACATGGGGGTGAGTAAATTATCAGGAAATTTAAATTCTGAAGTGAACTAATCCTTTAAATCTAGTAAGTCCATGTTAATGATATACTAAAGTTGATGCAGACATTTGGTGAATTACATACCACTGGTTTAGTGAATTAGAGTTACATGTTTATATATTTGGGTTATCTCTAGAACTATATCTAGATAAGATCTGTATCACATTCACTTTCTTACTTGCTTCATAGAGCAATAACAATCCTGTCTAGACAGACGACTGACGTTCAGTGATAATGTTTGCTTGTGTAGAAGACACAAGTCAGTGTAATTTCAACTTCATTTGAACTCAATTTTAAATAATCAAATTTCTGGTAAAGGATATTGAAGAATAACAAAGTTTTTCTTTTTTTGTACTGATCTATTAAAGGTGCAGTAGATTATGCAAAAAATATTTTGTTATCATTTTCTCTCCCTGATGTTGTTCTAAACCTGTATGACTTCAGACTTTTTTCTGTGGTAAACAAAGAAGATATTTCAAACCAAAATGAAAACAAAGGTTTGGTACAACACTGGGATGAGTAAATGATGACAGAATGATCTTTCTAATTAATTTACAAAGCTCCATGGATATTATATGCAAATCAATGGAAGTACAGAGGTTTCTTTGTTTATTTTGTTTCTGTTTTGTTTTTGAAAGAGCAAAATAATTCTAAAACCAAAGCTACTGAAAAGTGGACAGTTATGATTGTGCTGTGCACTCTCACTAGAATGTTGAAATAAAAATGTAAATTTAAAATATATACAAATATATGTACACACAACATATTGTATAATATTTCCACTGTTTCTGTAGTGTGTTTGCAGCTCAGTTTATTGAGAGGGAATGATGAGGCTTCAGAGGTTCGTGTTTGAGGTCATGGTGAACTCTATGTAGTCTTAGCTATTAGTCATGGCATATTAATTAAGAACAGAGATACTGTAATTTACTGAGACATCAATTTAAGAATGTTCTTGTTCCATTTTGTCAAATAGAAAAACCATCATTTCAGCCACCTAGAACTGAGCACCTTTCAATGGCATGAAATTGAATCACATGAAACTATTACAGGTTAAAGCAATCCCCGCCATTGCTAATAACCAGGAAAATGAAAAGGAGTGCAGGTTAAAGAGAGACACGCGCCGCATGTCGGGAAATCTGTCATAGTTAGGTCAATGAAATACCAGGAATTCATTCACCTTCCAGTGTCAATGATATTTGAATTATTGTCCATAGCAGAGCAGATTCAGCGTTTCGTTAGAAATAATTAAAGAACACGGGCTGAGCCGTGCAGCAGCTCGTGATGTATGCAGTGAATAAAGTAATATTTCAACCAAAAGTAAAATTCTATAATTATTTGCTCAGCCTTACAGATCTATTTTGTTATTGAAACACAAATACAAAGTTTCTGAACAGTAAAATATCATAATTATAGTGTGTGCTATATTACTGTCACGTTATAGCACTGTCTTTTGTCACGTGTCCTTTGTTTTGGTTTTATTTCCGCCACTCATTTGCCCTCATTGTCTTCTGCTGTGTTTGTTATTAGTTATTCCCTCCACCTGCGTCTAATTAGTTCCTTCTATGTATTTATACTCCCCGTTCTGTTCAGTCATTGTCGGTTATTGTTTATGCTATGCACTCTGTCACGCATGTTCCCGTTTACTTTGTGTATGTGTATAAATCCAATCTGTTTTGGAAATCTTGGCCTTCGTCTTCTGTAGACCCGAGCGCTACAGAATAACCGACCTCTCAACGCGAGATAACATTTTAAAGGATGGACTCACCCGCGCCACAGTTTCTGCTTTGCCCTGAGGCCCAGCCGTACCTGGACTACTGGGCCTGGATGTGCCGGAAGGACGAACGCTCCGCCTCAGGCTGGAAGCCTGGGGTGCGCTCCGAGGTTGAAGCAGGACTGGATGACTTCGGAGCCCCGGAGTTGACGCGAACGGGTCAGTCTACCTCAGAGCCAGGAGCGAACCACAAACCCTTCAATCTGTGGGCGGCGGATCCTTTCCCCACCCAAGTCCCCACCCTCGAATCTTTGTCTTTGCTTCCGGTCCCATCCGAAAGCCCTCTGTGAGTTCCCTGGTCTGTCTTCCCTATCCCGTCGCCATCCCTGGATCCGTTGGTCCCCCTGGTGTCATCAAGCTCCCCGGTTCTGCCCCCGCCGCTCTCTCCGTACGGCTCCTCACCAGTGCCTCAGGCTCCACTTCAGGCCTCCAGAACCGTGTCGCCACCTTACCCCATCAGCCAGTCACCATAAGCTCGACCCACGCCTCCCTCATCACCTCCTCGGCCCGTCAGCCCGGAAGCTCCGCTGGCCTCCCTCGTCCCTCCAGTTCGGCCTCAAGGGGTCGACGCTCAGCCTCCGCCACGGACTTCCGGGTTGGTGGCTACACCTCCACCCGTCACCCCTACGCCGTCAGCGAGCTCCTCCCTCCCTTCAACCGCCCTGTCAACCTCTCTCGCCCCAACGTCGCCCTGGTCATCCGGAGCCTGCGTTTCGGCGCCAAGCTTCCGGGCCGGCGATGTCTCCAAGGTCCGTCGGCTGGAAAGTTCCGTGGGTTCCTACGCCAGAAGCCGTGGTTCCGCTGCCGTCGAGCGGCCCCAATGCATCACCCCGCCCTGCAGTTGGGACTCCTCCCTGGATCCTCCCACTGTCAGCTCCACCATGGCGTCCGGGGCCTTCGACTCCAGTTTGCTGCCCGCCTCCAGCTCCACGCCCTCCTCCAAAGCCTCCGCCTTCTTTTTCCTCTGCTATTGACTTTGTCACGGCGCGAGGACGAGCCTTTTCGAGGGGGGACGTTATGTCACGTTAAAGCCCTGTCTTTTGTCACGTGTCCTTTGTTTTGGTTTTGTTTCCGCCACTCATTTGCCCTCATTGTCTTCTGCTGTGTTTGTTATTAGTTATTCCCTCCACCTGTGTCTAATTAGTTCCTTCTATGTATTTATACTCCCCGTTCTGTTCAGTCATTGTCGGTTATTGTTTGTGTTATGCACTCTGTCGCAGGTGTTCCCGTTTACTTTGTGTATGTGTATAAATCCAATATGTTTTGGAAACCTTGGCCTTCGTCATCTGTAGACCTGGGCGTTACAATTACATGTTTTTAAATCATAAAATAGCTTTTCAGATCAGATTATTTTCACACAGAATTTGGAATAATTGTGAGTAAATAATTTGAAATTTTGAGAGAGAGAGAGAGAGAGAGAGAGAGAGAGAATTATGATAAGAGAAGGCAAGCCCAGGCGAGGGCACATCATCATATCCAGATATGGAAAATGCAAATAGCTTCAAAAGCAGGAAAAACAGCTGAGAGCAAAACATTCAACATATGACATGTGCTCGCTCCTGCAGAGAACAACAAATGAAATCTCCATCACATCAAGCCCTGGGCAGATTATATGCAGCACAGACACATTTATTATGATACTGTAATTTGGATCTCGTCAATATTCATAGGAGAATGAGAGCGTAAGTTACAGAACATAATACCATGTGTGTTTTTCCAGACACAGCCTCATCTGTCACTTCAGCAGCAGCTTCTTAAGAATGACTGAGCTACTGATGATCTACTGCATTTTGTATTAAATACAAACTACATTTTGACAAAAGAGGAAAAATGGCAACAAAAAATTATATTAACATTAAAACACTTGGTTATCATTTTAAAGGTAATGTTGCTGTTTGAGCATAAACAACATCTGCAAAGTTACGACGCTCAAAGTTCAATGCAATTGAGGTATTTTCTTTTACAGAAATCGCTTTTTAAGGACTACAACAAACTTCTTCCTGGGTTGGTGACATCACAAACCCCAGAATTTACATAAACCCCGCCCCCAGAACACGCAACAAAGGGGGCGAGGCCATATTGGGCTGCTTTAGAGAAGAGGAAGAGTTGTTGTAGTAGAGTGTTGTTGATGCCGTCATTTTACACCGGACTCCTTCACAAACGAGGGTCAATTCAACGCTGGATTTGCAAAAAAGATCAACATGATGGCACATGCTAGTCATGAGTTGATCAACTCCACAGCAACTACATAAATTTATCCACTAACCGTTCAGAAACGTCTAAAAGTTGTAACTTCTTCCTGAGTCTCTCCATCAGTGTCGACTCCGGTTTGAACAATGTAAGGATGAACACCGTTACTGACAATCCTCATTTTGTCTGCGTGAGATTCTCCAGCTTTGTTGTTGAGCAAATGAAGCTTGAGCTGTTAAAGCTCCGCCCTCTTCTGGAAAGCAGCAGCTCATTTACATTTAAAGGGACACACAAAAACGGTGTGTTTTTGCTCACACCTCAATAGGGTCAAATTTGACAAGCTATAATAAATGATCTGCGGCGTATTTTAAGCTGAAACTTAACAGACACATTCTGGGGACACCAGAGACTTGCATTACATCTTCTAAGAGGGGCATAATAGGTCTCCTTTAAAAGTGTATGTCAGCCACTTCAGTAGCTTGAAGCCCACCTTAAAAAACACTGTGTCAGGCCTACAACATCCCCCTTATACTCCCCTTATCTCTGACCTTCACTTACCCTTGTTTTGATAAACTGTAGCTAGCAACTTTTTGAAATAAAGACTTTTATCTTCTTCTGACAAACACTGCAAAGGGCTGACACTGCACGGGTATTTCCAAACAAACGATTCCCGATCAGGATAAGACATAAAAGTGTATTGGTGTGAATGAGTTTGTGGGGTGTCATTTGAGATTACCCTGGTATATCCATAGCTAAATATATGAGAGCTGTGTAAAGTTAATGTCACCCTCACTGCTGTTCATCATATCTGAGCCTGGGATCTGAACTCAATTACAGCGGTTGGCAATGAGATAATCACTAAGGATCCAACCGCTTTGATGCAAAGTCACACATCAGTTGAATAATTATCAGAACTCATCCAGGATAGCTTACTGACAAGATCAGCACTCCACACAGGCATCGGCGTTTGGTTAAACAGATGTAATTGTTCAGCTAAAAGCAAGAAGTACAGCAAAGCAAGTGACTCAACTGATTTCAGATCAACATATTGGATACAGATGCTAAAGTGCAGTGGAGCATTTGCGAAAACTAAAACCTGAACGCAGCATAGACTTCAACATTATTCTCTGAAATCAGTCAACAGCGTGTCTTGTTAGATTGCACGATCAGATCAAAACCAATCACTGTAATAATTATCACCTTTTTAATATTACTTTATGATTTCATCAGAATAAAGATGAACTTTGTAAACTAAGTAAATTCTCCAGAAAACCGTTAACTCATTCTTCCCAACCAACTGAATATTTTTAATTGTCACAAAAAGGGCATTAGAGGCCAATGAAGAATTTAAATCACTTCAGGAATTAAACCTAATTGATAAAATTGAAATAATGCTCCATTAAAACAAAAGATGATAAAACAAACAAAAAAAGAGAATCAAAGTTTCAAATGTTTCAAGCTTTGGCCATATTCCCACAGCATTGACCTGCACTGGATAAAAAAAGGCAATAACTGAGTTATTGTGGACGCCCGCATATGTTAAACTTTCACATTTCATTGTTAAGACTGAAAACACTTCTAAAATAAGCTACTAAATTCTAGAAGACTTTTTTCAAATAGGCCTATAATGATCTTGTCCCTTTCAAGGACAGGTAAGGAGAAGTATGCTTTGACCAAAAGCAGGAGTCATGGTTAGCAAAGCATTATAAGTCAAAGTGACCACATGAACCTAAAATGAAAGTGTTTCTTATGCTGATTAAAGGTTAAGCCATGCACGGAAACGCAGGTTTCTGAAGAGTGTGCATGTGCATGTAAAGACTGGATTAGCTAAGATAGGGAGAAACCTGCTTATTGACCGAACCGCGTGTATAAAGGGGTTAAGACTACATCACAAACTGTGCAGGAAAATGTGAATGCCACTTTTTGCATCTTAAAGCAGTTTCCGTGCATCGACCGCCTTTTAACACACTGCCTCAGTTTAATCCCTCACTCTCTCTCGGGCCAAATCTGGTATGAAGATGCGTTTTGGTCGATCGGATCACAAGTGGACAAGAGAGACACATCCGTTTACACCTGGTGTTTGCCAAAATCCAATGTGGAGAGGACTGAGAGCGCGTGCGGTTACTTTACAACTTTCTTATTTCTGCTTTAACATTTATTTCATGTTAGTTCTATTGTTTTACCTTTTTTTAAAAATTTAAAAAAATTATTATTATTATTATTAATCAGTACTTGAATAAAAACTTCTAAAATATAGAAAAACATATTATTATATAGATGAATTTTAAAAATGTAATTATATTAATAAGGTAAAAATAAATATGTTATTTTATTATTAAAACATATTATGTTGGCATTAACTCAATTTAATGTTACTAACAGCGAGGTGTTTTAATAATTTCTGGCATTGTTGTTAACTTATTAAACTTTAAGAGATGATAATTTAGTGGATGATTTAAAAAATATTTGTTAATCATCTGTAGCATAACGTAGTTCAAAAAATTTAAAAAAAATTTAAAATAAAAAAATTATTAAAAATAATAAATACATGATAAATACATAATACATATGTTAATGTGTGTTTTTTTAATAGTTTTTAATGATTATGAACACATTAAGCGACAAACCAATTATACAATCGATGAAATTACAAAGCTGGCATGGATGTATGTATGATTACAAAATAAAGTCATTATGATTCTGTTATAATGTTATTAACATTATTTTATAATGTAAGTAACACGTAGGATAAAAGTAGTTGTATCACGTGTCGAGCCGTTTCTGCGACAGCTCCAGCTCTACGACGCACAGTGTATACGTCAGCGTCCGAATTCACTCACTTCATTTCTTTCACTCTTTGCAGATATAGTGCACTCAAATGCCGTACACTATATAGGCTTTAGTGAATGAGTGAACGAGTGAGCAGTTTCGGACACAGTTGTAGTGTACATCGACTCGAAATCAGAGAGAATTGTGGGTAAAAAGTAGTGAACAATGTAGAGAATGAAGTCGTTCGCTCACAATTCGGACACCACTACAAAATGGCCAACACCCGATATAGTGGACTATATAGTGGATAGGGAACGGTTTCGGAATCAATCCTCTTCAAGAAACCGTAGATCCTCTCTGAGAATATGAGCAAATTACACAGAAACAGAGTGAAATGCGTTAGGTCCAGGTCCTGGAGAGCAACACACATATAAAAATAAAATGTTATGAATGGTTGAATTATGTAAATAAAGGCGCACAAGGAACATTTGTGTTCTACGTCAAATTTAAATATTAGACTAATGCAAAATTCTGATAATATGCATTGTCTTTTAGATCTCAGATCTTAAATTGAGCACTTTTTTAACACAGTAAATTACTGTGAATTACGTAACTGTAAATTACACCCTACATTTGTTTTGTGACATCCTTAAAGTGATGATTAAGTACAACCATATCCCAGTGGTACTTGGATTGAGTTGTGAACAGAGACAACATGACAGCAATGAAAAGACTTTAATGAGCCTCAGATCGGTGACGTACTGCCATTTCACTGATTCTTCAAACTAATAAAATTCCAACATTCCCCAAAAAACACATTTCATTCTTCAATCAATATTGAACTGTTGTTTTAACACTATGTTTTGATCTTTTGCAGGACACAAATCTAAGTAATTGATCTTCCATATTTTTCAGCTGAAGGGACAAATTCTATAATTGCTTTTTATAAATTTTCAAAAGGGGCAAAAAGGATTTATTTTCTTACTGAAATGACACCATGAAAGAAGCTGAATGTCTTATTAAATGTTCCTCTCAAAGACAGCATGTTTATTGACTCACGCTATTATCAATAAAAGTTCTTCCCTCCATGTTTCAACACAATTCAAACTAGATGGAGCACGTTTTTTTCAGGTTTTGTTTAACCCTTATGCGCTGTTCGATTTCTGTATCCACTCGTTATGGGTCAAATTGACCCTAATTGGATTCAATACAATTCCTCAAAAATCACACTATGAAAAACAACAAAGATTCAGGTACAAACTGTAAACTTTTAATATCAACATTTGTCAAATATTCCAAAAAATATATATCTGAAGATATGATTTAATGAAAAATTTTTTTAACCATTTTTTAAAACTGTTTTGTTTTGACAAAATTTGAAAATAAACAGTGGATTTTTAAATACTAAAAATACATTTTTTTTACTTTTTTTTTTTCTCAGAACATCATAACTGAACAATTAAATGTAGCTGTATAATGAAAATATGTACTTTCCCTAAGTTGGCTGTTTTGTAAACTCATTTCATAAAGTCAAGAAGTTTCTTCTGACATGATGAGCAAGTGTGTGTTTTCTGGATCAGAACTTCACACACATGGTGCTGGTTAAAACATTTTTCTGTATTGAAATAAGTGTGAACCTCCTTTTTTAGCTTCATAAGGTAGTAAAAAAATAAAATAACAAAATATAACCAAAAAATTTTATTATTTTGGGTCAGTACAGTTGCCTTAGAGCGTTAAAATATGCGGGTCAAATTGACCCGGCGAACATCACGAACGTAACAGTAATTTTGTTTGTATATGTCAAAAAACACCAGCATGTTGAAACTTTGCATGCGTGTTCATGATGATAAATGAGAAAAAGTCACAAAATATCAAGAAAAACAAACATAGGTTAACCAGCATTTCCAACAACTTGAAAATATAACCGGGTCAAATTGACCCGTAACATAACACAAGGGTTAAACAGACCTATATTTGTGACAAACTCACAGTAAATGACTCCATGACAAATGCTTTAATATTCAATCTCTGTTTAGACAGTCCAGACATTTTACACTAACCGCCTATAAAAGTTTTAAAGTACAGCACTTAAATGTTCAGATGTTTTACCATCTTCACTAATAGCTTTGATGTATTGAACACAAGAGGCATGCTGACTACAGCACTTGCTAACAGGATTTAACTGATCTGTTTACTCTGGTTTTTATCAACTTAAATTGAGTTATTGATAAATTGAGTAAATCACAGTAAACGATGTGTGCATCGTCACATGTGTGGCACAAAAGAGTTCTAGCCGTACTGCATAAAAACCTAATGAGGGACAAAAATACGTGCCATCAAATCTTCCCTTAAGCCTTTTAGAACTTCAACCAGATTTATAAAGTGCCGAGTCTTCATAAACACAGCTCCTCTCTGCCAGGCCAGTAGCAAGTTCAGATCACACATTCTGCAGTCTAATAGATGAGAATCCTCAGACCCAGATAATGAAGATGTGGATGGGAAAACATAAAATAAATAACATTATAAAACTAATGTACACAGATGTGCGGTTAAAATAGGCAACAAACATATAGATACTCTAAAAAAGCCTGCAGCACAGTTAGTGTTGTAGTCAAGACCACCTGATCCGAGACCAGTGTGTGTCGAGACCCAGACAAGAGCAAGACACTCCTCAAATTCATCTGAAAGATCCACGTTTTTCTGCCTGAGAAACGTCTTATTTTTATTCAATAATCACAATTAGAATAATAAGACACTATATAGAGCTGTTACCAATCAATTGATATCATTAGAAACAAAATTCATCTTTACACTGCAGAGTTGGCATCTGAATTGGTACAATTCAAAATGCAGAAATAATGTTGAGATTAATGTTTTAAAAATAAAATTATGTTTATGGAACATTTGTAAAACAAACAAACAAAAAAAATCACGTTTTCAATCGTGCTCATATTTGTGAAAACAGCCCTCTTTATATCATATGTTACAACATAAATATCAAGATCTTATATAAGTACTTTTTTGCAATTATATCTTGAATTTTGTAGGCATTTTGTATTAATTTTGGTGACATTTTTCACACAATCCCTTGTTGATTTCTGACCCGGCACAACAGTAACAAAATAAATGAAATTAGAAATGAGTTGCATTTGAAGCAAGAAGTTTTACATCCAATCAAATTAATGATGTTAACTGAGAAATCAGACGATGTAATGGCTATTTAGCGATATCCCCGCAGTTGAGGTCTTGAAATAAAATCCAGAGTCCTTTTAGTCTGAGACCGAGACCAAATGAGACCAAGACCTTCAAAAAAAAATGGTCTTAAGTCCGGTCTTGAGTACTACAACATTAGAATTAGGACTATACAAACTAATAATTAAACATCAAAAAAGAGCCATTAAGCTAGCAAGAGCTGACCTCAGAGAGAATCCCAGCTGAACGGACCAAATCTATTTATTCAAACAGGAAAATATCTAAAACATTTCACAGAGGCAACAGCTCGACTTAGTAAGCTGGAGATTGCTGGAGATTTCTCTTGCTCCTAAACAGACCATGTAAACTGTACAATGCATGTGACGTGAATTTCATCATTGGCAAAGCATGCGCATACTGTACGCACTCAGCCCAATTTTTCTAACCGCTCATACTCTGTATGCACAGGCAGCATATGCGAATTGGTTTAATTTGAACTAATTAGTTCGTCCACAAGGTGGCAACAGTGCAGTTGATTCATATGTTAGTCAAAGAAAAAAAAAAAAGAGTAAACAGAGCAGAGAGAAAATCGTGCAAGGGACAACAACAAAGATTCTGCCATGAGGTTAGAGAATACCTGCTTTTGTACTAGTCTTAAAAGATCATAAATAGTGAATATGTATTCCCCATACTGAAAATTTACAACGGTAGTCAAATTTCTCATCCTTATAACCAGGGTTGGGGAGTAACGAGATACAAGTAACTTAGTTACGTACTTAAAATACAAATTTGAGTAACTGTATTTCATTACAGTTACAGTTTAAATGGGTGGTAATCAGATTACAGTTACATCTGAAAAGTTATTTCAGTTATAAGTTAAAATTATTTTAGATTACCAAAGTGATTACTTTGAGTTTTAATGTCATTTAAACAGCAATTGGTGATTCTCTGACCCTGACAGTCTGAAAAAGAGAAGTTAAGTTTCATCAACATTTTAATTCTTTTAAGTGGGATCATAAAAATGTTGTTATTTTTATTTAGTTTTGTCCTGAACAAGACAAAATGACTGAATTTATAAAAGAAAATTGCCCAACTGTCAACTTAACTGTCCTGTCATGACCTGATGATCCACGACAGTTTTCATGTTTTGTGATAGTTGTTTGTGAGTCATTTTATAATTCACTCGTCACTGCAACTTTTTCTCACAATTTGTTTTTTCCCCTCACAATTGTGAGTTTGCATTTCACACTTCTTTCACTGACTTCTTTTTCTCAGATTTGCGAGATTTAAACTCACAATTGCAAGTTATAAAGTCAGAAATGGGAGATATAAACATGTAAAACTAACTTTTTCTTGCAATTGTGAATTTAGTATGTGAGTTTATATCATAATTCTGACTTTTCTCAATATTGCAATTTTATATCTCATAATTCTGACTTTATAACTCACAATTGAAACTTTATATCTCGCAATTCTGAGGGAAAAAGTCATAATTGTGAGATAAAAACTTGCAATTACCTTTTTTGTGTTTGTTCCACACTTATTAGTATTCCAAAGTATTTAGATTAAGTTACTAAACTTGAGTAATGTAACGAAATACGTTACAGATTACTTTTTAAAGCATGTATTTTGTAATCTGTAGTGAAATGCATTTTAAAAGTAACCTATCCAGCCCTGTTTATAACAAGCTGTTGTAATACCTTGGGTCACGTTCACACTGCAGTGCGAGGTGGAGTGACTCCTCGTTCTGTTGAGACTTATGTTATTGAGAAGTGACACCTGAATCCTCCTCATCACGCACTAAATCACTATAATGTGAACAGAACCGAATAGAACAACTAGTTTAACAATAATGCCAACATCTTTTGGCACTGACAGCTCATCTGAGGTGTAAAAACAAGCAAACTACAAACATGTGGTATGTGTCTTGACTCGTGCACAAATGTTGATGTAGTCACATAGTTTCAGCCCCTTTTTTATAGAAAGATCTGTCTGTACATAAATGGAAAAAAAACCCTGAATATAGAAAAAGAATGAAGTGAAAGATACAACTTGCGACTGAGATTAAGCTGCTGCATCTTCATCCCAGAGATAAAGCCTCTTTACATTCAGAACAGATCATTTTATGTTTATTTTCTTCAATTTCCTTTCAAACTAAAAGACTGCTGGGGCATAAAACATACAACAACAACAACATCTCAAATAAAGCCTCAGAGGAAACTGAATCTGGGTCATCTACTGGAGTTTAGGATAGAAACAAGTAATATCTGCACTGCGTGGACAACATTGTAGTAACAATCTGAAATTTAAATGATTTTTAGTAGAACTTCTATCTCAGCGTCCTACTTGGAAAAGTGCAACAGAAACCCACTTAAAGTCAGTCTTCCTGTTTGAAAATCTACACATGATTCACTTTAACACGGCGATGTTGATTCATCAGACAGGTGTGTAAAACAGTGAGTAATCTACCTTGTTGACAATTGGCCCTTCGTCTGTAGTTTGATTGACAGGTGATCTGACCAATCATAACCCCGAATCCGCCATTTTGTCCGACGAAAGCAGTCAGAAAAGTTAGTAGATTAAAGTTGGTGAACTTGAACTTGAAAAAATACACCTCAGTATTTCCTCGCTTGAAACAACATTCCTTCTGATGTTCATTCATGTTTATTTGATGCTATAAATGAACTAGTATGAAGAGATGATCGGTTCACGAGGAGCTACAGCGATCTGTCACGACACATTAAAGACACACTATACGCTATTTATTGATTAAACTTCTTTAAAATTATGATATATTAAATATGAAACTGTTTCATCTGTCTGTCGACGTGTTGTCAGTGTCCTCTTTGCTCCGCGATGTATTTTTCACTCCGTGAGAACATGATGTGTGGCGTGAGAGCGCATGGCTTGTCGGACATAGCAACAGTAACTAAAGGGGGCGGGTCTTTGCCAAAGATCAATTGAACACCAGGAAAAATAATGGTGGCGTTGTCATTTTGTTTCTTTATAAGCCATTTTCTTAGTGCCGGGCAATGGAGACATGACAGCACATGCTTGTCGATGAGTTGAAACGTCTAGTTTCATTCTAAAAGTTGGAACTTCTTCCTGAGTCTCTCCATCAGTGTCGACTCCGGTTTGGCTGAACACCGTTACTGACAATCCTCATTTTGTCTGCGTGAGATTCTCCAGCTTTGTTGTTGTTGAGCAACCGAAGTGAGAGCTGTTAAAGCTTCACCCTCTTCTGGAAAGGGGGCGGGAGCAGCAGCTCATTTACATGTAAAGGGACACACACAAAAACTGTGTTTTTGCTCACACCCAAAAAGGGGCAAATTCTACAAGCTATAATAAATGATCTGTGGAGTATTTTGAGCTGAAACTTCACAGACATTCTGGAGACACCAGAGACTTAAATTACATCTTGTAAAAGGGGCATAACCTTTAACTTGAAGTTCTTTGGTTTGATCACAGTACGTATTGGGGATTTGTGACACAAATCTTTGTAAAGCAATATGTACTGTGAAAAATGGCATACAAGAAAATGTAATTCTATTCAGCAAAGTGACATCTGCATGCTTGCAAATGTCATTGTGTTTTCAGCTAATTCACATTAGTTCAGTGCTCCACCGCGCTTTATTGAGGGACTACAGAGCTTTCCACTCATGCGCGTGACCTTCACACCAGGCACATTAGCCATGCGACCGGCCTCAGCTAATGCACCAGGACCTGTAGGACGGGCCAGAGCTCTCATTTACAAACCTTCACCTGACATTTATTTAGATCCCATCAGGCAGTGGCCACAAATACATCATTGGGGAAAATCTGCCAACATACACATTCATTTGAGAAACTACAGAGAATTACAGAGCTAATATGAGCTTGGCCCGGTGGCTCTGACGACAGCTGGAGAGGCTACATATAAGGCAGTTAGATCACAATTAGCCGCGACTCTCACCATATGGAGATGAAGCGCATGCAGTATTTCTTCTGTAAAAGCCTGTGGGGAGAGTGACGATGAGGCCGCCTACCTTTATGTACAACAAGGTAAAAAAATAGCACTTAAAAGAAATTATTTAAATATGAGCTTCCATGAAACATTCCCCACTGTGACATCTACCCTGCTGTTTAAGCCCATTTGAGCCCTATGGTTGAAACAAATCATGCGCGTAAATTAAAAAGCTAGTGCACAGCACAGTCAAATGTACAGCCTTGTACAGTATACTTCATTTGACAGTACACATATACAGGCTTTCGACACATACTCTCTTCAGATATATAAAATATATTTGTATTCTTTCATGATAGAGTTGTAATCTCTCGTCTATATTGGCCTCCAGTGTCGCTGTAGCTTGCATGTGTTCCGGTCTGTCCTATTTATGCAGTTTTTCTTTGAATACCTTGTGAATCAACGCCTCCAGGGCATAGTTGCCACCTTGTGGATAAACTAATTACTGCAAAAAAATAAATGTGCATGTGCGACCTGCATACAAGTACGCGCGGTTACAAAAATACGGTGGTGCACATACTCTTCTGATGACGAAATTCGCTGACCCTCGCGTACACATAAAAAGTGAACTATACTTCAGGCTTTACTTCAATTATGACATTTGAGTATCTTTACTGGTGTACATCTTGAGACACTTACAAATTTTAAGATCTGACATCAAATAGTTTACCAGTATTTTAGTACTGATAAGTAAATGGTATCTTACCCGTAAAAAGTTGTTGCTTGTGTGAACAGCACATTTGTGTATTTATCTGAAAAGTCAGTCTTATGTTGATTGATGAATGTCCATGAACTACAGTCCTCCTTCATTAAAAGTGCAGCTTGCCAAGTTTTTTTTCCCCCAGCCTAAACTATAAAAACCGCATCAATTTCTCATCAGCTAAAGTCCCATTTACACCTGTCACTGACATCCTCGGTCTCAGGTGAGCCAATCAAAAGAGGTCAGCGGAGGGAGTTCACAACTAGTATTAAAGGCACAATGCAGCTAGAAATTTAAATAGTGTCATTTACTCCCTCATGCTGTTCCAAAGTGCCAGGACTTTCCTCAGTGGAACATAAAAGAGATTTTTTGCTGAATGCAAGGGACAGACAGTGCCAGTCATCATTCACTTTCATTGTATGCAGTCAAAGCATGATCCTCTCAGCACAGGAATTACTTCTTTGACATATGACTCGTGGGACCACTTGTGATGGGATTTCAAGGAAAGGTCTCTGATTTCATTACCACTTATGCCACTTTCTACTGTACAATACAAGCCTGATACTGTGTCCTAAAATGACACAACAAAGTGAGAAACAATAAAAGTTAGTCATTCCATGCATGCAAACCAGCCGTGGCAAGTGACACTACATTTTTCACTTCTGAAGTTGTAATTATGAGTTTGTGGGGTTCAGTTGCTTTGTGGATGGAAAGAATGGAATAGAATTTTGCCTATTTTTGAGGTAAATCTTTTTAAAACCAAAATGTATAGAAGATTTTTGGTCAATATTGAACAGATTGCGATTGTACGCATTATTACACATTATTGCACTTTGAAAATGATTCCAATTAAAATGACCTCTTTGCTTTTCAGAAGCATCTAAAATATCAATGGAGAAATTCAGTGCAGAAGATGAACAATGTTAGAACAAAGAGAAGAAAAGTTCATAACTGTTGACCAAGAAGATGGAAATTAAAACCTGTGCATGTGTGTGTGTGATTTATGATGATATTTGTATAATGTTGTATAATGAAATGAGTATTACACTGGTATTACGACGTAACCATGTTTTATGAGGACATTTCATGAGTCCTAATATTTAAAATAGCTTTAAAAACATACTAGACAAAGTTTTATTAAAAATTTACAATGTTTTCTGTAATGGGTAGGTTAGTGTTAGTGTAGGGGGAGAGAATGTACAGTTTGTACAACCATTATGTCTATGGAATGTCCTCACTAAGATAGCAAAACAAACCTGTGTGTGTGTGTGTGTGTGTGTTTGAGGCCCTGGGGGAATGTCACAGTGTGTCTCACTCTTTCTGATGTGTTGCAGCTGAACTGCCCTCTAACACAACACAACACACACCTCTGCTGTGGAGAAATCACCTGATTCAGCCAAACTGACACAAAATCACTTATCTTGTCACCCCTGCATTGTACACAACTACTTCACACCTTCCAACCATCTCTCTCTCTCTCTCTCTCTCTCTCTCTCTCTCTCATCATCCTGAAATTTCATATTTCATGTTCTGAGATGATGACTTTCTTAATCTGTTAGTGTTTTACAAACTCTATAAGATGTCAACTGGGAAATTTTTCAGAAGGGAATAAAATGTAATAAAAATAGAGCTGCAATTATAAATTAATGATATGGCTTTATAATAGTTTTAATGATTCCACCTATGATAAATTACAACAATAAGCCCCAAGAAGCCTATCTGAAACAGAAAACATTTAAATACTTTTACTTTAATGACAAAAAACAAAACTGGATGCACACTCTCAAATACACAGTGCTCTCGAAAAGCAGTCTCTCCTCTCGCTCAGATATTGAGTGCGCGCTCAAACTGTGTCCTGTGCACTTGATTAAACCTTGTCAAAAGTTATCAACCAATCAGAATAGGCCGATGAAAATGCTAAATGAAATCTTATTTGCCTCAACTGACAACAATCGAAAATCATGGATCTTTAATGTTTGATCATATTTAATCAAATGTATCTTAAATGGCTCTGAATGGGGTGCTTATTGTATTAAATATTTTTAAATTGTGAGAGATTAAAAATCCATCTTTGATTGTATAAAGAATTCCAAAAGAATTGTTTTGACCTGAGCGTCACTGCCCTTGAAGTCATCCAATCAAAGACTAACAGAGCTGCTCCAGACGGAGGTAGAGGAAAAATGTTTCCTCGCATCCTGACAACTGATCGCTTCATGAAACCGAGTTCAGATTAACATTCCTGCTGCCTGCTTGTTTTCATCTCGGATAAATTATTGGAAATGTTATGCCAACGCAATATGACATCAAACGAATTGTTGGCGGACATAATTGACAATCCAGTCATTTAAATTAAATTACATTTGTCACAGAACATTTAACCCACAATTAAAGAGCCATTAAATGATTAATTGCTAGGTTTGTTCTCCCTGCTGAGCAATTAAGTGCAATTAAGACGTTAATATAGCCGTTAATAGAGTTGACTATATAGACATGTTTTCGGTGTTAGTCTTGTATGTATGAGATGCTACCCAAACATTTGAGGGCGACGACAGACGAATCAAATCTCTTCAGAGACTCCAGCAACCTGCTCTGGTGTGTGATTTACAAGATTTATATTTCTATTCAGCAACTAAACAGTCAATCAAACAGTCATTTCTGAGGATTATTCAGGGAAAATCAACCTGCCAAAGTCATTTGCTCTTAGTGACTCTGAACGTTATGGGATTCAAGAAAGTATTATCACTCAGTAAAGTGACACCTGAGATCAAAGGAAGCAAAAATGACTGAAGGGGAATCGAGTGGGTAAGGACAGAGAGTTCAGATTCAGATCCAGGTAAACTTGCTCTTACACAGAATTTGACTGGATTGAATAAGAAATAATGAAAGTATAAGAAAGAAGGGGACAATCAAATACATAAATGCCGAAAAGTATAAAACATTTTGCGTTGTAAGGAAGAAAACGTGAATTCTGTCTAGGCTCTCAGTAATATAGAGCAGCCTCATGATTAGGTTTTCAGGTCTTGCAGGTCAGCAGTGGAAGTGAATGCTGGGAATGATCACTGTGCTCTTTAAAACCATCAGTGACATTTACAGAGTTCCAGAGTGGAAGCAAGCGAGGCTGAACCACTTCATAGAGAGCAGAGAATAATAATAATATACATTATTACAGCTAGTGCACAAAGAAAATAGCACAGAAAGTAACAAAACCATGAGTGAATTGTGTTTCATAGCTAAGAACATGGCAGCCTTCTGTCCATCTTCTCCACATGGCAGTCTTAAAGGAATAATGTCCTAGTGTTTTTTTTTCTATACAATGACTGTCAAACAACTCTCTCTTATATTTAGAATTTGGACTGCAGTCCCCATTTCAACCACTAGCAGTCAATATTACATACTGCACCTTTAAAGACCAACTAAAGTGCCTTGGAACGTGCAGCATTATTCAATGTGTTGACATAATTTCAACTGAAACAGGAAGATATGGGTGGGACATATCGAACAGCTCCTTCCCTTTTTTAAAATAGCCAATAGTGTTTCATTTATATCACAGTTCTAACGTAAAAATAGACTTCAATCGCCTCAATGGAAAGCAGACACTCACCTAAAGGATTATTAGGAACACCTGTTCAATTTCTCATTAATGCAATTATCTAATCAACCAATCACATGGCAGTTGCTTCACTGCATTTAGGGGTGTGGTCCTGGTCAAGACAATCTCCTGAACTCCAAACTGAATGTCAGAATGGAAAAAAAAAAGCTGATTTAAGCAATTTTGAGCGTGGCATGGTTGTTGGTGTCAGACGGGCCGGTCTGAGTATTTCACAATCTGCTCAGTTACTGGGATTTTCACGCACAACCATGTCTAGGGTTTACAAAGAATGGTGTGAAAAGGGAAAAACATCCAGTATGCGGCTGTCCTGTGGGCGAAAATGCCTTGTTGATGCTAGAGGTCAGAGGAGAATGGGCCGACTGATTCAAGCTGATAGAAGAGCAACTTTGACTAAAATAACCACTCGTTACAACCGAGGTATGCAGCAAAGCATTTGTGAAGCCACAACACGCACAACCTTGAGGCGGATGGGCTACAACAGCAGAAGACCCCACCGGGTACCACTCATCTCCACTACAAATAGGGATAAGAGGCTACAATTTGCACGAGCTCACCAAAATTGGACAGTTGAAGACTGGAAAAATGTTGCCTGGTCTGATGAGTCTCGATTTCTGTTGAGACATTCAGATGGTAGAGTCAGAATTTGGCGTAAACAGAATGAGAACATGGATCCATCATGCCTTGTTACCACTGTGCAGGCTGGTGATGGTGGTGTAATGGTGTGGGGGTGTGTGCTTTCAGCACCTTGTTGAATCAATGCCACGTAGAATTAAGGCAGTTCTGAAGGTGAAAGGGCGTCAAACACAGTATTAGTATGGTGTTCCTAATAATCCTTTAGGTGAGTGTATTTACACGGTCTTAATCGTTCCCTATATAGTGCACTATGTGCCATTCACCATGTAGAAAATAGTAAACATGTGATCAAGTGACCGACTTCAGCCACAGCTTCAGCGCTTATTTATAATGTAGAGGCCGGGACGCTTTAGATTCTAGAGAGCATTTGATTGGACAGAAGCTAAAGTCTGTGGTGATGTCATGAAAATCTGTGAGCTATTTTAGCGGAAGTGAGAAACCGACAAGTTTTGAACGTTTATATCTCCTAAATTGTTTCGGGACACACC
The DNA here is from genome assembly GCA_038088235.1 of Zacco platypus. NCBI lineage: Eukaryota > Metazoa > Chordata > Actinopteri > Cypriniformes > Xenocyprididae > Zacco > Zacco platypus. The sequence continues at coordinate 4,236,908 of CM076078.1, read as the reverse complement.
AGCTAATTCATGATGTTGTTAAGGCTAACATATTCATACTAAATGCTAAAAAAAATTCATTTTGATTTCAGTAGGACTTTAAATAATCCATTTTGAATAACATGAGGGTGAGTAGATGATGAGAGAATTCTCATTTGAGAATGAAGTTTCCCTTTAGAAAACTTTTATCTTGCTCTGACCCAAATATAAGGATTGATGTTAATGACACACACTATTAATTCTTGTGTGTCATGACTGATACTTGACTGAATATCATATGGGTTACAAATGAAATGAGGGTAATGAAATGATAAGAGAATTTACAATTATGGGTGAACTAACCTTTTAATGAATTCTCCAAAATGTGTAGATAATGAAGACTCTCTTTCTTTTCTCCTGATGGTGTTAGAGCACAGGAAGGAAGGAAGGAAGGAAGGAACAGGAGCTGCTGGGAACACAAACGCAAAGATTACAATGAAGAAGAGCCACACATCACATGACTGGAGACATGAATGATGCCAATCGCACACTAACTGTTTTTGGCTCAAATTTATATTTAAAAAGTATTTTTGTTGCAGTAATACTTTGAAGTCATCAAACTAGTGAATGCAAACTAGAAAATGCACTTTTAAAGGTGCACTGTGTAGTTTGTTGTCCATAAGAGGTCGCCTATTCAAAACAAAAAGCGTAGCTTGATGATGGCGAGTTTGAGCGAGGAATCTTGGGACGTGTGGTCTTCACCTCACAGCCGGTGGAAAAGAATCGGGATGGGACTCGGGCAGAAATCACGTTCACGGATGCGATTATTAACGTTACTGTAGTCTGAAGCAGAGCAGGAGCGAGTGTTGTGGAGCTGAACGAGACGCTGGAGCGATTGATAATGAGAGACGAACGACACACGCCTCGAGAGCAGCGGGACTTTTATTATGACACAGTCGCCGGCGCCGCTTCCGCTCTTCCGGTCATGAGTATGAGGAAACGCAGCTCTGTTTATCATATTAAACATATTTAAGTGTGTTGAAGATGATGTTATAACGTTACTCTGAGCGTTCGCTCGCGGCTGCTGTGAGACACTTGTTCACACTGCAGTAAGAGAGATCCATATTACAATATCATATTAAATGCTGGATGGCTTGTGTTGATAAATGACATGCAATTAATTTTAAAACGTATTGTATGACAGAGAAAATTCTGTATAACTGTTAAAATAAAGCTGCATCTGATTATGCTGTTAGCTATTTGACAAAAGTGTTTTTCTCTGATACATGGTAAAGAATGATACTCGCAAAAAATCAAGAAAATTAGATTTAAACAATAAGATTAAACGTGTTGAGTTACATAACCATAATTAATTTTATGTCTTTAAATGTATTAAAACAGATTCTCCCTTGTCTATTAAAACATGTAATATATATTAAAGTGTCTTTGGCGTTTTGATGGTTTCTACAAAATAAAACCAGAAACCGAGGGTAACGCGGATATGACATCATTTACAGGCGACTCCCTCACATGTCCCAGATCCTTGGTTAAAATTGTTGTTTTTTCACGATTTACAAATAGTTGGAAATATTTGGGATATTGTTAGTACTAAACTGAGCAAAATATATAACACTGGCCTAGTGGTTTTTGGATATTTTACTGCAAAAAAAAAAAAAGTTCTTCCATTGAGCTATTGGGTAAACAGTTCAGTTAGACTAGTTCTACCTCAGAAGTGCTTTTTATATCCAGCTGGTACCTTTTAAAGATGATTTTGTTTTCTGGACCACTCAGACCTTGTGAAGTGGAGCATCTGAATTTGAAGTACTCAGTGACTCGACTGTGTGTGGGTAGATATTTTTAAAAGTAAGAGCACTGTATGTGCAGGCAATGGAAATAAAGTTTCACTTAAAAAGACATTTCATTCAGTTTAGCCAGACACAGTGAAGCGTGGAGATTCTCAGCAGAAAGGAAAGTGACAGGTTGTCATTTTAAGTGTTCTTCTTCCACCTTCCGTCTCTCTCTTAAGTTGAAGGTCATCCACCCCTACTGAAACAGAATTCGAAACAGTATTTCCTGCGAGAGGTTTTTAGTTGCTCCGTTTTGCAAATGCCATCTAATTCAGAGAGAAAAGCTGATATAATAACTTGTGAAGTACTGTGCAAATCGTGTTACCTCAGAAAGACTTGGATGTCATTGTCGTTAACGTCCAGGAAAAACACAAGGAGCCACTGCATTCGTCGGTGTAGAGAACTGTAGTAAAACTTTTCTGAAGAACCTTTACAAACAAACCTTGTAGAGCACAGATTGAATGCAAAATTGTTCACTGCAGAAGCAAGCCATGCATTTGTACAAATGTCTTGATTTTCTCCGTGTAATTTAGTTTTCAATGCTGCATTTCGTCCACCCCCAAACTCTTACTAGCTCATTCTCAGCAGATTACAGTCCATACATTCAGCATCTATTACACCAGTGTCTTTAAAATAAGTTTAAAGCCAGAGAAGCTAAGACAGGATTATCATTTATTTAGAAGACATGTATTATTTAAAGAAATAGCGCATTAAAACAGGCTGTAAATGAATGTCTTAGCGGAAACAGACAGTCTGAGTGCTGTTTTTAGTCTCTGTGTACTTGATTCAAAGAAGAAAGCAGCGCTCTCTGTACAGAGAAGGTAGGGCTGAGGACACCACGCTTAGCTTTGTAAATTATACACTGGATAAAAAGTAAAAATTGCTGGAAACTTCTGAAAGTAAACTGAAAGAGACAGGAACAAGACTGGATTGAGAGAAGAATGAATTTGCAGAGGCAATAGGTTGCTTGTAAGGCTGTAAAATGGGCCGTCTATGTTTCAAAGGCAGTGTGTTTGTTTGCGCAGAGAGAGATGCTCACATAACCAAGTGAAACGCAACCTCTGTCAGTTGGATGTGAATTCTATATTTAGGGAAGCTTTGAGTCTTTCTGCTGGTGCTGTTCTGAAATGATTCTGTTTAGGCGAGAACATCATTTATTTACAGCATCGAGAGGCATTCGGAGCCATGCGTCTGACTCAAGCATTTGACCATCAAAACAATTTCACACATTCACTCTTAAAAATGAAGGTTTATAGCTTGATGTCATGGAGAAGCTTTTTAAGGTCTTAAGTGTCATTGGAAAAACATGCGTATACCTATAAAAAACATACCTATACATGCAATACAATTCATTGCATTTTTCAGCTGAAATGAACTCTAATGGCAGTAAAACACCAACAGTCAATTTCTTTTCACATAAATTATGATTACAGAGGCAGATTATTCATAACATATTGATACTGAATATTGAAAATAAAGCCTTATTAGTGATAAGCGAACCGCAGACCGGTTCTTTTCGGACAGTTCGGCTCAATGAACCGGTTCAAAAAGCCGATTCACAGGTTCCTGACGTCATCATGCTATGATGTCACGGTGCATTTCTTTTCTAACAACTCATGTTATATCAATGAAACGTTCAAATTTGCGACTACAACACATATTTAAGTCTAAATTGTATAGAACGAATAAACTCATCGATTTCACTTAATTTAATCTACGTGTACAATACACCTTAAATAAATCTCTCGACAAAAAGGTTTTTGCAGGTTTTAATAAAATGTTATTTAATAACAGTAGTCATTATAAGCATATTTCCAGTGCGCGCCTCAGGCTTGCATGGTATCGTCAACTCACTCATCAGACTCCTCTGTAATTGTCGGAAAAATTCGACACTTCTGTTGAACCGGCTTAATCGGTTCTTTTTGAGTTGGATGTGCTACTTTGCTTGTGCGTCTCGCGTCATCAACCCGGAACTAAAGTTCGATTTAGTTCGATTAGTGAACCGGCTCGACAGGTTACTTCCTATGAACCGGTTTCAGCCAGCTCAAAAGAACGATTCGTTCAAGAACTGAACATCATTACACATGAAATGATTGGGCGAGTCAGCGGATGAGATCCAAAAGCAGATTTTATTGAAGAACAGAATGGTGTAGGCAGGGTCAGACGATAGGAAACAGGGATGTCGGAGATAAGGCAAAGTCGTAAACAGTACACAGGCAGGTAGGTCGAAGGCAGGCAGCAGGCAAACAATAGTCCAATAATCCAGAGCAGTAAGTCCAACAAGGTAGGCAGTAAACAATCAATAAACAGAACAAACAGGCAGAAAACAAGACACGGAATAACGCTCAGAAATGACAGTGGTTAGCTAATCAAAACTTTGCGATGGTGTGTGTGTACAGGGTGCTTAAATAGTGACAGTGATTCAAGGCAGGTGTGTGTGCAATCAGTCCAGGTATGAAGGCTTATGGGAAGTGTAGTGTGTGTATGTCTCTGAGTGATTATGTGATGCATAGTGGGAACTGGAGTCCGGTGGTGAAGTGTGTAGTGCATAGTCCATGGTGAAGTGCCCCCTAGTGGATCTAACGGGCACGTCAGCTGACGATCGTTACAACACACTACAAAAGCGTGGTTTAATTCAGTGTTACATTGTTTGAGTAAAATGCATTGCAAAGGAAACTTCAACTAAGTAGAAATTACTCAACCTTTTAGCCGAGTTAAAATTCCTTATTTTCTTTGTTAATTTTACTTAAGTAGAGTTTATTTAATTTCATATGTGAAAATACTCAAAAAAATATCCATGCAAAAAATTGCAAAATATTATAACTAAACAATAGTATAAGCATACATAAAAAAGAATGCAACTATCTTCATAGGTTAGATGTTTTTAAAATGGCGTAGTGTTGAGAATGATCTGATTCTGTAACTGAAATTGTGAAAAACAGCTTCAGCAGTTTATGTGTCCCCATTTATCAATCACACATTTTTTTCCATTATCTAGAGACACATCTATAATTGCTTATGAACAAGATTCAAAATTTCTACACAATTTTTTTCTGGTGTGGTTTAAAGGAATGACTACTAAATTGATCAAAGTAAGATAAAAAAAAAAGCATGCAGAGCAAGAGAGGGCAAATATGACCGTCACTCCCACAGAATCCGGCGTGTTTGAACTGCTCCACATAACCTCAAAAAATCAATGCCCAAATCCAGTGTTTAACACGGATTAGCCAAAAAGCATGGTAGTTACATGGTGTAATGTCTACACTTTTTTATTACAAGTTCTGTCAAGGTTGTGAATTTCATTTGGGCTCAGAACCTGTGCCATCCCTGTTTTGGCACCCTTCATCACCTCTTGCTGCATTTCCAACACTGTTGAAAGACAATTTAGATTTGAACTGTTTTTCATCCTCCCAACTGCACAATGTTTGGAAATTATGCTCATTGCACAAACAGTACACCTTATGATTTTAGACTCGTGAAAGATTAGTTAGTCATTACAATGTCATTGATTCTGGCTGGATGAATGTGATCAATAAAGCCGACTACTAATTAATCCCTCAGAACAAATATTCACAGTCTCTATAAATGCGGGAGGATTCAACTCATTTTTGCACGAACACCTGTATAAATGATTGGCCACAAATTCACTTTTGAGCATCAGCCTTTTTTGACTGAAAATGATTATATTAAAATTATGGGCAGGGATGTGTTTCATCTGGACTAAAGGGCAAGACTTCACAACCTCATCAAAATACAAAAGGAAAAATGCAAAAAACAAAGCATTTTGTACATCACAGGTGCTTTTGAGAGTCAAGACAACAAGGGCTGTTTTTGTAGTTTTACATCTCTCTCTCTCTCTGTTTCATGATTGAGAACAGCAGGTAAAACAGGTTTGGAAAAGAATATTGAGTTTTTTTAGTGTCAAGGAGGAAAATAATCTGAGAAACGTTGGTCTGAAGTGGTCAATGATTTTTCCTTTAATTCCAAACCCTTATATGATTAATGCACTATACATAAACACCAACCCCAAATGAAAACCTCAACTGTTTAGCTTTCAGAAACTACATCTGCAAAAAAAACAAGAATCATGCAGATATGGACTAACTCACAAGTTACAGTCAGCAGCAAAGGACAGGAAGGACATGTTGTTCAACCTTTTAGATGGGGAGCATTTCATTCTTTTGGTTAAATAAACATTTAAATTACCTTGCTGTCTGGATACATTTCTTGCCTTAACAAGTATAAATGAGTGGACTGGTGTGGGCTGGAATTGATTGCTGACATCCCTGCTAAAAACAGAGGTGGAATAATAAGGCCAAGACCACAGGGATTGTGGGAGAAGTGCAGTGACCCCATTCTGCAACCTGGGGATGAGTGCGTCTGGATTAAATGCTGTCCTTCTAAATTGCATGTGTCCTCACACTTTACAATAAATGTAAGGATAGAGACGCAACAGTTTGTTTCAAAGCAGTTTGCAGTCCATGTTCTGTTAAAGGTGCACTGTGTAGTTTTTTGTCCACTAGAGGTCGCCTATTCAAAACAAAAGAGTAGCTTGATGACGGCGAGTTTGAGCGAGGAATCTTGGGACGTGTCTTCACCTCACAGCCGGTGGAAAAGAATGGGGATGGGACTCGGGATGGGCAGAAATCACATTCACGGATGCGATTATTAACGTTACTGTAGTCTGAAGCAGAGCAGGAGCGAGTGTTGAGGAGCTGAACGAGACGCTGGAGCGATTGATAATGAGAGACGAACGACACACGCCTCGAGAGCAGCGGGACTTTTATTATGACACAGTCGCTGGTGCCGCTTCCGCTCTTCCGGTCAGGAGTATGAGGAAACGCAGCTCTGTTTATCATATTAGACACATTTGAGTGTGGTGAAGAAAATGTTATAACGTTGCTTCGTTATTTCATATTAAATGCTGGATGGCTTGTGTTGATGTATGCAATTAATTTTAAAACATATTGTATAATGGAGGAAATTCTGTATTACTGTTAAAATAAAGCTGCATCTGATTATGCTGTTAGCTACTTGACAAAAGTGTTTTTCTCTGATACATGGTAAAGAATGACACTCGCAAAAAATCAAGAAAATTAAATTTAAAGAATAAGACTAAACATGTTGAGCTGTATTATAATAATTGGTTTTTGGTCTATAAATGTATCAAAACAGATGTTCCCTCGTCTGTGTCCCCATATGTAATATATATTAAAGCATCTTTGGTGTTTTCATGGTTTCTACAAAATAAAACCGGAAACTGAGGGTAATGCGGATATGATGTCATTTACAGGCGATCCATCCCACGTCCCGGATTCTTGGTTAAAATTGCAATTTTCTCACAAATTACAAATAGTTGGAAACTTTTGGGATATTATACTCAACAAGTACTCAACTGAATAAAATATATTACACTGGCCTAGTGGTTTCTTCTGCAAAAAGTTTACATATTGCAGCTTTAATTTAGTTAATATGTCAGTATTTATTGTTGCATTGAGATCTCTATTTCACATGTGTCTGAGATGACGTGTGTCTCATGAGAGTCGTTGGCCCAGGTGTCTCTTTTTTATTCCATCTCATGAAGCTGAAGTATTGAATATATAAGAAAGAACAGAATTCAGAATGGCACTGTGATGGTGACATGTAAAATACTTGTTTATTTGGAGCATGAATTACCCAGCGTGTGATTGACAGGGTTGCCTGACGTAGATCACACCATTCAAACCCAGAGTCAGGAAAAGCTGTCAGACTCTCAAAAAGAAAAAGATGGTGTACTTACTTTCTTTGGAGTAGATCTCTCGTGGCACCCGATGCCTGAGGTTCTCCATGGAGCCGTGGAGGAAAGACCAAACAAATCAATGTCTGCACCTCTGGAACAGCAGCATTTTTATCAAACACGGCTGGATGTTACATGACCTAGTTCAGCTCGGCAATCTCCTTAAAGGTTACAGCAGTCTCTCCAGCCCACTTGGAATTCAAACAATCTCATCACATTTCATACTTGAAACCTCAGTCGGTGAGCTGTAAAAGCCAGATGCAGTTGATTCCCTGAAATAACAACTAAATCTTATTGAGTGAGATTTGTCTGATGTCCCAGAAAACTGCAGACCAAATAAAAGTCCAAATTGTCCATATTTAACTTAAAGCAGATAGATTCTGGAACCCACTGCCGCTTCAATATATTTGAATGATTCATAACAAAGACTATAGATATAGAAAGACGGTTCACTTGTGAATGGGAGAAACTGCAATGTGCAATATGGCGGAACATGGGACCTTCTAAATAACAGAGCCAATCACTGATTGCATTTTCATTGCTTCACCGCAGTTGCCGTTACAGCTCCGATTCCCATAGAGACTCGCGCTTAGGACTACACATGCGCATTGGCTGGTATAGGCTGAAAAATAAGCTTTTTAACGCTATTTAAAGGTGCACTATGAAGTTCAAAACAATAACAAAGGCGTAGATTGATGACGCAGTGAATATGGGATCATGGAACTTGTCGTCATGCCGATGGATCTAATAATATTTATGGGGAAATAATGTTTATGGATGAGTGAATGCATGTTTTTTAACATGACTGTGGTGTGAAGCAGGACGTGGCTGAGAATCACGGACGAAATTACTAATGGGAGACAGATATCAGTGACACACGCAAATCCCGGGGAATATAAAGAAACGAGGACATTTCATTCTACCAAACTACTCATAAGTGCTGAAATACTCCTCATACAGGTCAGTTTATTTGATGAATTAAAACTGTGAGGTAACGCAGCGCTGTTTCACTTGCTCTAACGTTACACTAAATGATGTTTTATTAACAAAGTTCGGGAGGAACACATTCAAATGATCTAACTAATCATCACATCACTCCAACCTGTAGTCATTAATCAGCAATCATCATGTCTGCCCAGTCAGCATGAGCAGAGACCTATATATATATTGACGCAGTCGACTCACTTACGCTTTTGGCATCCCTCCACCACCCCATCTCCTCACACTTGCCTGGTTACTTCCTAAACCAGAATACGTGGGGGAGTACTCTGGGTTCGGGCCAAATACGATCCCTCTCCTCGGGCGGCACGCCAAATATGCACACTAATTACTCTCTCTGATTATTTGTAAGTGTGAACTCGTGAACATACTAAACTACATTTGAGTGTGTTGAAAGTTGTAATGTTTAGGATTAGCTTGTTGTCTTACTTTACTTATGTAAATGTAAAAACAGTGTTGATTCAAAACCATAAAATGAACAAGGACCCCTGTAAAACTGTCATACATTATGAGACTTGTCTGCTAGAGCTTTATCTTAGTTTATTCACTCCTAACTGTGTCTTTAACAGGAGACACACGCCTGTTTCACTCCATTCAACAGAAAATATGGGACCCTGGACCACAAAACCAGTCATAAGAAGCACGGGTATATTTGCAGCAATACAATTTTTCTTTTATGTCAAAAATCATTAGGATGTTAAGTAAAGATCATGTTCCGTGAAGATATTTTGTAAATTTCATAGCGTAACTATATCAAAAATGTATTTTTGTGAGTGGATGTACATTGAAAAGGACTTCATTTGGACAACTTTAAAGGCGATTTTCTTAAGATTTAGATTTTTTTGCACCCTCAGATTCCACATTTTCAAATAGTTGTATCTCGGCCAAATATATTCAAACAAACAATACATCAATGGAAGGCTTATTTATTCAGCTTTCAGATGATGTATAAATCTCAGTTTCAAAAAATTGACCATTATGACTGCTTTTGTGGTCCAGGATCACATATAGTATAAACTAGTACCAACTGTCCCAGTGGAACCACTGGCGGAAACATAGTTGGAAACATAGTGTGCTTGCTTATGTATTAAATAGCACACACATCATACATATCATGCTCCTCACAAGAAGCACACAAGAGACTCTTTTTAGTATTTATTTATGTCTTTTTAGACATTTTAGTATGAATTGCAATACTCAAAGTATTTGAGCTTGCTGCAATGCTGCCTTAAAAAAATTGGCCCAAAAATGATCTTGGCAGGCAGCGTCATCTGCAGCACCTTTAGAAACAGCCTTTGTGTTTGGGGCATTTATGATGCTTTAAAATGCTCAATATGGTTAATTCAACATCCAGCCTTAAAGGCACAGGTGAGAGACATTAACAGACTTACAGCTTGTTTTGAATTCTGGTATCACTCCTTCTTCTGCCTGGAGCGTCATGCTGTGTGTTTTACCTCTGCTTCACTCCTTCTGTCCCAGTATCAGCACTGCAGACGCTCGTGCGATACGCCTGCCAATGCCACATGCTTCCCACTTCTCCATCGTCCACATGTCATATTCTCTGTCTCCGTTTGAGTGATGCTGTCAGACAGGTGTTTTCTGCAGTTGACCTCATCACCGCAGCTTTAGCTTTGACACACAGAGAGAGAGAGAGAGAGAGTGTTTGCTCTGTCTCTGCATTTCAAATGGTAATTGAGGCGCTGACCCAGTGCTATCTCTAAAGTATACTTGTTGCATTTTAATTAACCAGTTAATAATGATTATTCTGCAGTTATATATACTGAAGACAAATGTTCATACAAGTCAGAATGTATATCTATGCATACAAGCTTTGTGCTTGATCCTTTTATTGTGTATGACGATGTGGATTTCTGTCTTCAATCAGAAATTGAAGACATTCGCAATTTAAGTCCATTCGTTTTTAATCAAAGCTCAGAATACTTTCCATTAGTGGAGTTCGGTAGAATGTACCATAGAAAATAAACTTTGGGAGTTCTTTTCAGCTGTTGAAGTGAAGGACGTTTGAGAAACACACGAGCCCTCAGTTGGGCCTAAAGCCACAAACACAGAATCTAAGTAGAGTTTCATTTCTCAACCCACTGAGCCATACTAACCTCAGCACGTGGACCATCAGACCGGGCAGAACTGGGGCTATAAATGTTCCAGAACAAGGAATTAAAGGGACGCGTCCTCTCTGAACACCGACCCTTGAGTAATCTTTGTGTATTAATGCTGTAATTAGAGCTGTGATTCAATAAAGCATGTGATTGACCACCTCAACGATTTAACAGTGCAAACAGAACATGATGCTCATGAAATTAGCATTTTCAAGTTGACTAATAAAACAGTCGTATAAAGAAAAATAGAGCTGCTTGCCGCCTCAGCACCAGAAGCGTTCACATGTTCAGTCCCTGCAACCAATTTTATTGGGTAGGTTTAGGGATCAGGGTTGGTGTAGGCAGTCGTTGACATGACCAATGAAATGTTTAGAATCGGCTCCAGGGTGGAATTTTCGCTCAACTGGTTTGGGGAGAAAAAAAAAAAAAAATCACGCCTCCACCCAAGCTCTGAGTTTTCTCATCTGCTGACTAAAGCACAAGGACTATCTTGGACATACATTACAATCAATATTTCACCTTAGAATGAGTCATATTTTGTAAAATGTCTCAATACCATGTAAAAATCTGAAAAGCTGTCAACCAATCATTGGACTATGATTGTTTATTATGGTTCCATTTTCAACTAATTTCACCCGATTATATTAAAGGAGTAGCTCCCCCCAAAATATAAATTGCTGTCCAAACCTGTGTGACTTTTTTCTAAAAAGGAGATATGAGTAAACTTAGCACTTTGCTAATGGTCACAAAGACTGCCAATAGAGCTCCGGAGGTCACATGACCCATTCTGTTAACGCCTCCATGCTGGCAGGCAGAAACAGCCGGGAGCGAATTTGAAATGAATGGCGCCAGCATGAGTTTCACGGCAACAGAGTCTAAAACCTTAGACTTGTCCATGGCAAAACTTAATAGATTAAACATAACAGATCCCTATAATGCCCCCGGGGTGCTTTTAATGTGCAAACGGACAGCTTTCTGACCTGATATCTACAACTACCTCAACAACTTTCCCCCGTTTGAATATAGACCACCTTCCGTATTCAAATGACGGAAAAAACGGAATTGGCGTCGCATCAGTTTCGTAAGCTGAACAGGGACGTACAGCGTAAGCTTTTTGAAGAATACGGATAGTGGTCTGGCGGAAGCTCCATATTTTACTTCATAACTTATTAAATATGGATATTTAGCATCACTTCACTTCAGAAGGCTTTTATTAGCCCTCAGGAGCCGTGTGGGATATGTTTTTGATGGATGGATGTGAATGGAGACACTTTCTTCAGCTCATACTCGTTTGGTAGTGCATTATAAAGCTTGGATGCGTCAGAATATTTATTAATATTTCTCCGATTGTCTTCATAAGAACGAAGAAAGTCACATACACCTAGGATGGCTTGAGGGTGAATACATTTTCTTTTGAAAGTGAACTAATCCTTTAAAATATAAGTAATCTGCCACTCTCTCTCCCACTTCCTGTCAGTAACAATGATCCACTGTGGGCAAGTTTGAAGAACCCAAGTGCAGTTTATTAAGATCCAAACGTGAACAAAATACACACATGAACATGAAACTCACTGAACAGCAAGTTACACTTAACAAAGCTAGACAAGAAAACAATGAAAGATGAGGGCTATATATACACAGATGACTAAACAAGACACATCAACAATGAACCAATGACAAAACAGAACTGAGAAGCACATAGCATGAAGCATTAACATCAAAATCAAACACCAAAATATGACATGACACTCTTCAATTTAACTAGTGTCGTATCTAAATAAAGGTAAGAGTGTTATATATAAATGGTAGAGGTGAGCTTCTGGGATCTGCATACTGCAGTTGAATCAACTTACGTGGTTTGCATCATTCAAAGATGATAATATCCAAAAATCATCTAAGCTTGATGCAATCCTTCAGACTGAGGTGAAAACGGCAGCAGAGTAATGCTTTGGTGGTGCAAGATAAAAGTCTCTACAATGACGCTTCCCTATGAGACGACCCTGTGCTGAAACATCAAAGACTGTTGATCCAGAAACACATCATACTTGTGTAAATCATGTAGCAAAGGGGTAATTTCATGCACTCAGTTGCAAGACCTACAGGGGGCATTGCAAGTAATCATAGGTGTGCTCCTGACGCAAAGACAAAGCTTCAAACGGTGATTACGCTGCCAGACCAGAATTCATTACGGCTAGATGGTGGACAATTATAATGAATTCAATACCAAAAATTGTGTGGGCGTTTAGTTTTATGTTTACAGTATCATGCAAATAACTTCAGCGAACTCTAGATTAGTGAGTCTAGTCAGGCAGTCTTGGCGTGAGGAGTGCTATTTGTGTGATGCACTACTCTGTTGCCCATAGAGTGTTCCAAATCAGTCATTAATCAGGTTCATTTCAATTGGGATGCTGTCTTATAGTTGCAGTGGATGGACAGCAAGCCTTTGGAACAGAGTTATGGTTTTCAGCCCATTACAGAACGGATGGAAATGGTTTCACTCATTCAAAGCATGTGGGCTGACACTGACCGCTGTGCCGTATATCTGGATACTGTCCTGACGACACGCAGATATGAGTTCGGATGATGATGAAGCATTTTTAGCTGCACTGAGGGTGGAATGTCTTTCCATCTGACACTCCCACAAACTATTAGCTGGTGAAAAATGTGTCAGCGTGGGGGGGCTCGTCTCTTAGCGTGTGATTTATCGCGGTTTAATTATGGCTGTGTGTCGGAGCTCCAGGCAGAGGCTAATGTTTTTTCTGTGGTAATGGTGAAATCCTTCCCGGTTTGTGCACAATAAATCAAAACTCAATGTGTTGTTTTAAAATCAAGACAGAACACAGCAAGAACTGTGTGAATTAAAAATACATCAGCAACTACTGTACACAAATCAGTGTCCAGAAACACTTATCAGAATGATATTCTCAGCTGGACTTTCTTTCTTCCTTTCTATCAAAATTAAGTACGTGCACTGAAAAAATTAATTTTTGCTGCTTGTTCAAACTGCTTGATTAAAATGAGCTAAAGCAACACAAATGATGCTTCGCAAAGCCCCGCCCCCTTTAGTTACTGTTGCTTTGTCCGACAAGTCACGCGCTCTCACGCCACACATCATGTTCTCACGGAGTGAAAAATACATCGCGGAGCGAAGAGGACACTGACAACGCATCGACAGACATATGAAACAGTTTTATTTTTAATACATCGTAATTTTTTAAAGAAGTTTAAACATTAAATAGCGTCTAGTGTGTGTTTAATGTGTGGTGACAGATCGCTGTAGCTCCTCGTGAACCGATCATCTCTTCATCTAGTTCATTTATAGCATCAAATAAACATGAGTGAACATCAGAAGGAATGTTGTTTCAAGCGCGGAAAGACGTGAGGACACACAATTTTTCAAGTTCACCAAAGTTAATCTACTAACTCCCCTGACTGCTTAGTCGGACAAAATGGCAGATTCGGGGTTATGATTGGTTAGATCGCCTGTCAATCATACTGTCTGCGAAGGGTCAATTGCTATATATTTTGTCCTAACTTAATTTAGTTGTGTTCAATCCACTTAAATATATATAAAATTGAAGTTTACTTATTCCGATTATGTTGGGATTACATAAATGATTTATTTTACATTAACTGAAACTGGGCGGGGCTTGTTAGTTTCGTTTTGCATATGGCTGTTATTTTATGTATTTTTGAGCAAGATGAGAAAAGGGAGAGACCTGATAGTGTGTAATAGTGTTTCATGTTCAATTATGTGGGATTTCGTAGAAAAATTTAAATGAAGAGTGACTGTGGGCTGAGATAATTTCATTACTGTTGCTGACATTTAATGCTTAAGATGCTAATGTGCTCTATTGCTTGTTACCTAGCTAGTACAGTCTTATAATTTAGTTGCGTGACACTAAAATATATTAAATTTAATTGGATGAATGAATATATGAAATTGAATGCCTGTCAGGGAGCAATTCACTTTGTGTCTACTTAATTGGGTCACTTAAAATGATTTGACTTGAAGTTACATGAACAAATTATGTTTTATTTACTTAATTGATTCATGTGGGACCGATATACAAAATGATATTATGTAAACCTTTTTTTCAGGAGAGTTGAAACATCTCTTGAAATAAAAGCATGAATCCAGTCACATCTTTCATTTAACAGGACTCACATTCGCTGAGACACGATTCAGATCCCCTTATTTAGGAGAATGAAAGTGTTTTGACTTACTCAGACGGGTCTCATCTGATGTCCCCTTTCCTCATTCTCATCTCGGGGGGGGTCCTGCCCTCATATATCCCGTACGGAGGCTCCTGATGTGGATATTTAGGGACCAGAGGCTTTAATGTCCCCATTCATTGTGCCGTGAGGTAATCGATGGCACTCAGGGCCGCAGCTAATGTGATTTATGAGCCTATTTTTGCTGTTATGCTCCATGTACAAATTGTCTTTGGTGATGTAAATTTGCCATCTTCCTGCGTTCTTGCTGACTCCAGGGCCGATTCACAAAACAGATGTAATTTATTTATGTTTTTCTTTTTTTTCCTCTGGGCTCCAGACACCTGCAAATCACGTAATGCCAGAGACTAAAAGACAGTTCACTTTATCTTCATTGCTTTGTGTTTCCCTCATCCATACTGTCACTAACAGTCACACATCACTCATATTACTGGCTGGGCTGAATGATACCGCTATTAGGCTTGACATAAATAAACATGCAACACAAAAGCCCCGTTTTTCTTGTTAATCTACAGCAAATATGACAGCGGTAAACAATCCAATCTATACAGAGAGAAATGTTAATCAGTGTTAAAAAAGCTCAGTTTAAGATACTTATCGTGGGGGTTTGTGCTGTTTTTAAGTTTCTCTTGTGCTTAATTAACTTGCATTATTGCATTAGATCAGAGTACACATCTTGAAGATGAAGTAAGCATTAACTAATTAATAAATTAAGCTGAACTAAAACACGAAGCAACCCAACCGGTCGTGTGCTCTTCCAACAGAAGATGGTAATTAGCTTTTGTGTCATGAGAGAAATGAAATGTAAGAAGAGAATTTAGATATAAACAGATGCCAGAAGCATTATAACAGATGCAGCATGTACAAAATGTTCTGCATGAATCTTGTCTGCCTCTCTTCTGTAATTAACCTTTCAACCTTTTATATTCTGTCTTAAATATAGAGTGAGAGAGTCATTAAACCCAGGCTCGCTATAACCAAACAGAATTTCTGTAGTTAATTGGCAGAACTCATACCAGCTGCACAGGTCAACACACTTATTAAACGTGTACTAGCCTGATATGTCCATACAGTCAACCATAACTCCATCCAGGAACCTTGGAGTTGTGATTGACGATCAGTTGATCTTCACAGACCACATTGCCAGAACTGCCCAGTTCTGCGTTACGCAACATTTCATTTTATTTCATTTTTATTTGACAAAAAAAGTAGCGAATACACTCAATTCGTCAAGGATAACACAATAAAGTTTAAGATAAAACTTGTTTCCATCGTGGTCCTTGATGTAAAGCACCAACTCCACTCCCGGTAACAGGTACACTGGCACTGCATTATGAATACAAAAATTACAATAAAATTCCACATTTACAGAGATTTACATCCATCAACAAAACAACCTACGTAAGAGCCAATTTTTAGCTTTTAAACTAAAACTAACCATATTCGAAGTACCTTTAATATCCAGGGGTAATTTATTCCACAAAAGTGCCCCAGAATATCTAAAAGACCATACATAGTTTCAAAACGACACAATGTAATATCCATGAGACTTTGCCTAGTTTTATAACAATGGTGCTCATTTACCCTTAAAAAAGTGCATTAAGATATGAAGGAGCTCTATTATAAATAATCTTATATACCATTTTTCTACTTTCTATAGGTAACCAATCAAGACACTTAAAATGGGAAACCTCCACATGTGTGAAACGACTAAACCCTGAAATTAGCCTTATCAATTTATTCTGAGATTTTTGTAACTTATCCAACCAACCACAAGACAAATCGGACCTCCAGGAAATACATGCATATTCAAGATCACATGACACTAAACATGATGCAAGTAATTTTATAATCTGTTTATCAAGAAAACTAACATGTCTGGCAAGAAATTTTGTTCTAGCATTAAACTTACCCAGGACTTTCATAGCCATACTTACACCACTTAAATCGTTGTCAAGGATACATCCAAGATAGTTAACGGAAGTTCTATTTAATATTAAACAATCTCCCACCTTAACAGACAACTTAGAAGCCTTATTAAATTTTTTTTAGACCCAAATAAAATGGATTCCGTTTTACCTAAATGCAACATGAGTTTGTTTTCAGAGAGCCAGTCTCTTACCTTACAAAGTTCCTTACCAACATCCTTATCTGAAATTAATAAAGCAGAATCATCAGCATATAAAAACAAATTACAATCCTTTGGAGTATCGGGCCCTTCCAATCGGAGCATGCTACATAACTCCTTGTCGAAGCGTTTTGTTCTATCCAGATTGGACTATTGTAATGCTCTCTTGGCAGGCCTTCCAGCATGCACTGTCAAACCTCTGCAACTGATCCAGAATACTGTGGCGAGAGTGGTCTTTAATAACCCTTTTAAAATCTGATAAGTTTAAATATCTTTTAGTGTGGGCCAGCCTTAAAATGAAATTATACACTTAAATATGAAATTAAAACAGCCAGTAGGTGGCAGGAAATCACTGCTTTAACAAGTGAGTCGTTGAATTGTTCAAACGATTCGTTCTAAACAAGTGACTTGCTGCGTCCCAATTCGCCTACTTATACTACGCCCTAAAAGTATGTTCACTTTTTGTGAAGACAAAGTACATGGTTTTGAGTGTGAAGCAAACAAGCTTTGGGACATACCATCATCTCATACAATGGTGTCTTTGCTCTCTGTCGCATCCTGACACGCATCCTGTCACTGTAAACTGACCTATCAATCATCTTAAATCCTCCACATTTCATTTCATTTCCTACTGTGTCGGAGAGAAATGCAGTAGCACATTGAGCTGCAGTCACGGGTCTTTCATGCGGAGAACTCTCCTCATTTTAATGCATAATGGTGCACTTAAAAGTTAATGGCCAAACGGACCTTTATAAAAGTCCACATTGATATTCCAAATGAAATATAACACGGATAACATTAAATAAATATTTTTTATCTGGTTAAACTGATTATTAGTCACTCAAACCTTTATTGAAACCGCATATCCACCATGTTTTGTAGTTTTTTAACACTTTTTAAGTTTGTATTTTGTAGTATCCTCATTCAAAGCGCAATGGGTTGTGGGCAATATTTACTTTTATAGTGTGCACGGATCCACACTTCGACAATCTACCATAAATAGTTGACCATCCGGGCAGTTTTGACATATTCTTTTCAACATACTATACTTTGGGAAACACTTATTTTAATCTCACATACTATTTAGGATGGATAAAATGGACATTGGGATGCAGGGATACTGTCTTTATGAGTGAGTCGTTGAATCAATAATTCGACCGATTCATTCAAAAACGAAGAACATCACTGTGTTGCTCGTCGGAGACGCGCAATAGCTCTACCGTGTATTGGTTTGGAACTATTTCTGTTGGTGATGTTCCACTTTTGTAAGTGGCTTTGGATAAACGTGTGAGCTAAATGAATAAACAGACATGAACGCAAGCTAGAGAGTGAAAGAGAAAACCTTGTGGCGCTTCAGGCATCATATACACAGCATTTCCCATCTGAATTAAGTCCAGTATGCCTTCCTCAGTCAGAGGCTTAAAAGTGTAAAGATCCGATGTTTGCCTTTAGCCCTGTTATATAAACAAAGCCCTAGTGAAGTGGATGTCTTATCCACTTAGTGTAGACCAGTGGGTTTGTCTAAAGCGTATTGAAACCTGGGGAGTAGATTTGTTTGGCTTCTTCTGAATGCACCGAACCTTAGCGCTCCCTTGGTTCTTCAGCGAATCTTTAATGACCTGCGATGATACAGTGCCTGTCTGAAAACCCAAAGGGAAGCGGCTGTACTCTGAGCTAAACCTTTAACCTTCACTGCACACAGAAATAACTCTCTCACCTCCAAACAGACTGACATCAATGAACGGCCGCGACCAAGGACAGACCTTAAACCCCCGAGTCCTGCATTGCCAGACTTCTGACATTTAGTCAAATGGGCCCGTCTATGTTGCTGCTTATTCTGACTTCTAAGAAATGCTCACTTAGACAGGATGAGACACTTAACGCGATTAAACACTTTGTTGCTGTTGTAATTTTACATCATGCCATTTAGGTTGTTATGAAATAGAACATAAATGAATTAAGCTTGAAAATAACTAAAAATGTGTAGAGTAAGAACGGAACAGAAAAAAATACTGATTATTTCCAGTAGAGTTGTCAAAAGTACCGTATTTTAAAACACTTTCAGTGCTGTTTAGTGGATTCGTAAACACCTTTGATTGGCCATTGTGTTGACATGCTCATCGGATATGTCTGTGATTGGCTACAATGATCGAACGCTTCAAAAAATCGAACGCTTCATCAATGACGGTCTTCACCGAGCGCTTACAGTGATGCACACGGGAGCCTTTAAAAGCAGCCGTCGAACATCACGAACGTAACAGTAATTTTGTTTGTATATGTCAAAAAACACCAGCATGTTGAAACTTTGCATGCGTGTTCATGATGATAAATGAGAAAAAGTCACAAAATATCAAGAAAAAAAACAAAGGTTAACCAGTATTTCCAACAACTTGAAAATCTAAACGGGTCAAATTGACCCGTAACATAACACAAGGGTTAAGAATTCAAACGACAGTGCTGAAAGCATCACATTTTTAAAATTTCAGTACCGATTGGTACCCGACAACTCTTTTGACAACTCCAATCTCCAGATATCCAGAGGCTAGTTCTAGCGCTATCTCTGCCAACTTGGTTTGGTGTAAACACAACTGGACTGGACTGATGTGGCATTACTCATGGAAGTTACATAAAGCCAGCCAATCACATTAGAATTTACTAGATTATAAAAAAAGATTGAATGTAACTCTACAGCATTACATACGGCACGCTTAAATGCATTAAATGCATGCACGTTTGTGCATGCTAACAATATACAGCAAGTTCTGAAGAGTCAGACGAGCCACCAGACAGAAGCAGCACATCAGCAAAGCAGCTTGAATGAAGCACAAATAAGATGTTTTGTTCAGAGTAATTGCTGTTGGCAGGAGTGATGGTTCAACACTTTTGCTAAACAAAATACACTCAGGAAATAATGATGAACTTTCATCTTTCTTGAGCAGTTTACCAGTGAAAACGTATATCAATAATACTTCCCACAATCAAATTAATAATGAATAATACGTGATGATCTGCTTAGAAGAGATGCACCTCTCAGCACATCATGTGAGAGAATTGAATGCGATGCTCAGGCTAACTAGACTCTTTTTAAAGCACATCTTGGAAATAGATGAATACCATGAAAGACATGCAAATGAGTTGATGAATTATGAATACAGAATTATGTGGGTGGAATGGGTGACTTGAGTAACTAAAACACCTCGTTCTTTGACAGAATTACACTAGCAATTTCTGTTACTCTACACATTATGAAGGAGAAGCTGGGAAACGCCACGATCCTCCTGCATCTTCAATTCAGTATGTGGTGTAACCGATGGCACGTAAAGATGAATTACATGTAAAGATTACATTTTAAAGTTCACAGAGTACTTTCTGTTATTGATTATACCAAATATACTGAAAAATCTGAAATGGTTCCAATACTAATTTTCCGCAGTATCGATACACCGGCCCAGCCGCAGTGTATCTGTGAGTTGACACACACAAACTTCGCCTCCTCTCACAAACTCGTCCATTCGCTCTGGTTAATTCGTGTTGGCGTAACAAGGCTTGAAACGCGGCTGTAACACGCTGGTCTTGGATGAAGGCACGAAGACGAAGGCTTCAACGTAAAACAGTTTAATAATAATAATCACCAGGAATACAGATAGGAAACGGGAAAATCCACACATGAAACGTTAACACCGGACAAGGACGGAACTGACACAGAGGGAATATATACACAGAACCGCAGGAGGATAACGAGCGGGGCACAGGTGAAAGACATCATGGCTAAACAAGACACAGCTGACTTAAATGAACTAATGACAGACGGAAATCAAAACAGAGAACACGTGACAGATGACAGAACCAAAACAAAGACCACATGTTACAAATGACAGGACTAGAACTCAAAACAAGGAACATGAGACTAAAGACAGGACTGGAGAACAGAAACAGACAGGTATAACTGTGACAGAGGCGCAGGATTGTGGGTATTGCACATAATTGTACTCATTGCCTCTTGTTTTGCATTCACATCCACATAAAGCCACCTCAAACAGCTCACAAGTATCAAACTGAGTTCTTTTTCTCGGCTTATTGCGGTTCACAAAATTGATCAAAACGCCCATCTTGGTGAGTATTCATGCAAACACATTCGGTTAAGTGATGTCTTAAGTGAATCTAAACAGTTCAGAAAGAAAACGCATACTTATCAGTATTAAATCCGTGCATCAGGTCTTAAAGTGACAGCAGCCTAATAAACCTGCTGCCGTCTGTGTCATTAATGTTAATCAAACAACAAAAGACAACAAGAAAATCACTCACTGCTCTCGACTGAATAACTTTTGAAAGAATAACTTTAAGCGAGGATGATTCTGTATTCAAGTTTACATTGAAGAAAATCCAGTGTTATTTTACATTTGATTTCTTACCTGAATACTACTAAGACATGAAAAAACTTAAAGCACTGCTTTTTTAATTTGTATTTTTATTCAATTGAATTTATTTTTTGCTGTCATTTGTTTATTTGTGCTATCATATTACTTTTAACTTGTCGTTTTTGTAATTTCAACTCAAAGTTTGAAATCAAGCTTTGTGCTGTGTAAGCTATTGTAACAAAATTACAAATACACAGAGTGAGCAAACAGTTAAATGAGATGATTATAATGGTATTGATCAATGTTTATATGTAAATAAAAGCCTAAATTAAAACCTGTTCATCCTATTAAGCAATCTTGTTCAATTAGAGGACTTTTATTAAACCGCTCGAAAATACTGATTGCCGTATTTTTAAATTACGAGATTTAGGGTAGTCGTGGCCTAGTGGTGAGGGAGTCGGGCTTGTAATCTGAAGGTTGCCGGTTCAATTCCCACGCTGGCAGGAATTGAAAGTGGGGCTTGTGAATAAACAGCACTCTCTCCACCTTTGATACCATGACTAAAGTGCCCTTGAGCAAGACACCTAACCCCTAATTGCTCCCCTTGTAAGTCGCTTTGGATAAAACCGTCTGCTAAATGATGAAAAATGTAAAATGTAACGAGATAATATTTTATCCCACCAATAACAGTTTTTCCCAGTGGTATCAAATATAGATATTTTTCAAGACAGAAATTCCAGTATCGTGACAACAATACTCCCTGTGAAGAATGTATATTTTTCGACCAATTTGTGATGACGGTAAAAAAGGTCAAGCCCCTTTTTAAGAAAAACAAGGTTTTATACATTTTCTTTCTGGTCAACACTGACCGGACCCCATGATGTGTGTCATTCTTTTTTAAAGATAGTCACAGAGATTGTCTGACACTGGCAAGAGCAAACGCTTCTTCACACTCACTTAAATCATGCAGTCAACCACGATCACAGAGAATGCTTCAATAAACAGAAACTGTGACTATTGTATGGTGACTGCACTTTGGGTTTAATCCATCAGAACCGCATATCTGTTTTTTGGCATGTGAGGGTTGAGATTTCGTGGTTGTGGATAACCTGACTAACTGCACTGATTAACATTTTGTTAAATGCTTTACAACCTTATATAATTCACACATAAATCATCTGTGCATGGCAATGAATCAATAATTCAGTTTGCTTCATAACTATGAAAGAACACACGGTATCACACGCCCTGTTTCCACCCATTGCACTCCCCCTTCCTCTCGTGGTCCCTTTTGTCCTCCTACTCGTTTGTTCTCGCGATCGCTACCCATCATTTCACTCTAATACTCTCAGCATCTGCTCCCTCGTCACCTGCTGTCCATCTGTTCTGATTCAATCAATAAGAGGGATCCACCATAAGCAAGATCTCTTTCTCTCTCTGATGTGATGTTGACAACAGGGCAGCTGCAGGCTCCTCTTCCAGCTGTGTAAGGAACATGAACATTTCCTCTATCTGACTGTGAAAAAAACAGAACACCATGACAAACTGCTTGTACAGTAGCAGAACAAACACCGACAGGACATCCACACTGAACAAAACAAAACTGAGACAGAGGTGCACTTTCTGACAGAATGCACAAAATACGCATATATTTGAGAAATTTTGTCTAGAAAAACTGCTCTAAATTATTCCTGTCATGACAACTCTTGGGAGTGTTTGGCATGGTAATGGATTTGACAGTGTTGATATGTTTGGTCTTGGCAAAATAGATTTGCTACGCTGCTGCTGCTGCTGGTTATTACAGCTGTTGATTATTGCAGCTGTTGATTATTGCTGCTGCAGCTGTTGATTATTGCAGCTGTTGAATATTGCTGCTGCTGCTGCAGCTGTTGGGTATTGCTGTGGCTGCAGCTATGTTATTGCTGCTGATGATTATTGGTGCTGTTGGGTATTGCTGCTGCTGTTGCTTATTGCTGCTGCTGGTTATTGCAGCTTCTGCTTTTGGTTATTGCTGCAGATTTTGGTTATTACTGCTGCTGCTGTCGGTTATTGCTGCTGCTGCTTTTGGTTATTACTGTTGCTGCAGATTTTGGTTATTGCTGCTGCTGCAGATTTTGGTTATTGCTGTTGCTGCAGATTTTGGTTATTGCTGCTGCTGCTTTTGGTTATTGCTGCTGCTGCAGATTTTGGTTACTACTGCTGCAGCTGTTGATTATTACTGCTGCTGCTGCTGGTTATTGCTGCTGCAGCTGTTGATTATTGCAGCTGTTGATTATTACTGCTGCTGCTGCTGGTTATTGCTGCTGCCGCTGTTGATTATTACTGCTGCTGCTGGTTATTGCTGCTGCAGCTGTTGATTATTGCTGCTGCAGCTGTTGGGTATTGCTGTGGCTGCAGCTATGTTATTGCTGCTGCTGATTATTGGTGCTGTTGGGTATTGCTGCTGCTGTCGCTTATTGCTGCTGCTGGTTATTGCAGCTTCTGCTTTTGGTTATTGCTGCAGATTTTGGTTATTACTGCAAGTGCTGCTGTCGGTTATTGCTGCTCCTGCTGTTGATTATTGCTGCTGCTGCTTTTGGTTATTGCTGTTGCTGCAGATTTTGGTTATTTCTGCTGCTGCAGATTTTGGTTATTACTGCTGCTGCAGATTTTGGTTATTACTGCTGCTACTGTTGGTTATTACTGCTCCTGCTGTTGATTATTGCTGCTGCTGCTTTTGGTTATTGCTGTTGCTGCAGATTTTGGTTATTACTGCTGCTGCAGATTTTGGTTATTACTGCTGCTGCAGATTTTGGTTATTACTGCTGCTACTGTTGGTTATTACTGCTCCTGCTGTTGGTTATTGCTGCTGCTGCAGCAGCTGTTGGGTATTGCTGATGCTGTTGGGCATTGCTGTGTCTGCAGCTTTGTTATTTCTGCTGCTGATTATTGGTGCTGTTGGTTATTTCTGCTGCTGTTATTGCAACTTCTGATTTTGGTTATTGCTGCTTCTGCTGCAGATTTTGGTTATTACTGCAGCTGGTGTTGGTTATTGCTGCTTCTGCTGCAGATTTTGGTTATTACTGCAGCTGGTGTTGGTTATTGCTGCTTCTGCTGCAGATGTTAGTTATTACTGCTGCTGCTGTTGATTATTGCTGCTTCTGCTGCTGCTGTTGGTTATTGCTGCTGTTACTGCTACTGCTGCTGTATGGGAGCATGTATGGGACTTATTATGGTCAAAACATACTGAATATGGTGCTGTGACCAAGTAAGACATGCTGCTGCTGTATAATATAACATACATGAATTACCCATAGCAGATCTATACTGGTGAAGCTGGGGAAGGTGGAGGATTTCTTAAAGTGTGCTGCAACTGCACACTTGAAGGAATTATTTGAACTATTTGAAGGTTGAGCAGCGAACCCATTAGCTATTGATAAAGCAGGAACCAGTCAGCTCTGCGAGAATATAGAGAATGGTGTGATTGCAAGCAGATTGAGTTAAGGACCTATAACCCTGCGCTATCTATAGTTTCAAGACAGAACTTTGTTTATATCCAAAAATGACAAAAACTGGTTTGCTCAAGATTCATGTCAAGCATTTCATAAAAAACTCAGAATGCTGTTTAATGAAAAAAAACTGAGGTCCAAAAACATGGATTTTCGACTGTGAAACATAAAAAAACAAAAACATTCACTTAGAACCAAAAAGGCACAATATACCCAAAATCTCCTGACTGTAATTGAGTTAGTCAACACAAGTGTCAATCAAAGATAATCCAAACCATTGCACACTGAAAATAAATGATAGTGGAATTAAAAATGGCAACAAAAAAAAAAAAAAAATATATATATATCCCAAGAGCATAGATCCAGACAACAC
The DNA here is from genome assembly GCA_038088235.1 of Zacco platypus. NCBI lineage: Eukaryota > Metazoa > Chordata > Actinopteri > Cypriniformes > Xenocyprididae > Zacco > Zacco platypus. The sequence goes on along the minus strand of CM076078.1, from coordinate 4,211,628 downwards.
TGACATTACTCAACATCTACATCAATGAACCGGCATTCAGACGGGAACGATCTGCAGTCGCTGGTCGCTCTCAAATCAAATGTCTGCTCTATATCTATAAATAAATCATGCTGGGAAGAATCAGTCAAATATTCACAAATGATAAAAATACAGAAGCAGGCAGCATTCTGGAATCATTTCAAACTCACCCCACACCCTGAGCAGAGCATTCAGACGCTCTTTCAGCATCACTAACATCTACTGACCTCCATCATAACGATTCTCCCCCTACTTACATCTTCATTAGTACTCTGTTATACCTTCTCTTTAACTATGTGCATTAGTGTGTAAACATGTATTTATGTTATAAAGCTTTAGCAGTGCTTTTTTTAAACCCTTTTTTACCAAGCCAAACAGTGCTATTTGAATCTGAATCAGAGAGAGAAAGAAAGAGAGAGAGAGAGAGAGAGAGAGAGAGAGAGAGAGAGAGTTGAAGGACCCACATTGTGTCAGTGTCTGAGGAGCACAGGCAGAGGGAGATGCAAGCGCACACGCACACACACACACCTCATTAACACACATATGGAAAGAGAGAGAGAGAGAGAGAGAGAGAAAGAGAGAGAGAGAGAGAGAGAGACTGGATTTCTTGCTCATACCGCCAGCATTCCTGATATTCCTGATGCAGCGTGTCGTGGCTCAGAGCCGCAGGAGAGAGGAGCAGCGATCCACAGCTGACAGCACAGACGGACACCGGCTTCAAGCTCAGACCTGAGGACGAGCGGTCAGGAAACACTGAATCCGACTCCATCTGCATTCACAGGACAAAGAACCACAGGCACACATGAACCATTGAGGCAATCACCAGCACACCATGACGGTTTAACGCTACAGTAAGTGGATTCCAATCTAAAATAACTTACCTGCTGTAAGTTTTTAGCCTGAAGCACAAAAAGTGATTTTAGCTTTAGTCAGATTTTTTTCCTGTGCTGAAATCAAACCGTCCACAGCAGCCTTTCCTGCACACTCCAAACTTAAGTGGATTACGTCTGAGGCATTTGGGATTTTTGGGGGCTGTAATTTGAAAAGACATGCCTGACCGCAGGATACAACACAACCAGGGAAGAACTGCGCGTGTTTCCTGTCGCTTTTCATATGGATTACAGCTCTAATTTGGTTTCATCGAGCACACACACGCATGAGGACGGTCCACAGCTCGTCATTACGATGAACTTCACACAGAGGAGAAAGTAGGTGTTCAATTGGTTTCTAAATTTTCTTTTAAAGGGTTAGTTCACCCAAAAATGAATTACTCACCCTCATGTCGTTCTACACCCGTTCAAATTAAGATATTTTCAATGAAAACCAAGGGTTTCTGAACCACACATAAGCTATAAAGTCGTTAATTTTGTTTTGTTTTTGCGCACAAAAAGTATTCTCGTCGCTTCAGAACATTAAGGTTGAACCACTTGACTAATTTAACGATGTTTTTACTACTTCTCTGGACCTCAGAAGATGCAATGACGTTGCTGCATATGTGTTGTTCAGAAACCCTCGGATTTCATCAAAAACATCTTAATTTGTGTTCCGAAGACGAATGAAGGTCTTACGGGATTGGGACGACATGGGGCTGAGTAATTAATGACAGAAATTTCATTTTTGGGTGAACTAACCCTTTAAATGTTTTCTCCGAGAGTACATTAAATGAATCTGTGTCTGGCTGATGGCCACAAAAAAGATCTTATTAATGCAGCTATGAAGAATCGGAAGATTCGGCCAAAACACTGTCAGACTGGATATTTTTGAAGATTGTACATAAACATATTGGCTTTGATGTTTTGTGCATGTTGTTGATTGAAGTGGTTTTGTTTGTGTCCAGCTAGTGAATCCTGGACCTCAGCCATGGGAGTAGCAGAGGGCAGGAGAACAATCTGAGCCGTCCAAATCCCAGAGCCTCCCCAAACCGGCCAATCAGGGAAGCGGTTGGAAGGGTCCACCGTCCCGCCCGTGGCAGGATGGTGCCGCCCCCTCCCACCAACAAGCCACACGTTTGCTTGTCCACCATCGTCATCATGAGTAGCATGGCGCTGATGGACGCCTACCTCGTCGAGCAGAACCACGGCCCGCGGAAGATCGGCATCTGCATCATGGTCACCGTCGGGGACCTCTGTTTCCTCATCGTCCTGCGATACGTCGCGGTGTGGGTGGGGGCTGAGGTGAGGACGGCAAAACGAGGCTACGCCATGATACTTTGGTTCCTTTACATTTTCGTCCTGGAGATTAAGGTGTATTTTGTTTACCAAAACTACAAAGCTGACCGTAAAAGCCTGGACGCCTTGGCTCGGAAAGCTCTGACGCTCCTGCTGTCCATCTGCATTCCCATATTGTTCGTGATCCTGGTCGCTATTGACCACATGGAGTACGTGAAGGCTTTCAAGAAGAAAGAGGAGATCAGAAACCGTTTGTTCTGGGTGGTGGTGGATCTGTTGGATGTCTTGGACATCCAGGCTAACCTGTGGGAGCCGCAAAAGAAAGGGCTTCCTCTCTGGGCGGAGGGACTGATGTTTTTCTACTGCTATATTCTTCTTTTAGTGCTGCCCTGCGTGTCTCTGAGTGAGATCAGCATGCAAGGCATCAACATCAGCCCTCACAAGATGTTGCTCTACCCCATTCTGAGTTTGGTCACCATTAACATCGTCACTCTCTTCATCCGTGGAGGGAATATGCTCCTCTATAAGGACAACAGAGTGTCTGGGATACTCATGGCCAAGAACATCCTAGCCATCGTTCTGAAGACGTGCAGCTTTGTGCAGTACAGGAAACAGTTGCAGAGCGCCCCCCCTGGGTTTGGAATGGAATTACAGAAGAACTCTGTGCCGTCCAGTCGATCTGTACAGACGCCTCCTCAGGTAACGCTACAGGAGCAAACGCCGCTGCCGGAAGTCACCACGTGTGAACATACGTGACCTAGAATCGTGGAAACACACACCGGCAAGGACACGACATCTCTGATGAAACAATGTGGATGTATGCTACATATTGTCAGCTTAATTATTTCCATCCAAGAGAAATAGCATAATGGTATGAAGGCAGCTGGTAATTGCATAATGCAAAACTTTCTATCTTATATGTATTTGAAAGCATACTATTCGACCTTTCTAAATATGTCAATGGTCAAACTCCAGCCTTTAAAAATGGCGGTCATTTGGGTTCAGGTTAGTATGGTCCAGCTGCTGGTAGATGTCATAAATACACCATCTGAAAGCAAAAAACACCAGTGTAAATGTCATATATAACATGTTATTATTTTAGAGTGTCATTTTTGGAGGCTCTTGACTTGACGTTTGTCCTTTCTGCTGTCTTTGATGTCTCAGCTCAGGATAGTCACTAGCGAAGGGTTTTTCATGCTGCTTTGAGGTGATTGGTTAAGTGAAAATGATTTAGCATACTAGTTAATTAATAAAATGAATGTTGCATACTGCTGTACTGGCACTGGTTGATATCTAGCAGGGAGGACGACAGTAAACCATTTCGAACACGGTCTGGTCATAAATAGTGTTTCTAACAGTCACTTTGAATTACTGTTAGTTTGAGAAGATAATGAGTCTTTCCCATGAGTTTCCTCATTTCATCACACACATTACAAGATTTATAGAGATCTATTTTTAAAGGTTTGTGATGAGTCAATAGAAACACCTGAGATTCATTTGGGTATACCTTTATCTTCCAGTCATGCGATATCAAAAGCTTTTAGGGGTGGGCGATAAACCGGTAGACACAATTAACCGGTATAAATTTGTCAACCGGTAGAGTTTTTCGACTATCGTCTCTATCGTTATGAAAGATTATTGCATGTGTTTTTAAGCACTGCGGTTTTAAAACTAGAGCTGCACGATTCTGGATAAAATGAGAATCACGATTTTTTTGGTTTCAAACTAAATAACATGCAATTTACTAGAGGTTCTGACAAAATATTATAAAATTGATGGACTCTAATTGCTGGAAAATGCTTGAATGAATTATTTTTAAAAAATGTTTTTGAATGAATTCAATAACTCGCTCGTTTCATTAAGAATCAGTTTTTGAACAAATCTTTTGAATGAATGATTCAATGACAAATACATTTTTTTAACAGTCACTTGTCGCCACCTAGTGGCGTAACGATGTAATCCAACCGTTATTTGACAGGCCAAGTGAGTTTCAAAAAAGGTGGTTTGCGCTATTTTGATCACTATTGTAGACATAAGTGTAAAGTTAGGATATAAACACTGATATCTCAGTACTTCTGTGATCATTTGAATTATTTGTAACACAGAAATAACTTATGACAGCGCTCTGACAGCACAAACATATTTTAATGTATGATTCAAAGGTTTAAAAGACTCGGGCGAATTGTTGTCATTAATAAAATAAGATCGCGTGGGTGCTTGAATCGAGATGGCGATCTTTTTACGATTAATCACGCCTGCCTGAGAAAGGTGCGCACATTGTATGCTGTTCATAGAGCGTGTGAGAACTGAACAGAGTGCTTTTTGCCGCCTAATTGACCGTGCGGAAAGACCCGCCCCCTTTAGTTACTGTTGCTATGTCCGACAAGCCATGCGCTGTCACGCCACACATCATGTTCTCACTGTGAAAAGTCCATCGTGGAGCAACACTGACAACGCGTCAACGGACAAGACAGAGCAGGTTACTTTTGATATGAAACAGTTTCAAATTTCAAATATTGTAGTTTTTAAAGAAGTTTAAACAATAAATACCGTCTAGTGTCTCTTTAATGTGTCGTGACAGATCGCTGTAGCTCCTCGTGAACCGATCATCTCTTCATACTAGTTCATTTATAGCATCAAATAAACATGAATGAACATCAGAAGGAATGTTGTTTTAAGCGCGGAAAGACGTGAGTTAACTGTTAACTAACTCCCCTGACTGCTTTGTCGGACAAAATGGCAGATTCAGGGTTATGATTGGTCAAATCGCCTGTCAATCAAACTCACAGCGATTGAGAGATTGAATGTTTAAATATCTACGTGTCAAAGTGACATTTATTTGCAAGTAAACATAGCCATTTATGTATTAAGTCAGCATAAACGGTTGAAAAAGAACTGAGAAAGAACAACGCACGAGTATGATGGATCTGTGCAGCCATTCTTAAAGTGACAGCATCCAAATTTAAGTGATTTTTTAGGCTAGTATTAGTTTTTTTTTTAAATGATATTGAAAATAGTGAAATTTTAGTGCATCAAAATGTTGACATCATAAAAACCTTATTTAAAAGCAAAAATAACTATATTGTGATATATATATATATCGTTATCGTGAAATAAAACTGATCATATCGTGATATAAGATTTTGCTCATATCGCCCACCCTATTCATCCAAGCCAATAGGCATATTTAAAATACCAAAAAAAGAGGATAAGAACAAAACTTCATTAATACAACAAACAGCATATTAGTAGAAAAGGGTTCCAGATTGTTTTTATGTGATGCTTTGATAAAGAATTATGTATATTTGAGTCGTTATGTGTGTTTGTTACAGCATGTTTCCCTCAGGTCAGACACACAAATGTACTGATTAGACTGCAGATTGAGTATGTCTCATGTCCTAATTACAATTCTGATGAGGGTTTTTAATTAAACAGCATTACGACGAGAAAATGACCAATGATTTTCCTCTATCTATTTCAATCTCCAATTAGCGGCTATCTAATTGCAAATGTAGGTCCTCTGCCAAAACTATTTATCTGAAAATGCTCTTTTAACACCTCGTCTGGTGTAGTCAGTCGATGAATGAAGTCAAAACTCTAGTAGTATGCAAGATGATGTTTTAATTTGATCCTGTTTGATGTTGGTTTATGTATTGACCGTGAATGTACTGCTGTGAGAATAACTTCAACAGCCTAGTTTTGAGATGAAGAAAAACCCGCTACTGCCTGCATTTGCTTACCCGACACGTAATGGAAGAAGCTGACAGAGATTCACCTCAACGGAATCCTGGGAAAATTGAAGCATCTCGGAACACTGTGATAAAGATGCAAAGTCCTTGAAGAAGGAAAAAACGTTACAGCAAAGTCACTATAAAGTCTACATGAAACACCTCTTTCACACTGTCATAATGCGACGTGTTTCTTTATTTGATTCACGAGGAACTGAACTGAGGAACGTGTTTAAGATATTTAAGTAAACTGATTTCATGTTGACATTTGATTTGATTCATAAAGGTTTGGTGTTTACTTCTTAGCTTTTAGGTTGTATTTGTGTATCCTCTTCATCATTCCCACGAAAGCAGGACGCTCGGTGGTGGTAATATTCTCAGGTTATATTTGTAACCATTAAAACACATGATGACAGAGACGTCTCACTGATGTTCTGTGGAACTGCATGGCTTGAACACAAATGAAACCCATTTATAAACCAATGAGTTTTAGGTGTGAAATCCGCTATTGACTTTCAGTGAGAAATAATGTGCACGCAGGGATACTTTCACTCCCAATGATAAAAAATCATCTGACCATCATATAAAAAACAGTTTTAAATTATTACAACTTGCCATCTATTCACATTCTTTCTACATTACCAGCCAAAAAAAAGTACTGGTTGTGCTGCTTCATATTTTTTGTGAAAACTGCTACATTTTATTTTTCAGGATCTTTTGCTGAATGCATCTATTTAACATTTTACAGTGATGCTAAAAATTCAGCTTCGATCACAAGAATAAATTATAGTTTACTATATATATTCAGCTATTTTAAATTGTAATAATATTTCTCTGTTTTTACTGAAATTTGGCGAGCAGACATTTCAAAAACATTAAAAAATGTCCAAAATTTTGACAGGTACTGTACATCAGAAGAGGCCGCCGTATTTTCTGGTTTTCTTTGCAGCATTTGCAAAGCAATATTATTTTTAATATTTACATAAGGGCTTTGAAAGTCATACATGTCACCAATTCGCGTGGTGCACTAGGTGAGATCAGATATGAAGTTCGTCTGAAGCTGCTCAGAATAAATTCAATTTTCAGTGAGAATGTATTATTTGAATTTATTTGTACTTTTTGAAGCTTGACAGCTGCAGCCCAGATATTATGCTAAACGTTTTGCGTTCACGAGAGGAAAAACAAAGTCAGATTGGTTATGAAACAAGGGTGAGTAATAAAGACAGATTTTTTCCTTTTTAAGTAGGGAAGGTAAAAATTTCCTCAAATTAAGTCTTGGATAGCAAGTGAGCAAAAAGAAAGAAAGAAAGTTAAAGGTTTGATTTTGCATATCACATGCAAATAAACAAGAATAAAATTCATGGGTACTGCAAGTGTGAAATAATGCTTAAAAATTAACCGTCATTTGTGCACGTTATACAACGAATCGCACCAGAATACTAACCAACGTCCATTGTGGTGCACGTCTGTCTCTTAAGGCTCTTCTTTGATGCTTGTCTGCAGGTTTTTGTTCCGCACAACCTTTACACAAAGCCTAAAGATGAAGTTCTCTGTACTGTATGTTTACCTGGTGGATCAAGAAAACAAGGTTAAAACACACAAGAGGAATTTCATCAGAATGTGTAGTGATGTACCTCAGTTAACCCTCTCCTGTCTGTCTGATTGAACTCAATGCAACTAAAGGCTTTAACTAGATTATCTCCACCTCCATCACATCTCTCTTCTCCAACGGATCAGTCCAATGCTCATCTTGAGCGCTTCTCTTCTCCCTGTCCTTCATCTGCTCTCTCTCTCTCCTGCAAGTGTCTCCTTTCGGCTCTGTACAGCACTTACATCTAACAAGCTACCTGGATCTTTAACAGGAAACTCGCTGTGTTCACTGCGCTGCTTTTATTAGTAATGCCGCTGGGGAAGGAGGTGAAAAGCTCCTGAAAACACAAAAGTCATTAAAGTTCATCTTGAAAATTGCAAAGATAAAGGTTTGAGATTTTCCCTGAGGGACGTGTTCTAGTATCTGTATAATCACACTGGGTTAATTTTATGCAAATAATTAAGTCAAGCGATGGATAAGCTCTTGAAGGATTACGTTTATAGCTTTCATGAAGAGTTTATATGCAAGATCTCGCCTCTGTTAACTCATTTTTTCTTATTTACTTTAACGTTCCTATATATTTGACTGGAGTTTCCAGCTGAAATAAACACTTTAATTCCTTCTCACACATACGATGATTACAGGGACAGAGTGTTGATTAATAAACACTTATTTTCAAGTGGCTCTTTTGAACAATACGGTGTTATGAACTCAGTGCACGATCTGTAAACTAATGCATTTTGACATTTGCATCACATAGCACAATAATAGAATAAAAATTGAAGGCACAATATGTAAGATTTTTGGATTAAATGAGCCAAAAACCACTAGAACAATGTTATGTATTATGTTGACTTTTGTGCTTTTGTGCTTTTTGTCCAAGAATGTTTAAATCCACAGAAATAAGCAATTTTAACCTGGACATGAGCTGTGTCCGAAACCGCTCCCTATCCACTATATAGTGCACTACATCGGGTGTTGGCCATTTTGTAGTGCTGTCCGAATTCTGAGTGAACGACTTCATTCCCTACATTCGTTCACTACTTTTACCAACAATCCTCTCTGATTTTGAGTGTACATTCGATGTACACTCGTTAAAGCGCCGTTACCCAAAATCCAATGCAATAAGACGATCGAGCGCGAAAGAAAAATAAATATGGCGGACGGCAATACGGGAAGCGGCAACTTCTACAAATGTAAGTGTAATTTTTTATTAATTAGAACATCTTTGTAAAGATATTTTGAAGCGAAATGATACAGGTTTATATCATAATATATATACTTATTATCATATGATAATTTGGTCGATTTTTCTAATATGTTAGTGAACTGTTGTACATTGTATTTAACCTACGTCTTAGAATATGATGTATTGACAAATTTTTATTTGCTTTAGGGACGGATGAGGATGTTGTCTCAATAAACATGACAAATAAACAGTAATATACAATTCATTAAGCTAAACAGGACATATTACAGATGGGTATAGGAAATGTTAATGACGAAATTGTCTGCGCTGTCTGGCGCATGCTATTAACGTCAGCGTCCGAATTCGCGCACTCATTTTCGTTCACTCTTTGCTGATATAGTGCGCTCAACTGCCATGCACTATATAGGGGTTAGTGAATGAGTGAACGAGTGGGCGGTTTCGGACACAGCTTTGGACCATGTCAGTGTGTCGCCTATCAATGACATGCGTCACACTCGGTTTTATTTTGTAGAAACCATGGAAACAGTTTAAGACAGTTTAAAATATTATGTGTTTTATTAGACAGGTGAGCAACTGTTTGGATACATTCATCAACAGAAAACTAATCACTGTTATATAGCTCAACACAGAAAGTCTTATTGTTTAAATCTCGTTTTCTTGATTTACCTTGAGTAACATGTTTTACCATGACTACTATTGATCTATCTTACTGCAGTGCGCAACAAATGTCTCACAGCAGCCGCCGAGCGAACACACAGAGTAGCATTATAACAACTTTCAACACACAAATGTGTCTAATATGAGAAAACAGCGCTGCTTTTCCCCACATACGCACGACCGGAAGAAGCGGCGCCGGCGACTGTGTCATAATAAAAGTCCCGCTGCTCTCGAGGCGTGTGTCGTTCGTCTCTCATTATCAATCGCTCCAGCGTCTCGTTCAGCTCCTCAACACTCGCTCCTGCTCTGCTTCAGACTACAGTAACGTTAATAATCGCATCCGTGAACGTGATTTCTGCCCGAGTCCCATCCCGATTCTTTTCCAGCGGCTGTAGACGTGAAAACGACAATCCCATGATTCCGTGAGATCAAGGTGTCATCAAGCTACGCCTTTGTCTTGAATAAGCGACCTCTAGTGGCGAAACTTTACATATTGTGCCTTTAAAATGGGATGACTACTTAAGCATTTTATCTTACATCTGCTTCTGTTAACACTATTGGTTAGGTTTAGGATCTAAACATTGCCTTAAAAATGCACACAAACACACACACAGACAAAGAAAGTAAACAGGGGTAAGTAATATAATTTTCTAGTGCTTGAATCATCTTTGGGAAATTAAATATATGTTTATTTAACTTTCATGCATATCCAAAGAGGCTACTGTTGATCGAGTTTCAGTGGTTGGCAACTCTCTAGTGCTGACAGACGGTTGTGAGGGTGAGACGGTCGAGTCGGCTGTCAAGTTAGTGACGTTCTCCAGGCTGCTGCGGCTCCCGTAATTGTTTAAAGCAATCGATTTCCTTCTGCTCAGTCAGTTTCTCTTATCTGCTTTTTACCCTGGTCTCTAAAAGCCACATTATCACTGAAGGACTTTTGTGTCATACACTTTATATGCCTTTGTTCCACACTCTGCACAGGTATGTGCAGGAACAGTTACTGCATTTCTGCTCATTTTCTTTCCATTCTTCTAGCTGTTATTTGTTGTACTGTGAAGCAATCTGGTCCAATCAAATAGATCAACAAATAGATCAACAAGGTCATTCCTAAATGACTTTCTCTTAAAGGGTTAGTTCAAATGTACAGTTATCAAGTCGGGTTTATTTTCGTGGCACTTTTTACAATGCATGTTCTTCCAAAGCAGCTTCAAAGAAAACTGTGAGCCAGACTACGATGACTGTAGGAGGGAAAAACAACTTAAGAGCGGAGCATCCAAAAAAAAAATATATATATATATTTCTATTCCAAAATTGTCATAAGGGAGACATCATACATTTATGTCATTCACAGCAACACTGAGGAGACAGGCAAAGAGGAACTACATTTTTATGAAGGTAGAAAAACAATCTTGGCAATGGAGATACAACAGTAACAGTGTGAGGGTGAGAACTGATCTGAGACGTGATCTACAAACAGAACATCAGAGTTATGCCGGCCACACACTATAAGATATTCGCGGCGATTTTGGACCGGTTTCTCTCCTTCCGACAATCCTAGGAAAGTCCCGATTGTCATGATGGTTCTACGGATTATCTTATCAGATTTTCCTGTGGTGTGAGGTGTGTTAAGAGCAGATTCAGTCACTTGCAAGAACGTTGGAGCCGTCCTGATAAAGTCCAAAGTCTGCACGTCTCCACAACTTCATCTAAACATTTTTCTTTTTCCCCCCTGCAAATTTTTTGTGAAAGCAGTCCATACACTAAAAGTACCATTTCTTCTTGCCGGTCATCCGCCATGTTTGTTTACCTTAAAATTACGTTTTATGCAAGAGATTTTGCGAGATTTCCCATGTTCAAAGGAACTCTGGTTGTTTGTGAATGGAATCTGTTAGTGTGGGCATTATTTATTTGTATTTGGTACATTTAACTGTAGATTCTTTGGTAAATCAATCGTATTTCAGTGCAAGCTTTGCAAACAGACTTTTACGATATAGACTCGACTGTCATGCAACAACATTTAAGTAACTGTGTTAATTCTAATGCCTGATCTAATATGTAATAATTCATGTACAGTCCGATGTTCTTCGTCTGTCAGTTGTTTCCTTAGTACAATGAAAATAATGTTATTTAAACATTGATTAAATTACATATAGAAAGCGATCAAAGAATGCTCCCTTTACAATCGCTATAGCTGTCAATCAAAGTGTTTGTTTTATTCAACGAATCTCTTAGATACATCACATTTGCACTGTTAGTTAAGATGAAAGCAGTGTCTGTAATTGGCTATAATGTTCATCACTGCAACCTTTCATGCCACAGTCTAAATATAATGCCATAGATCTAAATGTAATAAGCAATTTTCACGAATAGCTAACCTTGAAAGTAATACTTATTGCTATTTCATATGCAAAGATGTTAGCCAATCACAGCAGTGGGCGTTTATATTGAAGTCGTACAGCAGACACGCCCCTTAAAACAGAGCATTCAAATAAGAGGGATAAAATCAGACTAGAAAAAAATGCCTTTTATTTCTAAATTATGACCATTTTTGATGTGAAAAGCATACTAACATTATAAGTGCACACCATGAAACATTATAAAGCAATGCAGTTCATGACCCCTTTAATAGCAAGGCTCATTCTTGAAAGGACACATCCGACAGCAGCATACAACGCACGTTAGCATGTGCAAATACAATCCGATGATAAACAACTACTTGTGTGATAGGGCAAGACTCCGAAACTGGCTAAACTCATCAAATCAGACGCCACCCTCATTATCTTTGCATTTTCACCACAGAAACAAGAACCTGTCAGCCGAGGCAAGCAATTGAATAATGCAGGTTTGCTTTACGCTATTGATCGAAGCTCCAGGTAAATTATCTTCCCGCCCCGAGTGTTTGCAAACCACTTGAGTGCCTGTAAATTCTCCAATACACCATAAATATAAAAGAGAGACACATGTTTAGCAGAGGATGAACAAAAGCCAGAGTGATTTGCTCTTGGAAAAAGAAGACAAACTGTTTAAGAAACCATTATCGCTGCATAAAGGCAGGCTATGAAGCTGCAAAAGTGCTTCAGACGGAACCTGTGAGGTCTGGAGGAAGACATGGATATTTTGGGAGAGACTAAGCCTTCTCTTTGTGAATTATTATTACTGAGGATTTTGAGCAAATTCAATGAGATGCATTTCAAAAATGACTAAAACCCATGAAGCCTTCCAGACAGGCTCGAGGAAGCAGCAAAGCACTTAAACATATTATATTAAACAGGAAATTAAAAGAAGAAACCACAGGGGGTTTGGGAGATATTGAGGTTCCTGTGCTCCTTTTCACACTTATTGAAGTAAATGAGGGCTGTTGGGAATAGTGTACTGAAAACACACTGCAGTTCCTTCTTTAAGGACGACGCAAAGTCAAAGCTTTTATACGGCTAACGGTAACACTTTAGAATACTCATTAATGAATAACTACACAGGAACAAACGAGTAATGCATTATTAACACTCTAGTAACTACTGTTATCTAACAAGAAACTCAGATTAATGAATTAGTAAGTAACAGTGCTCAGTTGAATGTGGTAGTTCACTATTAGCTAATCTGTGGCTACTATTTTGTAATTTAATTACATAGCAATTTTCCATCCATTTGGATTACATAGTTTTAACATAAACAAACTAATAAATTTAATGTGATTCATATTTGTCAGTCATACGTAAATGAAATAGGTAAGATTTATGTAATAGTTCACAGAAAAATGCCCAGGTTAATGAACACTGTTTAGTGGTCATGTGTGTGCACACTACTGAGTTAAAGTACCATTGAAGCAGTGTCAGAGTTAATGAGATCATTAAGTGATGATTGAGCATTAATGATGAACACCTGCTGTTAACAAGCAGAATCACTGAAGGACAGAGAAACACAAGAACTACAACTGACTTCACAGCCTTCGATGAAATCAACTGAAGATAAAAGACATTTAATCTCTCACTATTCATATATTCAACTATTACATAAATCTTACCTATTTCATTTACATATGACTGACAAATATGAATCACATTATGTTTATTAGTTTGTTTATGTTAAAACTATATAATCCAAATGGATGGAAAATTGCTATGTAATTAAATTACATAAAACTTATGTTTAGACAGAAATATTTTTTTGAGTGTAAAAAGTTTACAATGACTTCAGTAATTATTAGAGAATTATGTTTCTCACTGTACAATACTGATCCAAATGATTAGTAATTCTTTCTGAAGGATTTGGTAATACTTCAGTCATTACTAGTGCGTTACCATGACCGTCACTTTAGAATTGTTTATATATTATGCATTATTCATGTTAATTATGAACCTGTATTTAGTAGTTCTTAGTAGTTCTCTGGGAGTTATGGAAAAAAACAGTAGTTACTGATTAGCTAATAGTGAACTACCACATTCAGTTGAGCACTATATTACTTAATAATTCATTATTCAGAGTTTCTTGTTAGTTAAAGGATTAGTTCACTTTCAAATGAAAATTAGCCCAAGCTTTACTCACCCTCAAGCCATCCTATGTGTATATGTCTTTCTTGTTTCTGATGAAGACAATTGGAGAAATATTAATAAATATTCTGATACATTCGAGCTTTATAATGGCAGCAATGTGCTACCAAATGAGTATGAGCTGAAGAAAGTGTCTCCATCCACATCCATCCATCATAACCATATTCCACACAGGCTTAATAAAGGCCTTCTGAAGCGAAGCAATACATTTGTGTAAAAAAAATCCATATTTAACAAGCTTTGAAGTAAAATATGGAGCTTCCGCCAGACCGCCTTCTGTATTCTTCAAAAAGCTTACGATGCACATCCTACGCCTTCCCTATTCAACTTACGGCGACAACAACTTGACGCAACGCCAGTTCCATTTTTTCCGTACTTTGAATAAGGAAGGCTGTCTGGCGGAAGCTACATATTTTACTTCGTAACTTGTTAAATATGTATATTTTTTTTTTACACAAATGCTTGTTTACATATTCCACGTGGAATATGTTTATAATGGATGGATGTGGATGGAGGCTCTTTCTTCAGCTCATACTCATTTGTTAGCGCATTGCTGACATTATAAAGCTCGGATTATAAATTCTTCATCTAATTCTTCTCATTCATGCTTATGTCTCAATGTAAATACTGTCTGGTATTCAATTATTTCTAAAATCGGATAGGCTGTTTGCTGTGAATTCTACTAGTTGTTATGTAAAGAGCTTACGTAACCCCTCCACCCGGGTCCTACTCGACCCGCTCCGAGCGGGCCTCAAACCCGGATCCTCCGGCATGGGAGTCGGACACTCTAACACTCTAAGCTCTAACAACTACTAGCTGGCCTCCGTTACACTCACCCCCCTAAACCTCCCTCCCACCCGGGTCACGGCACCAATGTAACCCCTCCACTTGCAACTACTAGCTGGCCTCAGTTACACTTACAATGTTGAAATCAAATGTTGGAGAATATTGGGGGGAAAAAACGAATAGAAACTAATATAAATGTTAAGGTTACAATATAGATAGCACTATGAAAACTGTAATGAAAAAAAAACACTGTGTAAGTCGATTCAAAACCATGTGGACCAGCATCATGTGGTCACATTTTCACACATATCACACAGAATGGCATCTGCAGCTCCAGCGCAGAGGGGTTACACTTCAACGGCTCATTACAAATGCTGTTTTCTTGCTGATAAACATAAATGTGCCATGGTTCCCCATGAGTGAACTGTTCATTACCTGACTCTTGGAGAACTTCAGCCACCACAGAAAGCCAAACAAATGAGTTTCGCTCCTCTGAAATCTTCTTTGTCATGTCTGCAGTCTATAGGAATAGATCACTATCATCCCTAAAGGGTTCGTTCAACCAAAAAAGAGCCTTCTGTCATCATTTACTAACACTCAAGTCATTCCAGACCATTCCAGACTCTAGTGTCGTTCGGTTCTCAACAATATTCAAAATATCTTCTGTGTTCCACAGAAGAAAAAGTCATACTAGTTTGGAACGACAAGAAAGATCATTTTTGGTTGAAGTTTCCGTTTAATGAGAAACTGCTGATTTAAACAAGGATCCAAACAAGTGAAAATGACTGTTTTGCATTTTCTAAAAGAAACAAATTACACACATTATCTGAATTGCATCTCTTTCTAAAACATTAATCAGGAAATAAACATATTTTCTTTGTGGTCTCATACTTTTGAGCCCACTTTATTTCTGGGAAACTATCAGTTTAGTACCAGATTATATATGAGCTGATGCAGATATCTTCATATCTTCAGGTTCAAGCTCTAACCCAGGTTATGTTTCAACTTGATTATCAATAGATTGAATGAAGCTGAGAACAGAGAGGTAAACCACATGATAAATCCTGCTTTTATCCAACTACCTGATGTCAATAAAAATATCTGGGCTCTCAAAATGAAATGTCACAAATCAATCTTCTCTCTGCTGAAGCTCCTCACATTCAATGTGTTTTAGGTGCATTCAAGATCGAAATCAATTACTTCGGAATCATGTTTCATTACAGCTTTACCAAGCGCTCTCTGGATGCTCCCGCGGCACCAGGCGCATCAGCCGGCGAGTTGTTAAATGGATCTGAGGCCCGTCAGATTGTGTGGTGATGGACTGGTTCTGAAAGAGCTCTCCCCAGCGAGCGATGAATCTGCCTGGGCAGCTCGGGTCCCAACGGCTCGCCGCCTGCTGATTTAGCCCTGCGTGTAAATCACAGAACGAAGCGCACAAGCCACCAGCGTCATTTTGATCCAGCCACAAATCACAGCACTCCGTCTGCATGGGGGATGTCAGTCATAAAGCTGGTGTTCCTCCCCCAGCGCTCCAGAATAATCACGCAGCGGGACTCCATCCTTCCCGCTAGTTTATCTGGGAGGTCGAGAGGGCGAGTGCACCATTTATCATCACTATTACCCATCGGCCTTTGACAAACGTGTGGATTCAACAGCGGTGTGCGACTTTTGTCAGAGCATTACCTTTAATCCCAGTGTGGGCCAGGATACTCAAATGTTGCGAGCTGCCCACAACTAACATTTTAAATCCCGTCTTAACATCCTTTGCCTTCGAGTCGGCAAAAACCATTAGTTTGTTTAGGTTAGATGCAGGGTGGCCAGCTTTTCACAACAAAATCCGCCCAACTGCTACTCAAAACTAGCTCAATTGCTTTTCAGGGGGGTGCCCTGGTATAAATGGCATTCCGGGGGGGAAAATCTGCATTTTTGGTGGGGTTCCCCTGGTGAAATTAGCATTCTAGTGGCTAAATGTTATTTCGGGTTGCTTCAACCACGAAAAACAACCCGCGGCAACAGTGTTAAATTAGCCCAATTCCACAGGAAAACTGCAGACTTGTCAACTCTGGTTAGATGAATGTTTGTTCTTGTACAGTTGGGTCAACATTTGCTTTTTGAGACTGCTCTTTGAATAAACTAGACTTCAGATACTACTGTTTTCAAATTGACCGTTCACCAAGACCCGTTCCCTTTAGTTACTGTTGCTATGTCCGACAAGTCATGCGCTCACATGCCACACATCATGTTCTCACACAGTACAAAATACATCGTGGAGCAAAGAGGACATTGACAACACGTCGACAGACAAGACAGAGCAGGTTACTTTTTATATGAGACAGTTTCACATTTAAAATATTGTAATTTTTATTGTAAAATGTTTAAAGTTTAAACATAAATACTGTATAGTGTCTCTGTAATGTGTGGTGACAGATCGCTGTAGCTCCTTGTGAACCGATCATCTCTTCATACTAGTTCATTTATAGCATCAAATAAACATGAACATCAGAAGGAATGTTGTTTCAAGTGTGGAAAGACGTGAGTACACACAATTTTTCAAGTTTAAGTTCACCAAAGTTAATCTACTAACTCCCCTGACTGCTTTGTCAGACAAAATGGTGGATTCAGGCTTATGATTGGTCAGATCGCCTGTCAATCAAACTGCCGGAGAAGGGTCAATTGGGTTCTGCATAATTTGAGAAAAGAAAAAGATTTTACAAAATATTTTTATCAATTTGCTTTAGTACAATGGGGATCATCATATTTGGGGGTCCATAATGCCCCCATATACTTCTATAATCGAAGAATGAACTGATGTGACGTCATTTCGAACAAAATCAGGCCAAAACAATGTTTGTTTTGAGAGCTCGAAAATGGTTTGCCAAAGCGAACTCTCAGTGTGTTCTGAGGCTCCGCCTTCTTTCACGCAGAACTCTTCTCTGACTAATTTCATCTATTGAATCCGTCCAGGTCAGATCTCCGTGGGTGAAAACATGAACACACTGGATAGAAGCTTTATAGTAGAAAATGAAGTTGTGCTTCTGATGAAATGAGGCACTGACACTGTTTTTAAGTTTGATACTGTAAAGCTGCATGCTTTTAAGCAAAATATTGAATATAATGGCAAATAAATAAGCGTGACGTGACTTTACTGGAGTGCTAATTTGCAGAGCTCGTGCTAACATACACATGTTGTTGTGATCAGATGCTTTTCTTATGCTTTCTATAAAAAAAACTTGCCGTTTTCTCATTTTTTGTTGGGTTTATTTTGTTATTGAAAGGAAAGCGTGCAGCACATATTTACACATTCATATAACCGCTGCTCACAGCAGTGTGGACGGCGTCATATGTTCAATTAGTATATCGCTGCTCGTGTATTTCAAACTTCGTTTTAGCCCTAAACGAAGAACGAAAAAGAACTTTGCTGTGAGTATATCGGGGCCTTTAGCATCAGAAAGTTTAAAAATCCCTGAAAACATACATATAAGATCCACCTCAAAGGTTGTTTTGAGCCATAAACATCATGTGAATAATGACTCATCACAACAACAGTGATTCAAAGCTTAAAGGCCCTGATATGCTACATATATCGAGCATTTTTCGTTCGATTCTCCACCCACGGTTTGGGCACGCGTTTGCACTGCGGTTCATCCCAAACCTGACGACGCATGTATAATATGATTTGTTGACGTTACAGCTCATCATGTAAACTCAAATAGACTCGATGAGAGTGAGATCAGATATCTGTGTTGGTCAGACACCTGCATACAAAACTCTTTACTTAGGATTACTACAATTAATGGCTAAAGAAATGTTTGGCACAATCCTTGTACAATAATGCAAAAGTCACAGTCTAAAAATAAAGTTTTTATGATTTATGTTGCTTGGAAAATTTCATATACACCTGCAGTTTAAACCGTTGCTTCTGCCTTCTAGAGAGCATTACGTTTGGGTATGTAGAGATCACGGACAGGAAGACTTTCAGCCACCCCAATTTCCCCCAGGAAGTGAAACGACACAGTTTCATTAAGCGATCGCCTCCTCCTTCACCTCCACAGAAACGAAGGTGGTCTCATATTCCTGCACAGGAAAGAACATCAAGAGATCAGAACCTCAGGAGAACGCACCAAATATGAACTGTTGTTGCTTTGACATAGATGTAGACATTACAATTGCAACTTGAAGCACAGATGGCTATAGCTTGCTGTTTATTAGTACTTATAAAGCACATATTACTGCTTTATTCTTCTGCATGACTATATTCTACATCCCTTAATCCTCCCCGTACCAAATTTTAAACGACACAACTACATTATACTAAAAATGCTGAACAAGATCTGAAAAGTGAATCCAACGCCTCTCGATCGCCCCCAGGTGGTTGGTCCCAGTATAGGTCATAAACCCCGCCCTCTCCATGTAATGTAATGGCACCTGAGACAAACTAAACAATTAAATTACATGTCAAATAATTTTTTCCAAAAAATCGGCTTCTCTTTTCTACAGTGGAAGAGAGTGGAGGTGCGTCCATACTTGTACAAACTTTATTTATTTTGCAAAAATATTCCCACAGGTACGTTTTTTCAAATGAGTCAGGGCTGGGGCAATTAGTTTTTACTGGAAATCATACAGACAGACAACCATAAAAACCGAAAACAATATAAATTACACCCCCCACCCCCCACTGACCCTGAATAAACTGCTGACCCTAACCACCTCCATTACATTTAGAAGGGAAATTGCTGTCGAAATAAATGAGCTCCTATATCTATTGTGCTTAACTGGAGGAAATCTATACTGCAAGCCAGAGGATAAAATCTCAAACTGCTACACGAGTTGTCAAATTTTAGCTATCGTCAAGAAATCAAAGACCAGAAAGAGAAGATTATAAAACAATACAGCTTCCCGTCTCCCCTTTGACTCACGCATTGCCCAGTAATGGTTACATAAGACAGCGCTTGATATATAATACACACATTTCCTTTCAGCTGAAAGACATCACCGTATTCTGAGGGGAAACGGCAGCCTGTCTCATTCTCATCTACATTCTTTTGAAAAGTGTAACATCCGTTGACATTGATGCATTCAGCGGCTCGTTCCCGGTTAAGCAGACAGTGGTTTGAATAGTCCCGTCTCTGAGACATTGCAGAGATTTAATTCAGTCAATGCCAGAGATGCTGCACACGTGATCTCTGGCCTGATGATGGCTAAAAGCACGGCTGAGTGCCGTTACACTAAGTTTACACGGTAGGGGTTGGATACGATGAGCAGACCTGCTGTGCAGTTACTGGAATGGATTTCTTTCATGGCACTAAAAGGCAAAAGAAATACGAAGTACTTAAAAATGATGTTAAGTTTAATGCATGTTGAGAGCATATCTTAAATAACTCGTGTTAATTGCATTGTTAATAGAGTCCACCATTTTATCTCAACAATCTAAGGTTTCTACAAGTCAGCAGAACAGGTGAATGTTCCAGCGTGAACCAGAGGAACAGAAAGCAGTCCTGTGTGGGTCTAAAGAGTCAGAGCTGTTCTCGTCATCCTGTGAATTCATGCTGTTTACCTAGACAGAGTTTCTGACAGGATGAAAGTGCCTGGCCCAATAAGACCTGGAGAGGTAATTCAAAGCCACTGGACGAGAGCCAGAATCATTTTTCAGTGTGTGACAGAGGTGACAGGCCACAACAAGCCTATATCAGAGGCCCTACCTGGTAAAGTCTGGCTCCTGCATAGTCACTTTACAAAAGAAGCACGTGTTGACAGGCACAGCAAAGCGTGAGCTATGATGAGAGTAATTAAGGAGAGTAAAAACTCAGAGGAATTCCCATTTCCCTTGACTAAGTAGCAAATGAGCACATATCCTAGAAGCTGTTTTGGCAATTCCTGGGACAACTGCTTTCATGATATGCTTATGTGAAGTGCATAAAAGAAGACTGATATTTTTGAGATAACTACCAACAGCTTGATAACCAAATCAAGAGGAGAATTGTGAATTTGCAATATGAGACCTTGAGCTGTTTGTCATGTCGGAAAAACTGCACATAACATGCAGGTTGATTGGTGTCTAAATTAGCATAAATACATATTAACTGGACTAACCTTCCTAACCTTCACAATAGGACTTGATTAACTTCATTAAGCAGAGCGGCGTCCCTCAGGTCTCTCTCAGTGAACGGACCCGGGAGCGCAGCATCATTTTAGCCCACTCAATAATTCGTTTAGAGCTTCAGTTCCCACACGAATCTTCCTTCCTTTTCAGGTGTATGAAAATAAATTAGAATGGATTTAGGTTTTTCATGCTTTCCTATGGAAATGAAGGTAGACTCGTGTGCACAGAGAGACTAGCACCAGTATTGAGTTCAAACAATAACACACAGAATTTTGTCAAAATGACTGTTTAGTCGAATACCCTCATAAGAGCAGTCTTAAATGAGTTAAATAACGTCTTAAGGCCAATTCACACCGCACCGACAAATGCCAACAAACTGTTGGAGTTTGTTGGATCGGTGTGATACCCCTGTCGGCGTCTGTTTTCACCCGACTGAACATGTTTAATCGGTGTTTGTTGGGTCGTGGAATGTCTGAGCAATGTGGTTTGGTTTTCCAACAAACGCCAACTGACGTAATCTGACCTGGCCGAGAACCGTCGCCATTACGATGATGCAAGTCTCTTGCAAAGATTGCGGTTTGATCGTGCAGTGCCTCACGCACACACAACAAAACACTGCAAACGTGACGTCTCAGTTTGTTCATTATAAAAATAAGATACAGTCAAAACATAAATTACAATACTCAATTTAAATAGTCTGTAGTGCAATCCGTCCCGTTCGGCAAGAGCACTGCTCCATTTCTGCTCATGTGAAGAGGATTATCTTTTTCTATCGATACTGGAACGCGCACGTGAAGGACTTTACATAATAAATAAGTAAGTATAGCATTCAATACTTTGCGAAGTGGAAATATTTGGATTCGTGCCAAAAGAGAGAGGTATTGTCAGGATTATCAGCTGGAGTGCCCATGACAGCCTCTAGAGGGCACTCCACCTTGGACTTTCACACACTCACTCACACACACACACACACATGCACATTCACTCCCAGATTTCACTTCCCACAATGCACTACACACTCACTCACTCATTTCAGGCAGACTTACATTTCCCAGAAGCCCCGATCACCTCACCAGCTGCAGCTCATTATATGCACTATATAAGCGCACTACCCAGGCGAGGTCTTGTTATTCCTAGTGTTTACTTTTCTGAGCGTTCATTCCTGTCATGTCTGCCCGTTTGATTATGCCTGTTTCTACCGTTTTTGATGTTTATCTGCCTGCCCCTTGAACTTATTGCATTGTATTTTTGGACTGTGTAACTTGCTGCCTGTCTCAACTTCACCGCCTGTTTATGACTACGACTCTGCCTATTCCTCTGAGATACCTATTTGCTGTTCTATGACCATAGCCTGTTTGACTACCTCTGCTAAAATGAAGCCTGCAATTGGATCCCACTCCGTTGACTCTTCATTACAGGTATATGCATGAGCAACGTTTCGTTTTAAATGAATTCGTTTTGGCTTGTTTAGCTATGAATGTATAGGCCTCTGATGTGTCGTGCTAAAAAAAAAAAGTTTAAAAACCAGTGTAGGCTATACCAACCCCAACGCAAGGGATCAGATCGATGGCTAGCGCTTCGGATTTCAGGTTAGTATTTTTATGTTTGCCTCAATACTTTGATACAATGAAAATATCTATGATACTATATTATTAAACTGATAAACTTGGCTGAAAATATTGTTGACATGGTTACACATATGTAGTTGTGGATCTCAATTTTTCCCAGTCAGATGTGACTCGTTTGTCGAGGCAGTGTGAACATGACCGTTTTTTCTCATAGAATTCTAAATCCAACGGCCAACGTGCTTGTTTGGTCTTTGTAATGTAATAAAACATTGCCAGATTCACATTCACGTCATTTGGCCGAGTATTATGCTAATTGTAGCAACACACTCCCTCATTTAGAATAATCCAGATTCATCAAGACTAGAAAGAGGATAAGACCACACGCATGTTGTGAATCCGGCAGAACCTTCTCTGTGCACATAAGAAAGAACACTGGAACACAATGATTGGAGATCTGATCTGTGAGTACAACATGATAATCTAAAAACACTTCCACTAGCCCTGCTGAGGTCCAGAACGAGCGGGTCTGACGGGGTTAATGTGCCCCTGCTGATAACAGATCGCACTAAAGGTTCCCACAGGCTCGACAGAGACAAACACCACAGGACGCTTCTCTACTATCTTCAAAGGGATACCATTAAATTCTCTTTATCCTCCTCAGACAGAGGAAGAGCAGTTTGTGTGTTCTGTGAAGAAGCTGCGACTCTGTTAGTGCATTCAAACACAACTAGAGCTGCAGGAAGGTTTTTCTGTCACTCGTTTAAGAGAATAAACAGTCATTGTGCACAATACATGCAGCTATTAAATGGTTATAATGAGCCAAGACCAGTAAAATATTATACTCATTTACATTGAAACATGATGGATAAGCTGCGTTTCCACCGCAGGAACTATCCCCATTAAACAGGGACTTTGGAGCGGTACACGGTGTGTTTCGACCGCAGGAACCAGGGTCTAAATCAGGGTTGCCAGTAGGGGTGGGCGATATAGCTTCAAAATGATATCACGATATTTCAAGAATATTTGCGATAACGATATTTATGACGATATAGAGAAAAATATATGGATCAGTGTTTTATTGGTGATTTCAGCTGGCAGGCGGCAGCATTTATTAGTGCAAACAAAATGAAGGGTGTTTTCCATCCTTTTCCAATGAGCTACTGTCATTGATGAGAGAATACCTAATTCAAAGTGTAAATCTATTGTCATAACGTGGCAGCAGCAGCATTTTAGTGCAATAGCATACCATGAGTCGAGCTTTTTAATAGAGATGCACAAATTTCTTAGGTGAATTTTGCAGATTCCGATTTTATTTCTAAGAACTATAATTGACAGCAGGAGGAATATTGGACTGTTGTCCCTCTTTCTCAACTATTTAACGTTCCAAAACTGACTATGTTCAACTGAACACTTGCCAAGACGGGCATTTTGACGTAATTTTGTATGTATTTGACTGTTTTAGTGCTGTAAGCCCCTCATTTCTGTACTTGTGATTCAGCTGTTTGAGACTGAGAAGCGGCATGTGTGCTCCACTCATGTAGATCAGTAGTGGTGTGCACGCTTTTGGTGAGAGTGCGAAACCTGTGGGGATGACTAAAATTATGCGCAATACAAGCACTATTCAGTCGAAGCGAATGAGAGGAGAGAGAGAGAGAGAGAGGAGGCGCCCGCGCTGATGTGTGTTACTTCGCCGTTGGAGAGAAAAAAGCGAGAACGCACAGCTGACGTTATTCCCTGTGCCGCTGGTAAACACGGATCAGCTAAAAATCGGACAGATGTGTAAAAATCTGACCAGTCGGTGACCTATCCGGGATGATTATGAGGAAAATCGGCCTAGTGCAATTGCATCTTGGCCAAGTGGTGAAACAAGTTTGTTGTGTTTCCACCTTTAGCTGTAACAGTTTTCTTGCATATTTTGCAAAATATTGTGCTTAATTGTTGGAGGTCAGATATTTTGCAAAATATGCAAGAAAACTGTTACTGCCGATTTTCCTCATAATCATCCCGGATAGGTCACCGACTGGTCAGATTTTGTAATCAAACCACTTGTAATCAAACCACTTCCATTCTATTGAGGTATCTCCCTTTTTAGGTACTAAATCGTCATCGGAGGGTGACATCCTGCTTTTACTCTCAGACAGGTGTTGTTTTTGTGCGCGCTAGGGAACATAAATCCGGCATCCTGTAAAATTTATTATTTTTTATCATGTAAAAAATTGTTCTGGTATTATTGTGGACGGTATGATATGGCACATCCTGCCCACACAAAACCTGCCCAAGTGCTATTCAAAACTTGCCCAAAACTAGCCCAATCGTGTTTCAGAGGGGGTCCCACGGTAAAAATCGCATTCTCGGGGGTAAAATCCACGTTTTTGGTGGGGTAGCCCCATTCCAGAGACTAAATATCATGTTATTTGGGGTCGCTTCAACCCGCAGACATGAAAAACAACCCACGGCAACAGTGTAAAAGTACCCCAATTGGCAACACTGGTCTAAATTAAGTTACAGTTAAAAATTTCCCCCTCAGAAAGTCCCTGCTCATGTGGTAGTACTTTTTCAAAGTTCAGGAACTTTAGGGGCTGGGACTTGCATGCTTATTGGTTGAGTTCACGCAGCATTTTGATTGGTTGACTCCACACAGTATTTTATTTCAACCTCCATTTTTAAAAGTCTGTTGCGGTGTGTGCAGCAAGAGATGTTTTGCTATTTGAATCAACAATGGAGTTTATAAAATGTGACAGATGAACCATCAACAAAATTCAGGCTTTATTAAGCTTATATGTGGAGGACGAAATCCAGCGGGAACTGGAAAGTCGTGCACAGTCCCAGGTCACTGGACTTATCTTCACGGTACTTTAGAATGCGATAGAAGGCAGACAGCAATAGGTCTGGGAGGGAATCCTGGGGAAAAAGTTCTTTGGACAAATTGTTCTAGGGAATTTCGATGGAAAAGCAGCTATAAATAACCAAGAAACCAGTTATACCACCTATATATAAACTGTATCTCTTATCAGTTTATAATCAGTAAATGTAAATAATTGTAAATAATAAATACTCAGCAAGTGTGTCTACAGTAAGTTACTGTTTTGTGTTGAAACCCTGGCAGCGGTGATGCAGTCAGGAAAATCGGTTTTGTGCTTGAAGTCATTTGTTTATATTATGTTCTCTCTCATATGACATAAGCTAGTGCAAATGTCAACATCATCATATTTAGTAGTGCCCAGGTAGTAGTTACCTGTAGTGTAAATGAGCACTGAAAGTCTTCACTTATGCAATCAGTCGATGTGTGACTGATGAAAACCCATTCAGCATCTGTCCTGCCGTTTTATCAGTAATTATAACATCAACCAGGTGGCCAAACTGGCACAGAAACAGACACTACGAGATCTCTTGCCAAATAATATGTTTGGTTCAAACAAAAGCAAATCCATCTCTAAAGGAAATGATCATTTTTGCACATGGGAATCGCAGACCCTTTTCTTCAGTGAAGTTCTTCAGTAAAATAGGACTGATAAATCCTTACGTCTATATGGTATTGACGTACACCAACCTAGTTTTGTCTGATAACATTTTTAGTAATCATGTCCCGTGTGTTTTCTATCCAGTTTTTTTTTTTGAAAACGTTACTCTTTTGATCTAATCAGTCAAATGGGTTTTCAAAAAGGTCTGAAATGGTTGATCTTGACATTGTCGACTCCTGACATCAGTGATGTGACACGAAGACCTCTGGCTGAACACTGAACACAAAAAACAAGCAAAATCAGGGGAACATTATCTCTCAGTGAAGAACTTAAATCTGGCTCTGTTCCTTCAGAAGACTTGGACTGTAGCACACATGTCGAATTAACAACTTCAAAAGACGCCTAATCTCGTTTTTGTCTCAGAATGTTTAACAAGAACAGGATGACAACGTTTTCAAAAACGAACTATTTCATGCTGATAATGGGACCACCGATATACACAAACACACTATCTATAGATTTGTTCAGAAACAAGCCATGAGAACATTAGTCGAAATTAAGTTCTCAGACATAGTTGCCAAAAGGTTCAGACTCTTACTCTGCAAACTATCTTAGTTTCCCCAAAGCATGCAGAGAATGAGTCTGTGAAAATGTGTGACTGATGAATTATGGCATTGTAATGCAGAAAAACTAGAGCATGCAAGCACTTTTACAGCCAGGGAAGATGATGCTGGGCGTGAGCCCGTGCAATTTTACACTCTCTGCGAAATTATTTGGCGTGGCGGTTTAGTTCCATCAAAATACTGCCAGCTCTATGAAAACGGAGGAGAACTGAGGTCCAAATGTGTTGGGCGACACGTCAGATTTAGTCGGAGTGATGGCAGTGGGTGTTGACCTTAAATATTAATATGTGTCAGAAAGTTTTCAGCCATTCTACCCGGAGGGAAAGCTGTTTCTTGAATACTGAAGGCTTGATGTGACACTTATGAGATGGAATGGAGGCAGGGGCGTCACTAGTCCCATTTTAGGAGGGCTTTAGGCCCTCTAAATTTCCACCCAGCGCCCCTAAAAATGTGCAAATAACTCTGTAATATGTTCAGTATTTCAAGTTCGCCTCAGTCCCCTTCAAAACTCATATGACAACGTGTGCTTTTATTGATAGATTGTTATGATATCTGGATCTAATATGATGTGGGAGCAAGACTGTTTCCCATCCACTGTAAAATCTGGGTTTATCTAGTTATTTGTTTTATGAAATTCCTTTCATCTAAATGGCAGGAGACTTTTCCTACTCTTGTTGTACTTCAAACATCAGTGCAAGAAAATTGCAAAAAAAAAAGCTATAATATTCATTTTATAATACATCCAAAAGCAAAACACACGTAAAGAGCAATAAAAAGGAGTGAAAATGAGTGGTTGTCTACACCCATCTGATGGTAATTTCATGTTAAAAGTGTTTGTTTTCCACAGGATGACAGAAATGCTCCACCAAAGCGTGGCACATTTTCCATTATTGCAATGAATGAAAATTAGAAATGTATATCTTCGTTAAAGTTAAAAAAGTAAAAAAATAGTGTTTAAAACATTACATGTGTTGACAAAAAATACTTTACCCACATATCACCAATCCAGACAATTACAATAATATAAAGTTGGTCTATGTTCTTATTGAATCATAGCTGGTTATTTAAAATCATTAGAAATTAAGTTTCTTAAGAAATTATGCGCAAGAAATTTTAGAAATTAAAGTTGAATGTATTGTATTGTTTATGCCTAACCTAATATACTAACAATATATGTGTATATATATATATATATATAGCTCTGGAAAAAATTAAGAGACCACTGCAAAATTATCAGTTTCTCTGGGTTTACTATTTATAGGTATGTGTTTGGGTAAAATTAACATTTTAGTTTTATTCTATAAACTACTGACATTTTTCCCAAATTCCAAATAAAAATATTGTAATTTAGAGCATTTATTTGCCAAAAGCAACAACTGGTCAAAATAACAAAAAATATGCAGTGGTCTCTTAATTTTTTCCAGAGCTGTATATATATATGTTTTTAAATAATACCCTCATTTGGGGTTGAATAGACATACTATTATAAAGTACTATCTGAAAACTTTAGTACACATTGAAAACAGTGGCGCTACTTACATTTATTTCTCCCTCAGACCACTTCTGCTCATTTATTCTAATGTGTATAAAAGTCATTTGTATGAAAGTGTTGGTTGTCGTTTCTGAATCTGGTTGCTCTTCCCATCATGCAGCTGCTGTCATGAGCAGAAGGATTCCTTTCATTAATTGGATAGTGACTGAGTAGCAGATTCCTTATAATGAATCCAATAACAGTCTTTTGCAGGTCATTAAGATTAACCAGAGTCCACTTCATTAATTATTTAAAGGTCCATTTGCAATGTGGCATCACCTTAACTCTAATGAAAAGCAATCATTCATTACTCAATATGTCGGAGAAGGGGTTATGGGTTCAAATTGAAATGCAGACCTGACATAGTAATGAAACTCATTTATACACATCCAGCACACTTTTAACACACTCATTGTCAAAGAAAGCAATTGAATATTTACAGTTCCAGAAGAATATTTGAACTGTCAAAACAGAGTCATCTGCGGTGAGATTTACACAGACGAACGATCATGTGTCTCTGTATGCTTGTGTGTCACGATGCTCCAGTAGACCATTCAAACTGATTCAATGTAAATAAAGGGAACATGAATCATGGGAGAGTGATGGAAGTTGATTACCAGGGCTGGGTAGGTCACTTTTAAAATGTATTTCACTACAGATTACAAAATACATACTTTAAAAAGTAATTTGTAACGTATTTTGTTACATTACCCAACTTTAGTAACTTAATCTAAATACTTTAGAATACTTTGGAATACTAATAAGTGTGGAACAAACACAAAAAAAGGTAATTGCAAGTTTTTATCTCACAATTCTGACTTTTTCCCTCAGAATTGTGTGATATCAAGTTGCAATTGCAAGTTATAAAGTCAGAATTATGAGATATAAACTTACAATATTGAGAAAAGTCAAAAATATGAGATATAAACTCACAATATTGAGAAAAGTCAGAATTATGAGATATAAACTCACATACTAAATTCACAATTGCAAGAAAAGTCAGTATTGCAAGTTTATATCCCCCAATTCTGACTTTATAACTTGCAATTTTGAGTTTAAATCTTGCAATTCTGAGAAAAAGAAGTCAGAATTGTGAAATGCAAACTCACAAGTGAGGGGAAAAAAACTAATTGTGAGAAAAAGTTGCAGTGACGAGTGAATTATAAAATGACTCACAAACAACTATCACAAAACATGAAAACAGTCATGGATCATCAGGTCATGACAGGACAGTTAAGTTGACAGTTGGGCAATTTTATTTCATAAATTCAGTCATTTTGTCTTGTTCAGGACAGTACTAAATAAAAATAACAACTTTTTATGATCCCTCTTAAAAGTATTAAAATGTTGATGAAACTTAACTCCACTTTTCAGACGGTCAGAGTCAGAGAATCACCAATTGCTGTTTAAATGACATTAAAACTCAAAGTAATCACTTTGGTAATCTAAAATCCTTTCAGATGTAACTGTAATCTGATTACCACCCATTTAAAATGTAACTGTAATGAAATACAGTTACTCAAACTTTGTATTTTAAATACGTAACTAAGTTACTTGTATTTCGTTACTCCCCAACCGTGTTGATTACTGTGGATATTTCTGAATATCCCACACTAACACTCTTGAGACCGCTAACAAATTCTGCCTTCAGCTTTCTGGGACAGAGTGTGCAAACTTGAATTCCAAGCAGGCTGAGATTTCACATGCAGTCCATCCATCGCCCGTTCCCATCTCCTCCTCTTCATTTCACACTGAGGGTATTCCTGCAAAGAGTACAATTTCATGCCTCCCTCATATGTTTGCTCTCACACACACACACACACACACACACACACACACACACACACACACACACACACACACACACACACCAAATATTGATGTTGTTCATGTCAAACACTGTTGTGTCATAATCAAACGCCTCATGACGGTTCTAATATGCAAGATGGAGAATGAGATGGAGGGGAAGATTAATTTTAATATTGAATTACTCCTTTAAAATAAATAAAAATGGTAAAAATAGTAGAAACATCAGTGCTTTATCAGTAAAAATAAACAGATGTACACAATGTTTAAGCACTCGGATGCTAAAGAGCTTAAACTGCGCCATGTAAGAAGCCTTCGCTCGCTGCCTCTCCTCAACACACGCGTCCTCTGAAACATTAATGCACGGACTGTCATTACAGTTTGCCAATATAATAAAGCTACTTAATGCACTTCCAAAGTGCTCAGACCTGGATAAGTGATGTCCTGTGATGCCCTGCGGTCCTTCAGATGACTCCTCCACTTAACTATGCCAGAGATTAATTCAATCAGAAGCCTCTTGAATTATTAATCTCAGGGAAAGTCAGTGCCGATCACTACAGGATAAAAGTTTTCATGTACATACACACACACATGATATTGAGGTAGTCGTGGCCTTATGGTGAGGGAGTCGGGCTTGTAACCTGTATGTTGCTGGTTCGATTCCCATGCCGACAGGAATTGAAGGTGGGGATTGTGAATGAACAACACTCGCTCCACCTTCGATACCATGACTAAAGTGCCCTTGAGGAAGGCACTTAACCCCTAATTGCTCCCCTTCTAAGTCGCTTTGGATGAAAGCGTCTGTCAAATGAATAAATGTAAATGTAATATTGACTGTTCTGACAGATGTTAAAGGGTTAGTTCACCCAAAAATGAAATTTCGGTCATTAATTCCTCACCCTCATGTTGTTCTACACCTGTAAGACCTTCGTTCATCTTCAGAACACAAATTAAGATATTTTTAATGAAATCCAAGGTTTTTTTTCTTTTATCCCACATAGAAAGCAATGAAATTACCACATTCAAGGTCCAGAGAAGTAGTAAAAACATTGTTAAAATATTCAATGTGACTACAATGTTATGAAGCGATGAGAATACTTTTTGTGCGCAAAAACAAAACAAAAAAACGACTTTATTCAACAAATTCATCTCTCCCCTGTCGTTCTCTTACGTACACAAAAAGTATTTTCGTCGTTTAATTACATTAATGTTGAACCACTTTAATGATATCTTTACTACTTCTCTGGCCCTTTAATGTGGTAATTTCATTGCTTTCTATGTGAGGAAAAAAAAATCATCAAAAATATCTTAATTTGTGTTCTGAAGATGAACGAAGGTCTTATGCCTTTGAATGGACATGAGGGTGAGGAATTAATGACAGAAATTTAATTTTTGGGTGAACTAACCCTTTAAATTCCAGAAATCCACTGAACTCAAGGCATTGAAAAGCTGAACTGGAGTGCTGTAGATTGTAAAATCCAGCAGCTTCAGATGCTCATCGGCTGTAGATGGACACCAATAATTGTTTTCCTCCACTGAAAGGAAAATAATCAACCTTCTGCTTCCAGGGAAAATGGACTCGATGGAATCCTGTTACCCGGAAACTGGCTCATGATTGAACTTTAAAATAGATTTTTGTATTTTATATTAGAGACAGACAAAAGAGGAATAGTGTGTGTGTGTGTGTGTGTATACCAGTGTACTTTAATGAGAAGTAGCTTTCTCATGTGGTTTGAGTAGATAAACGGTCAATAGCAGATCATTAGTGATGTATTCATTAAACTTTCATTACGCAATTATTCATTCAGTACATGGCCACTCGGCCAGTCAAGTACAGAGACTTTCCTACATGTCTGAGCATAATTCGGTCAGATGAGAGTGAAATACAGCATTGTGAACGATGAATGCGGGGGAAACTCGTGTGTAACAGCAGACGTGTAGAAATGCAAGCATTAGTGCATCTCTGGAGATCATTACTGCTGATTATCAGTCTATCATCTGTTTATCCTAATCACATCGTCCAAAGATGCTAAGGCTTCTTTATGCACTACCCCTCTCCACATGAGATGTCCGATTGGGCAGCAGAGAACGCCAGTTTGAACGTATACATTCAGCCATTATCTTACATAACTCAAACTAGATTTAGGGGCCTGAGAACAGTTTCAGGGAGACGTGTGCGTGAGCTCAAGCGAAGCATTGAGAACTTACTGGCTGAATCCGCCTCACGACAGTGTGGAAGTGAAGTGAAAGTAATGTTAATGGATGCTGCACACCAGACACGAGTAACAGATTCAACACACCATCACTGCACCGCTCGCTGATTGATTAATTAAGCCTGTTCCGCTTCTGAACCTGCCAAAGGCGGTCGTGTGTGAAGCGAGAAGGTGCTCTGTGATGTTTTGTGGTTTAAATTTGCTGAAAATGTGGCTCAGCGTTCTCGACCAAGATTATCTAGCAAAAAATATCAGGTTACACTGTTTCGATGGTCCACTTTTAGACATTCTGTTGGCTATACACTCACCAAAAGGATTATTAGGAACACCGGTTCAGTTTCTCATTAATGCAGTTATCTAATCAACCAATCTCATGGCAGTTGCTTCAATGAATTTAGGGGTGTGGTCCTGGTCAAGACAATCTCCTGAACTCCAAACTGAATGTCAGAATGGGA
The DNA here is from genome assembly GCA_038088235.1 of Zacco platypus. NCBI lineage: Eukaryota > Metazoa > Chordata > Actinopteri > Cypriniformes > Xenocyprididae > Zacco > Zacco platypus. The sequence goes on along the minus strand of CM076078.1, from coordinate 4,179,169 downwards.
AAGAAAGGTGATTTAAGCAATTTTGAGCGTGGCATGGTTGTTGGTGCCAGACGGACCGGTCTGAGTATTTCACAATCTGCTCAGTTACTGGGATTTTCATGCCCAACCATTTCTAGGGTTTACAAAGAATGGTGTGAAAAGGGAAAAACATCCAGTATGCGGCAGTCCTGTGGGCGAAAATGCCTTGTTGATGCTAGAGGTCAGAGGAGAATGGGCCGACTGATTCAAGCTGATAGAAGAGCAACTTTGACTGAAATAACCACTCGTTACAACCGAGGTATGCAGCAAAGCATTTGTGAAGCCACAACACGCACAACCTTGAGGTGGTAGCAGAAGACCCCACCGGGTACCACTCATCTCCACTACAAATAGGAAAAAGAGGCTACGATTTGCACAAGCTCACCAAAATTGGACAGTTGAAGACTGGAAAAATGTTGCCTGGTCTCATGAGTCTTGATTTCTGTTGTGACATTCAGATGGTAGAGTCAGAAATTGGCGTAAACAGAATGAGAACATAGATCCATCATGCCTTGTTACCACTGTGCAGGCTGGTGGTGGTGGTGGTGTAATGGTGTGGGGGTGTTTTCTTGGTACACTTTAGGCCCCTTAGTGCCAATTAGGCATCGTTTAAATGCCACGGCCTACCTGAGCATTGTTTCTGACCATGTCCATCCCTTTATGACCACCATGTGCCCATCCTCTGATGGCTACTTCCAGCAGGATAATGCACCATGTCACAAAGCTCGAATCATTTCAAATTGGTTTCTTGAACATGACAATGAGTTCACTGAACTAAAATGGCCCCCACAGTCACCAGATCTCAACCCAATAGAGCATCTTTGGAATGTGGTGGAACGGGAGCTTCGTGCCCTGGATGTGCACCCCACAAATCTCCATCAACTGCAAGATGCTATCCTATCAATATGGGCCAAAATTTCTAAAGAATGCTTTCAGCACCTTGTTGAATCAATTCCACATAGAATTAAGGCAGTTCTGAAGGTGAAAGGGCGTCAAACAGTATTAGTATGTTGTTCCTAATAATCCTTTAGGTGAGTGTAAGTACCAGTGTTTGGGAAAGTTACTTTTAAAAGCAATGCATTACAATATTGTGTTACCCCCTAAAATTGTGTTACTTAGTTACTTTACATGAAAAGTAATGCATTACATTACTTTTGCTGAGCTTGCTTGTTCGTTTTTTTGATAACAACAAAAAAATATTTTTTTGCAAATGTTAAGGCCCTCACATTTAGTCTAGAACTACAATAACCATCATGTTCTCACAGAGACACAACACCTCTGACCTTTATTTCTCTGTACATGAGGACAGGAGAGCTGTCAATCAATAAATGTGAAAACAAAGTAACTTGCTTTACTTATTTGAAAAAAATGACTTTGTTGTAAATTGAAAAAGTAATGCGTTACTTTACTAGTTATTTCAAAAAGTAATCCGATTACGTAACTCAAGTTACTTGTAATGCGTTACCCATAACACTGGTTGCGACTACATTTCAACTAACACTCAGTAGAGTTAGGTTGTTAGGTTAGGGTTTTGTAGAATAAGTTGACATGTAGTTATAAAGTTACGTACAGTCAGAATGTCTGTTGGGAGCATCAAAATAAAGTGTTAGCAGATATTAGCAGGATTACTTCACTTTTTACCAATGATTTACTCACCCTCAAGCCATCCTTGGTGTATATGACTTTCTTCTTTCAGACAAACACAATCAGAGTTATATTAATAAACACCCTCACGCTATCAAGCTTTATAATGGCAGTTTGAAGCTCAAAAAAGTGCATCCATCTGTCATAAACAAATCTCCAAATGGCTCCAAGGGGTTAAAAAAGACCTTCTGAAGTGAAGCGATGCATTTGTGTAAAAAAATATCCATATTTAACACGTTATCAAGTAAAATAACTAGCTTCCACCCAAATAGCCATACGGATTTGACTTGCATCTAAAGTGTAACTTATGTGACGTATAACGCAGGACGTCACATGGTACGTCATGGCGTAGCCTAATCAGTCACTTTTTTGAGCTTCTAACTCGTGACCCCAGTTTACTACTGTTATAAAGCTTAAAAGCGTCACTAATACTCAAGTGTCTACTAATACTCAACTAATACTCTAATGAGAGTGAGTTGACATGTAGGTGCAACTTATAGCAAACAGAATGGGAACCATCAAAATAAAGTGTCAGCAAACATCATTCACACCTAACCCTCATGTGCTTATTTATCAAATATGTTGGCCATTTTAAGTTGTCTGTCAACAAAAATCTTTAAATGCTCATAGCCATCTGAATTAGGGTTGTATAATGCCATTGTCACTCATTAAATAGTCAAACTCAAACAAAATTAAACAGCCTGTGATGAGCGCATTCAGCTGTGGCGTATGATCAGTAAAACATTCAGAATTATGCATCATTTAGATTTCTTTTTTCTTTCAAATGGAGGATGTCTGTCTTCCTTTGGATGTTACTTCTGCATTCTCCTTACATTTCAGGTGTGGCAAAACCACTGCATGCAGAAAAACTGCTGTGGGTGCATACGCTAACAAGAGCCAAGATACAACAACACTGTTATCAGTTCCAAGAGAAGCGTTAAACAAAGTAGAGAAGCAAAGCAGAGAAGCAGGACTTTTCAGGTCATCGCTGCACTTAGCCATTGATATTGTCATTCAGACAAACAGCTGAAGATCACAGCAAAGCTCTATGGATTTCACCCAAAGTACAGCCTTGCTACACAAACAACACTGACAACACAATGCGACTGAGAGGCACACAGGGCTCCGAGTCCGTGAAGATCCGGCCAGTATTCGCTCTCAAGCGGGGTTATATGAGGTAAAAAAGAGCAGAGAATAAAGACGGCTGGCTTTTATTCAGACGAGTTACTGCTCTGTTGAAATAATCATTAAAGCTTTTGGAATGAAGCTCAGGCAAAAAAAAAAGGAAGGATGTGAAGACACAGTGGCATATGAAAGTATGAGAAACTAAATGTGTGTGTTAACATCTGTTTAAAGTCCTGATTAATGCCAGAAATATGCAATCTTTCCTAACGGAACCACAAAACTTTTAGAGCCAATCACCTCAACTTGACTGATCAGTAAATGTCCAATTCAAAATAATGTTTGTCTCATATGTGAGTTTTTGTGGGTATCTACAAAATTTATTTGCTCTTCTGGGCATGTGGAGATGCTCACATTCAAATAAATTTCAAACCCATTCTATCACTTTAAGAGTGTGAAACAAGAAATCAACTATACATCAGATATATTTATGAACTATATGCCACTTGTATGCAAATAATACTGTTGATCTCTATGTGTCGTCAGAAACAGAAGCAGGATCTTTCTAAGCTACGCTAACCACGTTCACCACGAGCAGGGGTGGGTAGGTTACTTTTAAAATGTATTTCACTACAGATTACAAAATACATGCTTTAAAAAGTAATTTGTAACGTATTTCGTTACATTACTCAAGTTTAGTAACTTAATCTAAATACTTTAGAATACTTTGGAATACTAATAAGTGTGGAACAAACACAAAAAAGGTAATTACAAGTTTTCATCTCACAATTCTGACTTTTTCCCTCAGAATTGCGTGATATAAAGTTGCAATTGCGAGTTATAAAGTCAGAATTATAGAGATATAAAATCGCAATATTGAGAAAAGTCAAAAATATGAGATATAAACTCATGATATTGAGAAAAGTCAGAATTATGACATTTAACTCACATACAAAATTCACAATTGCAAGAAAAAAAAGTCAGTATTACAAGTTTATATCTCCCAATTCTTACTTTATAACTTGCAATTGTGAGTTTAAATCTCGCAATTCTGAGAAAAAGAAGTCAGAATTGTGAAATGCAAACTCACAAGTGAGGGGAAAAACAAATTGTGAGAAAAAGATGCAGTGACCTTTTTCACAATTCTAAAATGACTCACAAACAACTATCACAAAACATGAAAACAGTGGAAAACATGAAACTTAACTCCGCTTTTTCAGACTGTCAGAGTCAGAGAATCACCAATTGCTGTTTAAATGACATTAAAACTCAAAGTAATCACTTTGGTAATCTAAAATACTTTTCAGATGTAACTGTAATCTGATTACCACCCATTTAAAATGTAACTGTAATGAAATACAGTTACTCAAATGTTGTATTTTAAATACGTAACTAAGTTACTTGTATTTCGTTACTCCCCAACCCTGACCACGAGGACGGCACAAGAGACGACACTGCAGCAGAGAGTAAAGATCAGCGGCGAAGAATTGAGCGAGTGCTGTGGTACAGCTGCTCGTCCTCACACTCATTGAAGCACCTGGACTGGAACATGAATCGCTGTGCCACATCCATCACTCCCATGCCTTTATTAATATCACCACGCATGCTTAATAAACCCCTATATCATGCAGAATCTTTCATTTTCTTTCTCTGATTTCTACCACAGTAATGTCCTCCTCCCTCACCCACCACAGCTTAGCGAAACCAAACATACAGTAAGTGAGTGATAAATCAGCCACCATCCGTCTGGAAGCGGCAGGTGAATCCCTCCTGAAGGATGCCTGGAATTACTGGATCCATTTGGAAGCTGCAGAAACTGCCAGTTAACAACACACACCACCTTCCTCCAGCCATTTCCCCAGTCGGTTCAGTCTTTATTGTTTTAACCTCCCTTCTCCCTTCCTTCGTTTTGTGTTCGACACACACACGGCCATTTTGTGCATAATTGCTGTCCAGTCATTCACAGAAAACACTGCAAAAAAATATGTTCTTCCTTTTTTGTTTTGTTTTCCAGTACAAATATCTAGACAAAGCTTAATATCTTCAGTCATTTTTCTTCTTCAGTTAATGTATCTTCATTTTAGGATTTTTAGATATTTGTTGTACTGGAAGACAAGACTAAAACATCATTTTTGGAGTGCAAGAAATCTGTTCATCAATACATTTCAACATGATGGAGAAAGCCGATCACAGATGTGTCAAAGGCTTCTGGTGGTTTCCTTTATTATGCTTTTATATAGAGCATATGGTATCTTTCTAAGCTCCAACAAATCTGGCTTTAAGGGGCACAAATGTTTAGTTAAAGCAGCCACACACCAACATGTCTTGAAGGTATAGGTCTTTCGCTTAACATGTCATGTTCCAGCACTCTTGGTCACAACACCTGCGTTAACACAAATCACTAAAGGCGAGTATGAGCATAATGACATGTTTAGAATGTAATGCTGAACTGCTGATAAGAGTTATATTATTGCTTCAAGGTCTTTGTCAAGGCTTCATCGGAACAAGCTTGTTCTGGATTATAAACCTGAAAGAAAAATGGCAAACAAAAGACCAACGTCCCACAAACAATACTGAACACACACAGAGCCAGATCTCGCTGGCGTTTGGCAGGCTGATAAGATCGTGTTTTGCTGCTCATCGAATTAGAGGCAGCGGGTGGACGAGAGCCAGTCATGAGAGATAGAGCTCACGCTAAAAATCATTCACTCTCACACTGTGGGCTGGGAATACTTCACTACGCACTAAAACAGAGCGAAAAACCCTGCATGTTAACAAATCTGGAAGTACTATTATGGATTCCAGCTGCATGTTTAGGACCAAAACCACAAGAGAACAACTCAGAAAAGATGACATGTGCTCATTATTGCAGACAGCAATGAGAATCGATATAGCAGTGTCTTACAACATTAATTATTGCTAACAGAGCAAAGGTCAATAACTAGTTAATCATGCAAATCCTGTTCACACAAAAACACACTGGTCTTCCTGGCTAAACATGACTGCTCTTCTAATCAGTTTCTGCCCAGAGCATCAGTGACTGATTGCAGCGACTGAATGCTGAATGTAGTGATTGAACACAGTGACTGAGCACTGAACGCAGTGACTGATCACAGCGACTGAATGTTGAACGCAGTGACTGATCGCAGCGACTGAATGCTGAATGCAGTGATGGAACACAGTGACTGAGCGCTGAACACAGTTACTGATCGCAGCGACTGAATGCTGAATGCAGTGATGGAACACAGTGACTGAGCGCTGAACACAGTTACTGATCGCAGCGACTGAATGTTGAATGCAGTGATTGAATGCAGTGACTGAGTGCTGAATGCAGTGACTGAACGCAGTGACTGATCGCAGCGACCGGTCACAGCGACTGAATGCTGAACCCAGTGACTGAATGCACTGACTGAACGCAGCGACTGAACGCAGAACGAAGCAACTGAATGCTGAACGCAGCGACTGATCGCAGCGACTGAATGCTGAACACAGTGACTGAACGAAGTGACCGATCACAGTGACTGAATGCTGAACGCAGTGATTGAACACAGTAATTGAACGCAGTGGCTGATCGCTGTGACTGACCAAAGTGTTTGAGCGCAGTGACTGAATGCAGTGACTGAATGGGGTGACTGATTGCAGTGACTGAATGCAGTGACTGATCACAGTGACCGATCGCAGTGGCTGACAAAAGTGTTTGATCGCAATGACTGAAAGCAGAGACTGATCACAGTGATTGAACGCAAATACTGGACGCAGTGACTGAACATGGTGACTGAAAACAGTGACTGATCGCAGTGCCGATGGATGTTCAAAGAACTGCTGTGATGTTTTTAACCACCATTAACATGACAGATCTCCCCAACAACACAATAAAATAAAATATATGCTTTGCATACTGCAAATAAATAAGATGTTGTCTGTCAGTGTTTTTTAAATTCAGGTTCATGCCGGTAGATGAATTCAGGTTCAGCTTGAAATGAAAAGCAAGTGATTCAGAGACCAGCTTCAATCAGCCAGCATCTAAAATCTTGACTGAAGAGCCACAAGCCATGACTGAGATCCTCAACATCAAACGCACTTCCCTCTGCCAACTGACTGGAGGGAAAGTAAAGGTCATGTGATCTGATGATTATTTTGCTATAACTGTGTGATCTGAGCTGCAGATCCCATCTAACAGAGTAATTGTTTGTTCAATATAATACTTATACTACTCTGTGAAATTAAATATACAAACCAGCTTCCACAAAAAATGTATTTCTTGGCTGCTCTTTTCAAAAAAAAAAAAAAAAAAAACACAGAAAGATCTTTCAAAAGAGTTTTGTGTTTTTTTGCCCAGATGCAGGAGCAATGGCTTTTCATTTGGCGTCATTTGCCCCTTTCAGCCATCTTGATGGAAAATTTCCAAACACAGCAAAGAAAATTTGCTTTTTTTTGGAAAACGGCCCTTAAATGGTGCATTTAAAAACTTCTAATTAACATAACTTTATTATCAAACATGACATCTTATTAATTGTGTAACTGGACTGTATCTTTATCATGGCTGGTGCTTTTCCAGCTGAAGCGCAAAGAATTCAAGCCACGTAAACCTGAGGCATACTGGTCTTTTCCCATGAGCCTAACTTTCATTTCCATCTGGTGACAGGCGTAATCGTGGTAAATACAGCAAGCTTAAATATGATGGATGTCCCTCCACTGCTCCAGCACACATTTCCCCTGACCAGCAAAGAAAACTCAAGGCATCGTCTGACAGAGGGTTTGATTTAGTTCGCTGGTTAACGTGAACGTCACACTGCGGTCAACGGTACAACAGCTCAATCAGCAAGTTTTGGGGAAACCTGTTTGAAAACAGTCATGTTTGCTATTCTATTTGATGCCACTAGAGGCACTGCAGCTAAAGGTGGAATGAACAAATGTTTCATTCACTCTCCACTCTCTATTGCTTTTCTTTAAGAACCAACTAGTGACGCACCGAACACATTTCACAGCAGACACGGAGCAGATAGGTTTGGAAAAGGAATCCTCCATTAGTTTTGACCCTTTCTCAGACCTATGTCCATTATACTACATGCATTCTGCCTAATGGAGACGCCTACCTTGGAGACACTGAAGCGAACACTCTGGGGGATACAATTTAAAGCCACACAATGTGCACTCAACAGGCACAAAGCTGCTCTGTTTTTCTGTCTGAGGTTACTGACGAGTGTTCAAGATCTGTGTTTACTCTTCAGCAGCCCTGATTCACTTCATTAGCTGTAGGGCAAGTAAAGATGGCGTGTAATGCGGGTAAATGCGAGTCTCGCCTCCAGCTTCACATCAGTCAGGCAGGCGCTCAAAGCCTCCGCTGGCCAAACTCCAGCCACTAAAAGCTGAAAAGCGTTTGTGTGTGTGTGTGTGTGTGTGTATGTGTGTGTGTCATACAGCAGAGAACACGGCCTGTGGTGGAGCTCCATTAAAGGCTGTTGTGTTATCAGGGACCTGCAGAGTATAAAGTCTCACACAGCCACTAGAGTCACTCGGTTCAACTGCCACTGCTGTAAAACATGCTCTTATTTAACACCGTCTCATGTCTTGTTGCTTCACTGTCTTTATGTTGGCAGCAGATTTTATGCAAGTGACCTTATTTACAGCGGGTTGAGGGATGATTATAAAGCCTCTGCTCTGGTCACTAAATCACAGCATGCTGGACGTGGCAAGTAAATGTTGTGAACCTGTCAATGTCGTCGGCAAAGAGATGGAAACTTTTACTAAGGAACATTTTACAACTTAGCAATAGATAGAAAGAGAAAGTCATATATTCAAAAATGACAAGACTTGTCAAGTCATTTGTAAAAACATAGAATGCTATTTCAAGCTGCCTTGGGTAACTTTTTTGGTTAAAAATGATCCAAAATCAATTTTTGACCAAGTATAACTAACCAGTTCAAAACTATCTCCTTACCTTACCCCAGTTCTTGTAATTATGTGTTCTAATAGTGGTAGTGGTAGGTTTCTGCGGAAAATTCGAGCATCCAACCGTTCATTTTTGCATTGTTACGTCAGATTTGTTTACATAAAGAACGACTCCCAGCTAGTAGGCTATATCGCATATGAGGATTTATAGCCTTTTATAGCCATTTATAGCCTTTTCTCACAGCAGCTGGAATAATGAAACTTATCGTTTTGATGGCGGATTGTATGGTATGACAAATGGACAATTAGAAATTAGACCGTAGAGAAACTGACATCTACAGGTAACACTAATACATACTAAATACACATAGTCACGCAATGCTGATGTTAATATAATAATAATAATTTGCACGGTTTGATGTGATATGAGCTAAGTGATCGTTAGATTTAATCACCGTTGTTATTGTAATGCTTTTTTTTCTCAGTTGATTTGTTCAGATATCATTTTACATTACATTACATTTAGTCATTTAGCAGACGCTTTTATCCAAAGCGACTTACAAGTGAGGAAAACAAACAAGCGATTCTTCATGAATTGGCAAATAACACAGGACGTGCTCACAATACAAGTTTCATACATTGCTCAGTACCATAAGCTAGAGTAGGAAGGGAAAAAGGGGGAAGGATAGGGTTTTTTTTATTTTTTTTTTTTTTATGAGGGGATTAAGTGTTCACGGAAGAGGTGAGTTTTCAGCTGTCTCTTGAATATTGCCAGGGAATCTGCGTTCCTGATGAAAGTAGGGAGATCATTCCACCAGCAGGGAGCAGTGAAGGAGAATGTTCTGGAGAGTGATTTTGTGCCTCTCTGTGATGGTACCACAAGTCTTCATTTTCCGGTGAAAACACCAGTGCACCAGTGCTGACAGCCACACATTCTCCTCAAAACATTAGATTCATCCGTGCTGAGGAGCCGTGCCGATGCACAACCCACGTAAAAATTATAATCCCGCAAATTACTGCAATTGCAGGTTTCAAACAGAGATGGCGACAAAGAGGCAAAACTTACAGACTGCAGCTTTAATCACAGATCAAAAATTTACAATAATTAAGAAACAATCAAACTAAGCAATTTTGAAACAAAAGTTAGAATGATTTGCCAATTCAACATAAGAAATAAAAGGAAACTGATTTCCAAACACTAACACCACATACTAGAACTGGCAATTAAAAATTAATCAAAACCCTATACTTATACTTAAAAGGAACTCATTGAATCATGATTGTCCTGTTTATCACAGCTGCTTTGAAACAATCTATACTGAATAAAGCGCTATAGAAATAAAGCTGACTTGACTTTGATACAAACTACAGCAAAAATGACCCATCTCACTGAGAAGCACAGCGGCAAAGTGAACATCAATGCTATCTGACCCTAAACAGATAGAAAACCATGACTGACTATCAGCTCAGTAACACTGAGAGATGCCTGACCAGATACAGACTCGCTTAGAAAACAACATCACTGCAGAAACTGGCAGAAAGTGGAGGAGAGTTCGTGTCCACAAAGTGAGACTTTCTGACAGAATGCACAAAATACTCTGATAATAGATGGGGGGAAAACACATATGACTATACAATTCATGACTATAACAAGCAATAAAAAACTGCCCCTCTTATTAGCTGAACACAAGGACTTTCTGTCATAAAGGACCCTGAAACTGAAAACGAGGGAGACCTCTGTTTAACAGCTGATAGGGCTGAAATTACCTCAGGTCTCTCTGCTCATTTCCTCAAAAGATTAAAAGCCCTGGAGATTTCCAGAGTGTCTCACTTTCAAGGGCACCGTGGGACTGAAGGAACTACAATAGAGACAGGCAAAGAGACGACCTAAATTTGGCACAGACCAAACCACAATCTCATAAAAATTTATTTCAAAAATACAAGCCAGAATGCTGCATGTACGCTAACGCTAAAGCATTTTATGAACACTTAATATATAGATTTTGAATTTATTCCTTTAATGGCCTCATACATCAAATGTTGGTTGCTATGTGACTGTTACTATAATAAAACATGGATATTTCTCATTTAATCAATTAGTGAAATGAGAAACTCAATATATTCCCTGACAGATGGACAGACTGAACCTAACAGAGTTTTATCCGCTTGGACCTTCCTCATTTCAAGAGGATGAAGAAAATCGAACAAAAAGCCTGAAAAGAAACAATCAATAATATGTGGAAGTTCTTTAGGTACATTAACCCTAAAATGGGCGATGTATCCTGGGGGATACAAACATTTGACAGGCTGTGGGGAGAGGCAGGGAAAGTGCAGGTCTTATTTTTTGGTTTCATGTTTTGTGAATATTTAGCTAGATCTGTCGACTTCATTCTTCATACATTATTTGTTTAGTACGGTGATCCAGTAGTGCACAACAAAAGCAAACATAAGTTCACAACACAACGAAATAAAGCCACAACACAACGGAAATGCTCCCGACCACTAGGGGGCTCTCGGAGCGTGGTAAAGATTTCCCTGCCACTTTTCTAGAGTCGTCAGTCTTATATCAATACCATGATTCATTTTAAGTATGTAAACATTGTATATCGACATAAAATATTGCACAATAGCTTCATATTCATACCTGTGAATGATTTGGCACGCTACCACGGCATATGATGAAGGGAACATCTGCCAATTCCACCAAGTGGTTAAAACGAATAATATGTCTTCATTGCAATGACTTTGTTTTAACATTTAAAAACAGACATGTTCAAATTCCAAAGTTTGTTAGTTCTTGTTCGTAAGACTGACTTTGACCTGCCGCAAGTACAACTATTTCAGTATGCCGTATGTCAGCCAGATGTGAGCCGACAGTGCCGCGTTTCCGCCGGAATCGGCCCAAAAGTGCTTGCTATCTGGATTTCTGTTGTGTTGTGGCTCGATTTCGTAGTGTTGCGGATTGATTTCATTGTGTTGTGGCTTGATTCCGTTGTGTTGTGAACTTATGTTTGCTTTTTAAATTTTGTTGTGTTGTGCACTACCGGGCCACCGTAGTTTAGGCAGCATTTAAAAAAAAAACAACATGATTACCTGTAGTGGGAAATCTACTCAACTTCAGATAAAAGTTGATATATTTCACATATTTACAATATTTGGAGGGGACTTACATGTGCAAAACGTTGTTAAGTGTTAGCTTAATATGTTTGTGTTGAAATTTTATTAATTACATTTTTCATAATCATTTTGGGGGTATATCATGTATTCTCTCTGAAGATCTTTTTTTCTTTTTTTTTTAGAAAATTAAGGGTTGACGTAAAGAAACAAGTGAAAATCTATACTGATGCCGACCAATATCTCAACTAATGACTGTGGGGAAACAAATCACAACCATAACCATAACTCAAGATGTTATGCAGATTTATCATATGAGAATCCCAGAAGAAGAAAATCAGTCAAAGAATTCTGAATGTTGTCTTTCTGCCAGAGTTTCCCATTAAAAGTGGTCAGGAACTGATTATGCAGATTTTCACGCAGGTAATTTTCCACATCAGTTGGTTTTGAGCTTCACTGCTTTAGCGTTTGAGACGTACACCATCATGCATGATTGACGAGGGCTGGTGGCGCTTTGTTTCCCTCGTCAGTTTGACGAATTTAGGCGGCTCATGTGGGCAGATGAGAGAGTTCAAACGTTCTCACACATACATCTGTGCTTTTGGGAATGGTTGCTTCCGGGAAAGGTGAACACATTTAAAATTCACAGTCTTTCTGTTCCGAGAAAATGAATCCATATTATCGAGGACTCATCTTATACATTATATATGCATATTTATATACTGGTGTTCCACTGGAACAAGACCCAAAAACGGGCCTCGGGTCAGATGTGACTATGCTGACAATGCTAAATGCAAATGATAAAATGCAACCGACCATATAATCGTGCACAGTTAGTATATCAAAATAAAAATTGTCAATAAATCCCTTTTACAAATTCATAACAGACAGTTTGGACAGAATATTAACATGCAAATTAATCGCATTTAGTCCCACTTTACACCTGTGGCGGTAAAACTGGGTCATCAGGACGTCTTCATTGCACATTTATTGTGTGAGAATATATCTGATTAAGCAAGGGTCCATGCGGTCAATAATTCATCCAGTCTAATTGGATTCAGTAACCTTTCCATCACGAGCCCACAAAGAAAAAATAAGACCTCTCCTCTTCAGTATATAAAGAATGATGGATCTGATTAAATGTCATCGTTCAAAGATTTCTTAATGTCAGTTTTAATTGTAGAGAGCAGAATTTATGGAGTGTCACTGGCAAGCGTCTCCCTTTATGGCAGGAAAAACAACAGTAGCACGTCAGTGAATGTCACTGCAGTAACGCTGCTGTTTAATCACACTCGGCATCATGAAACAAACAGGAAGTGACAGCCTGTCGGACACTTTATTGGCCGTTTGACATTTAAATAATTAGAGAGTCTCTGTCGTGTTAAACAGTCTCATGGGAATGTCAGAGCTCACACGCGTGTCGCTGAAGATGTGAAACTCTCTTTATCCTCCTGCGGTGTGATGATTCGGCCCTTTAACAGCTGGAACCTCGCAACTCTTAAAACGAGGATTTATTCTGGAAAACACCACCAGAGGCGGGTCAGTTAAACTCATTGTCTAGTTGTTATGACATAAGAAGATGTAAGCATACGGCAAGGGTAAACATGTCCACAAGCACAAACAAACCAACTGTGGAAATCTGTTTATCTGTGATAATGGCAATCTTTAATGTGATGAACACACACACACACACACACACACACACCTACCCATCACAGAAAATGTTCTGCTATTATAGATTTTCAAAAAAGATAATTCTGTATGATTTATAAGCTTGTTTCCTCATAGGGACCAAAAAAATGTCCCCACAAGATCAAAATGTACTAGTATTACTATACCTGTGGGGACATTTGGTCCCCATAACGTAGGGAATACCCACCCACACACACACACACACGTGATCTTAGGGAGCATCAACCACCTTGACTTTACTCATTAGGGTGTAAAGCAATCATTTTGAAACAAAATGTTACCAAAAAGTGCTTTACAAATAAAATAATTTTGCACTGCCACAGCAGAAGACAACATTCATATTTATTTATTCATAAGGTTAGTCTCATATTCATCAAAACTTTGCTTTTCATGTTAAACCTTTTCTTTATTGTCTTGCAGTACTTCACAGTTGATGCGTGTTTTCATCACACTGTAAATTTCTCCTGCTGTGAGTTTCTTTGGTTTTTCAGTGAATTTACTATTGCTTTCTTCTGGAATAACAGCTGGAGTTGTTTGTGAATGCACAGCTGGAGCAAAGTGTGGTTTTTCACCCGCTTTATCAGACATGGTTTAATTATGCCAGGGGAAAATGGGTTTCCCGTGACACCCTGGAAAGGTCGTGTTGTCATATTTTAAAAAACATAAAAGCCTGTGTGAAATTTGACCTTTTACACATATGCTTGAGCAGTGTTGTGGGTAATGCATTACAAGTAACTTGAGTAATGTAATCAGATTACTTTTTCAAGTAATCACTAAAGTAATGCATTACTTTTTCAATTTACAACAAAATATCTTGGTTACTTTTTCCAAGTAAGTTACTTTTTTCAAGTAAATTTACTCATCTCACTTGCACGAAAACATTCAATATTCCTCAAAATGACTAAAGCAAATGCAATCTCAGAATATAAGCAAATAAGCAAAATAACTTGATAACTAGATTAGATTTAGAAATAAGAGTGTTGAACAACCTTCTCTTGTAACCTATTCTTCTTTAATCCAGAATGGCAGGTTTGTTTGAGCAGCGCCCTCTACTGTACAGGAATAAATATACAATTCCTTCAGTCTGAGGCTTATTCATTTCACTTTTGGTGTGAAAGGGCCTTAACATTTGCCAAAAATAGAATTTTTTTTCATTGTTATCAAAAAACAAACAAACAAGCAAGCCCAGCCCAGGTGAGAAAAAGTAACACAAAACTAATGCAATGCATTATTTTTCATAAAAAAGTAACTAAAAGTAACACAATTAGTTACTTTTTTTTAGGGAGTAACACAATATTGTAATGCATTACTTTTAAAAGTAACTTTCCCCAACACTGTGCTTGAGACACTGGGGGTCAGTTCATGTGATTTGTCACACAATTGACCCTTCGCAAACAGTTTGATTGACAAATCTTTTGTTTCGAATCAGTGGTTCGGTTCATGTATCAAACTGCCAAAGTCACATTAGCAACTGAAATTGCAAAACACTTATGATGTAACGAAGCCTCGTTTACTGAAATCACGTGACTCTGTCGCTCTGAATCACTGATTTGAAACAAAAGATTCGTAAAGCTTCATGAAGCAGTGTTTTGAAATCGACCATCACTAGATATTGTTGAAAAGTCGTTATTTTGTTAATTTGCCAAACAAAAAGTATTCTTGTTGCTTTATAATATTAAGGTTGAACCACTGTACTCACATGATCTGTTTTAAATATGTTTAAGTATCTTTCTGGGCATCTGAAAGTGTTCATTATCTCACTGAACCATCGGATTTCATCAAAAATATCTTCATTTTGTGTTCTGAAGATGAACGAAGGTCTTACGGCTGTAGAACGACATGAGGGTGAATAATAAATGACAAAAATGTCATTTTTGGGTGAAATAACCCTTTAAAGCCTGTTCACACCAAGAAAGATAACTATATTTGCGACATCCACACCAACAAGCAATAACGACCTGTTTATTCTAAGCTCACACGCTGCAGTTTCAAAGTGTGTACTTTACTGTTCTTGCTGCATTTACACAAACCCAAAATAGAAACACAGACTCCAGGTCTTCACTCCATCTAGCATCTACAGACTCTCTAGACCTGATATGAGCCTCATATTGCTGATGTCTCACAGCTAATGAAGACTCAATCTGACATATTCCCAATAAGTGTGCCATGAACAAACCTCTAGAACTATTATGTTAGAGCAAATGGGTTTGTTGGGAAGTTATAAGCACAAAAGCGCTCTTTCTACACGACATGTGAGGATAAGATTGCAAAATGTGTGCAAAAATAGTTACAGATGTCTGAAAAAATGCACAAAACACAAACTGGGTCCATATATATATATATATGTAAGTACTACTCGCTGAATCAAACGAGACAAAGTAACGGCACTGTTTAAATGTTTGTTGCATAATGCATATGGCTTCACATCCTTATAAATAACTAAACAGTAAACAAGTTATAAGCGTGTAGTGCTTAGTGCGCTAGATTTCTATTTTGAACACAGCCGTGTGAAACATGCAGCGTTTGAGGACTGAGAAACACCTTCAGCCTATAAACAGAGAAAAGGAAACAGTTTTCTGGTCTGTTCACACGTAGCCGGCAAGGGACAAAAGTCATTCCTTTTAGAGTTTATTTCACGGTTCGATAATTTATGCCTGGCAAGCAAACGATAATGTAAAAATGGTGGAATATAATAAAATCAAAAAGCTGATTTAATAGTTTCAAACAGAAACCTAATAGACATTTGAGTGACCCAATATAAAGCATTAGCTTAATTAGAAGTCTTGAATGTGACTTGTAAAATCAACACACAAACCGCTCAGAATCAACACCAGCGGCTCAAGGTCAATGAGATGAGTTCAGAGAAGTTCATTCATATCCTCACTGCATAGTATGAAAGCTGATAATCCATGTTCATAATCCAGACTGATTCTGCCATTTGGATAATTGACCTAATGACGCTCTGGAGACGTGAGACGGCCATCGTGAGGACTTCAGTCTGATCGATCGATCGCTCGCAGCTCGACCTGCCTGTGTCTGACATCGGCCCGGTTTCATGTGAATGAATATAGATGACTGTTCTTCTAGCGTTACCACAAATTTGCATAACTGTATTTCCTGTCACTGGAATTATTGACCTTGTGTGGAATTAATTCCCTGGAGGATTCCTTACATTACATTAACAGCTCATTCTTGGCGCTAATGCAACACCACGTAGAGAAGCTCAAACAGTCGTGTGATTGTCCTCGTGGTGGAATCAGTGTATGTATCTAGAGGAGGAGAGAGACACACACTTCTACAACCACAGAGCCGTAAGGCTGAGAGGTTTTATGGTCATGCAGATAAAACCTGTTTACCTGGTGCTTCTGGGATTCACATTATCACAATATTAGACATGAGATTCAGGTTCACTTCAACCGATGGATTTTTTTTAATGACTAGTTGGGAACTCCGTTCACTAACTGACCAAAGGAGAGAGAGGAGCGCACACACACATAAACATATTCACTCACGCTCACTCACACAATCACACACACACACACAAACTCTCACAGGTTTGTTTTGCTATCTTAATGAGGACATTCCATAGGCGTAATGGTTTTTATACTGTACAAACTGTACATTCTCTCCCCCTACACTAACACTACTCCTAAACCTACCCATCACAGAAAACATTCTGCATTTTTATATTTTTAATAAAACATCGTTTAGTATGTTTTAAAAGCTACTCATGAAATGTCCTCATAAAACATGTTTACATTATAATACCAGTGTAATACCCATGTCATTATACACATGTGTCCTCATAAATCATGAAAACAAGCACACACATACACACACGCACACATACACACACGCACACATACATACACTCACACAAACACACGCACACTCGCTCACTCTCTCTCTCTCACACACACACACACACACTCTCTCTCACTCACACACACTCTCTCTCGCACACTCACACACACGCACTCTCGCACACACACACACACACACACTTTCTCTCTGTCTCACACACACACTCTCTCTGTCTCACACACACACTCTCTCTCTCTCTAACACACACACACACACACACACACACACACTCTCTCTCACACACTCACACACTCTCTCTCTCTCTCTCTCTCACACACACACACACACACTCTCTCTCTCTCTCTCTCTCTCTCTCTCACACACACACACACACACACACACACTCTCTCTCTCTCTAACACACACACACACTCTCTCTCACACACTCTCTCTCTCTCTCTCTCTCTCACACACTCACACACACACTCTCTCTCTCTCTCTCTCACACACACACACACACACTCTCGCTCTCTCACACACACACACACACATACTCTCGCTCTCTCACACACACACACACACACACACACACACACACACACACTCTCGCTCTCTCACACACACACACACACACACACACACTCACTCTCTCTCACACACACTCACACACACGTGTCGAACCCTCAGCACTGTGAATCTCTGCTGCTCATTCAGAACAGACTCAAGCCTACTTTCTGCTGACTGCACCAAACGCAGCGACCAAAGACCTTTCTCTGACTCTTTCTCTGACTCAATCCTTTCTTGCAAGTCAGCAAAAAATTTCAGTACAATTCTTTTAAAGATCCTAAGAGGTTTAATTTATGGATCAGCACAAGAACAAGATTTGTGCTCTGGTGGCTGTAAAGGACATAATGCATTCCTTTTGTTTTGATCTGAAAGTGAACCTTGGCAACATGAGAGACCAAGTAGACACTACTAGAGTAATGCAGTGTATACAGACTCGACACAGAGGCACGGTCTTTACACGCACTCCGCATCATCCACAAATACGTCTTTATGCAAATTTAAATGGGCCTAAAATATTCCTAGAGGTGTAGTGAGTGAAATCATCTCATAAACCAAACCAATCATCACATCTTGCCTTCTAACGACACAGTAGCACGAGAAACGGCTTCATCTCGCAATCCAGCTTCTGGCATCATATTGCATTTGGATATTTAAAATTCTCTTTACATTAGACTTTAATAAGCGACCCTTGCTTCTGTATTCTGTTGCACAGAAACGCATAATACAAACCCGTTCCCAAACCTTCTGCGCATTATTATACAGACACCTTTTAGCTTGTTTACGCAGCTGGTAATTTAATTATCATGACATGATATGCTTGGGAATGAATTTCAATTTGAACAGTCACCATCATTTTGGTTACATTACGCTGTTATGTAAATGTTCACATCACCTGACCTGAATATAAATGACGGTGACTGCACTGCTGTGTTGAATTAGTGTCACCGCTCAGGTTAGCTGCTCAAAAATAAAAATATCATCTCCTGCTTTTCAATGCTTAATCAATTTATAATACTTCTTCCAATAGAAATAAACACAAGTGCCAACACAATTTGGCCAGAAAAATGATCTGGATAGTTTTAATAAACTAGATTTATGATGCCTTCACCAGATGAGACGGCAACAGAGAAACCTTGACTCATTCAACGAACGCATGCCAATAGCGACTCAATGAGGCTCTTTAATTGCAAATGTCACTTTCTTACATCAGTAAATATTTCAAATGTAATGTTACATTTATATCTAATGACAGGATGACAGAAGGACATTCAGCTGCACAGGATTCAAGAGAGTGTCCTGTGGTTCAAATTGAAGTCTTTCATTGTTGAAGATGCCCAGATTTTCCCTGTACACCCGGCGCTGGCACTTTGGCTGTCTGGGAAGCTTTTTCTAAACAAAACCCCTGGCAAAAGCACAGACGAAGGGAAAAGGTGCCGACAACACGTACGGACCAGCATGATCTCTCTATAGATTTTGCAGGATCAATGCTGAACACACAAACACAATAGATGCAATTATGTGCTTTCAAAACAGTTATTAGGGTGAAACAGTCACGTCTACGATTCCCGTAGGTGTTTACCAAAGTCTGGTCGACCATCGTGGAAACAGGATAAAATCATTCTTCATCTGTTTGAATGGGGAAAGACTGCAACTTATGTAACGGTTCAACATTACATTTCGACAACATATAGAAATCTTTTAGGGCTGCAACTAACAATTATTTTGATAGTCGATGGACGATTTCGTCGATTAATTGATCCTTCGCAAAGACCCGCCCCCTTTAGTTGTATTGTCCGACAAGCCATGCGTTCTCACGCCACACATCATGTTCTCACGAAGTGAAAAATACATCCCATATACAAATACATGAATGAACATCAGAAGGAATGTTGTTTCAAGCATGAAAAGACGTGAGTACACACAATTTTTCAAGTTCAAGTTCACCAACGTTAATCTACTAACTCCCCTGACTGCTTTGTTAGACAAAATGGCGGATTCGGGGTTATGATTGGTCAGATCGCCTGTCAATCAAACGGTTTGCGAAGGCTCAATTGGATAAAAACAACCAATTTTCTTTTTAATTGATAAAACACACTATTCCAAATCCTGCCCAATGCTGTCCTTCAAACAAACATGCCAACTGAAAGCTATGAAGTAAAAAGACTTTAAATCCCTACATTAAAAATGAAAATAATAATATAGATAATAACAAACTCAGTTTCCGCCAGACCGCCCTCAATTTTCAAATTACGGAAAAAACAGAATTGGCATCGTGTCAGGAAGGCGGTCTGGTGGAAGCTACATATTTTCACACACTTGTAACTTGTTAAATATGTATATTTCTTTTACACAAAAGCATCTCTTCGCTTCAGATGGCCTTTATTAACCCTCCGGAGCCGCATGAAATATGTTTATGATGGACGTATACGAATGGAGACACTTTCTTCAGCTCATACTCGTTTGGTAGTGCATTGCGTCAGAATATGTATTAACATTTCTCCTGTTGTCTTCATCAGAAACAAGAAAGTCACATACACCTAGGATGGCTTGAGGGTGAGTAAAGCTCGATTTTCTTTTGAAAGTGAACTAATGCTTTAATATCTTCAATCATTTTGCTTCTCCAGTAAATGTAGCCTATTTTAAGAATGTTGTGCTGGAAAACAAGATCATTTTTGCGGTGTATATCATTCTAAAACCGCTCTCACATGTGTTCAGATGAAGACCGCGAGTCACTAGATCAGCCGGCTCGAGCTGTTATGGGACACACATCAAATCTAAGCAATATCTCAGAAAAGCCGAAGGTCACATTATGTTGGGACAGAGTGTTCGATGCACAAAGCGAGACAGTTTAATAACAACAGGCTCTTATTGGTCCAAACAGAATCTCAGAACGAGCGAAATGACTTTCCTCCATCTGTAATTCAGCTCACGAGTCCGGCCATGATGAATGAGCTGCTTGTAAAGGTTAGATATGAGCGTCTGTCTCTGATCGCTGTACTCCGTCAAATTAGGAAGCCCAGTTCATCATCCAGAAGTCATAAAAATGCTGCTTGAATTGACCGGCTTTTTATATTTGATGTTAGCAGGAACTAGGCTTCATACTGTTCTGTATGTTTTTTTCTGTTTGATTACATGATGATTGTTGTTTTGAGATGAGATGAGATGAGATGCTAGAGGGGTCAGTGAGTTCAATCAATCAAAACTGAAAATTGAACTCAAAACGTATTTAAGTAGAATATACACATGGATGTGTTACAAGCATTTTTTGTTCCAAGGTTCCGAGATGCAAAACGCTCGTGAAAAACTAAGCTGAACTCATTTCTCAGAAAGTCCTCCACTGCGTGTTCCAGTAGTCGTAAAAACAATTTTTATTAGTTTGTACATAGTCGTTTAGAAGGAACTAAGTTTAATTGAATTCAAAATGATCCCAATTGGGCATTATAGATAAAAGAAAAAATAAATTGAATATATTTAGCATTTTATAAACCGAATCGGCACATGATATTTATTAGTAATTTTACATTTTAAACTGATTTTCACATGCACAGGAAGCAGAAATATGAGTAATCTCTGGGCTAATGGGATTCAATAAACCTCGGGATGTCACTCAAACTCTGGAACGGAACGAAACTGCTTGTTGTGTGGCGAGAGAAAAAAAAAAATCCTGTCAAAATCCATCATGAGACACCCTGTCTAAAATGTCCAGGTGAGTCTTGCAGAAAGCTGACAGCAGGAGTCGAAGTGACAGAACAGCAGCAGAGAATCATGGGAGAAATTTCCCAACTGACTCTCAAATGTGCAGGAAGATGGAGAAAGACTCTGGGTCTTCCTAAAGTTAACACACAAGTAAAACGGATTTAAATTTGAACCTCAGTTTAAAGAACACACATCCTGTTTGGTTTTTGTTTAGTTTTTTTCCCCTATTTCATAAACTGCACATAAAATGCAAAAAATAGTAGTACTGTCAAATCATAATTATCACAATTATCATAATTACTGTATTTTACGGTGGCCGAGAGAGCTCAACGCGCTGCGAATAAGAAAACACATGCAAATAAAAAAAAACGTGATCATCAGTTTGACAACACATGTGCTGCATATCCTCACAACACATGCGAACTCAAAAAATGCGCTGCATATTCAAAAACGCGCTGCATATGCGAAAACGCGCTACATTTACAAAAAGCGCTGCAAAGAGCACAAACCACAACGGAAATGTTTCAAGGGGGACCCCAAAAAGTGACGGACCCTACTAGACAACAATTCAGACTAAAAAATATTAAAATATATTATGTAGGCATTAACTCAATGTAATGTGTTTCACTAACAGAAAAGTGTTTTAATATGTGGCATTGTTGTTAACTCATTCAACTTTAAGAGATGATAATTTAGTGGATGATTTAAAAATATTCGTTAATCATCTGTAGCGTACTAATGTGACGTAATTGTAACGGCCGCCTGAGGCGCTCGACGACCACGTCATCTGTGAGTGTGAGTTTCTAGCAAACTGAAAAACACTTTATTAAAAATAATAAATACATGAAATAATGTACAGTTGTTTATTTTTGTTTGCAGTTTTTATAGTATTTAATGATTGTGAACACATTGTGCACTCAAATGCCGTACATTATATAGGGATTAGTGAATAAGTGAAGGGTGAGTTGAACTGGTTTTGGACGCACGTCCTAGTAGGGTCCGTCACTTTTTGGGGTCCCCCTTGAAACATTTCCGTTGTGGTTTGTGCTCTTTGCAGCGCTTTTCGTAAATGTAGCGCGTTTTCGCATATGCAGCGCGTTTTTGAATATGCAGCGCGTTTTTGAGTTTGCATGTGTTGTGAGGATATGCAGCACATGTGTTGTCAAACTGATGATCACGTTTTTTTAAATTTGCATGTGTTTTCTTATTCGCAGCGCGTTGAGCTCTCTCGGCCACCGTAGTATTTTCCAGAATATAAGTCATGTTTTTTTTATGAAGCATGTTGCTACTTTTATTGCAAAGCGACTTCATACAATAACATCAGCACGCTTTAATTGGTGCAAAATGAGATGAACGTCAGATCCATTTTATTTGTAAAGTGAATTTCACACACACCGCTACTGTCAGTTTCCCTTTTCTAGGCATCAGTTTACAATAAATGATAAATATAAAAAATGTGAATGCCACTACAATTTACGATTGATTAGTACACATTCTTCATTTTTTCACCGTAGAATTTTTACAGTCTTTTACCGTTAAAATCACCATCATTTTTTGCAGTGTGCAATAAGAAAATATGACTTGGACACTGACATGCCTTATCTGTGCAGGTTTTTTTTCTCTCTCAGTAATGCAATTCTGACCAATGTGACATTCAGGTGTGATTTATTTTTCAGAGAATATGTAAGAATAGGATATAGTTTTCTGGTTTCGTGAACTTGTCACACTGGAAGGGGAAGGTCAAATAAACACTGCATCGTGGAATATGGAATATACAGTAGAAAGTAAGGCATTTATTGCTGTGTTTTCACAAATATTAAGTGAATACTGGCAGTTTTCAAAATGAAATTTCTGTCATTAATTACTCACACTTATGTCGTTTATCTTCAGAACAAAAAAATATTTTAAGTTTTTTTTTTCCAGACATGAACGCAGAAGCCCCCCCCTCCCCCTAAAAAAAAACCCACCTTGAATTTCATTAAAAATATCTTAATTTGTGTTCTGAAGATGAACGAAGGTCTTACGGGTGTAGAACGACATGAGGGCGAGTAATTCACGACAGAAATTTCATTTATGGGTGAAATAACCCTTTAAACCAAATTCTTTTACACTGTAAGTGCTAAGATCCAGTAACAACTCCCACTCCTTGAATGAACATCGAGTTGAAGAGCGTGAAGGAAACAACAAAACTATGTGGACACTGATTAACAAGTTTCCAGTGATTCCTGAGGACGAACATTGATATCACAGTAGTTTGTGGAGGGCTGTTTTCTATTCCAGTCTGATGTTGAGCCTCTGAACTCTGAGTGCATGTATAAAGAATATAAAAGTGGGGATAAAACATCTGTTTCAATAAGCTTTTTCGCTAAAATATGGGGCTGAATCCCATTAAAAGCAGAAGAGAAATCAATACAGAGCAGTGATGTTTAGTTCCCCAGGACGAGGCGTCCTCCACTGCACTTCATGGCAAACATTCAGATCTCCAGTGAAGAGTGGAAGTGACTGAAATCAGACAGGAAGCAAGACCTTCACTCATGACAGTATGCGGAGGAACGGGGGGTAAAGGCAGCGTCTCACTCCTCCCTGCTGCGACGCTCCTCTGAAGGTTATTCAGCACTGCGTACTCAAGGACAAACCTTCACCCTTCCTCTCGCTGCTGAAGTCATGTTGGAGAAAGTGCCAACAGTGATCAAGCAGACAGAAGATATGAACATACTGCACATTCATTACTCAAGATTGTATGTGTGTGAAAGTTATTCTGTGTTATAATAAACTCCTGAGCTTCATCATGACACAGAAGTTTGATTTTTAATTACTAATTAAATTTCTCCGTCTGTCTTTCTTTTCCGTCTCTCTGCATCTCATGCGACAGGTAATCCGTTCCCACCAGGAAAGCTTTAGTGTATATAAATACAGTTATTTGCATTCCCTGTAAATCCTCGTCCTGCTGATACCAGCGTGTTTCTGATTCAACAAACAGCGATGTATGATGAGGAGAGGCGGAGGTGGAGTTTCTCTATTTTGGTTCTATTTACTTAACCCACTTACACCAGAAAAGGCTTTTCTGCTCCATTGAAATCTGGGACACATTGTAGAAGAAGTGAAAATGTGAACGACCAAAACAACAGGCTAAGGAGTCTAAAACTTAGAGTCCGAATTTAAAACAGCTTTGAAGTATAGATTCTGTGACACGGTGGAATTAAAAAAACACAGCATATTTTGTGAATGCCCCTCAACGCGTGCTTTTTACAGGTGCTCGAAAGTCTGGACCGCTCAAGAGGACGTTTGACTGACATGTAACACAACCAATCACAGTTTTGTTCTGTGTCAGGTTTAGGAGTGTGAAAATGTAAATTCGATGTACCTAAAATAACAGACTGGCGTTCATCTAATAAATTATTCATTCAAGAACGTTGTGCAAGTTTACTTGAGCCGTGAACTTCACATACTTTTGAAAATCCAGCCTTTAGTTGATCCTGGAAAACGCTCACAGTTGTAAAACACGACAGCGTTTTTCCATGAGGGGGTTTGGCATCACAGCATTTGTTTCCAGTTAAAGAACGCGACACACACACACACGTCACCCGGACATCCTGGGTAAAGACCATAGACAAAATACATGAATGCCTCATTGGCCACTTTGGAACGTTGCTGCGATACGTCAACGCATCCGCCATATTGCTGAGGGCAAGACTGCACTGTAAACAAATACAAGTAAACTGGCGAGCTGCACTTTTTTTTGGATAAAAACGAAAACGGTTTACATTTATCAACCGATTTCAGTGGTTTATGATGTACGTGATGTACAAAAAGTTCCATCTCTAGTTACTTAAGACCTTAATAGTAGACTTTTAAAAAAATATTTATTTTAATAGTGAAAGTTCAGACTTATCCAAGAATAAAGCAGCCAAATACAGGACAAGAACTGTGAAGACACCCATAATGAGATAATAAATTTCCACATTAAATGAAAAAGATTTCTTATTGTGGAAAAGGCATTTTCTGTCTTTTAACCCATTTTAGCTTTTCTTGTGTTTAGAATTGACGATCATTGTGAAAATTAAGCAAATCGTCACAATACAAAAAATCACACATGCTGAAAAAACCTTCCCTTCTTATAGCTACTTCCCACAGTCTCCTCAACTCTTTGTCTCTGGGAAACCTTCAATGTGTGGGAAAAGTAAGCTAGCCAACTAACTAACGTTACAGTGATTCCTAAAAACTCAGTCACAAGTTTTTCAAACAAGTTGTCGTCTTAAAAGACGGATTTAAGAAAATAAAGTGCACATTTAAATTTCAGGAAATTTAGTTTATAAAATACGCTAAAACTATAATATAAATCATGTAAACGCATGTCTAAACTTTCACAGCTAATTAGCGTCATCGCTAGCTATTTTCTGACTGACCCCGTAGGCTAACTACCATCAACATAATTATATAATGACCAAATACAACCAGAAACAAATGTTCAGCATTACCTGTGAAAGGTTATTCCCCGAGACCTGTGTTCAATTGTGCGGCGATTTGTACAACCAAGCAGCACACGAAACAGGCATTTCTCTCAATTCCAGTTGTGTAATGGGAACGTTGCCCTGCACAATATGGCGGCGCTGTTGACGTACGATCCAGAGACCAATGGGGGTCTATGTATTTTATTATGTCTATGATTCAGCCAACGGTCTGTGGCCGTGACGTCTAAGGCGGAGACTACACTGACTGACAAACACCCTCTGGCTCCGCCTGCTGCCACAGAAGCCACGCCCCGAACTCTCCCTATTGGTTGAGCAGGAAAGAGACTTGCAGATCTGAGCGGACACTCTCATTGTTTAGATGGTGCCTGGGAAGCTCAATGTTTACACTTATGAAGGGCATCCTAATAGTAGTCCATGAACAAACTGTATATTTTAATATAAAAACACTTTAAACTTAACCTATTGTATCATAAGTAAATAAACACTGGAATTAAAATATATTCACATATATTCTCCACATTAACAAGAACAACCTAAACACAAAAGAAAAATATAAGCCAAACAAATATGAAAAGCAAGATTTTTCCTCACATAATCTTCGGTTGCCTGGAATCCTATAAAATTAATCCATTAAACAAAAAGAGTTGGTAAAAAAAATAAATCCCTAGTTGAAAGTCAAGCTGCAGTTACGTGATTATGTTCATGCAGGAGGCAGTAAGTGTTCAGCACGGTTCAAACCTACCGGCCCCAGACATCCAAAATGTCTCCCCTGACTTGTATTTCCTCCTTCCACAAATTAAAAGTCCACTGCAGTTCCTGTTGTGTTGAGGATTCATAAACAAACAGCTCCATTTAAAACTTCAAATCACTCATAAACGGTAAAATACAGGCACAGCATCATATCAAAGAAAGAGCAAAACAATGATAAAATGTACTTTCATTTCCCAGCATCCTTCAGGAAACGCTGGTGCATTTGGCAAACCCTTTCATTGAAAGTCTGACAGCAGGTTTATCAGCGCGTCGCTAATGCTTTGATCAGAACAAAAGACAAACGCTTTTATCGCTTTCACAGCAAAACAAACAAAAACAAACACTATTAGACATTTCTCACTCAACTCAGGCAATAAATAAATAAGTAAAACAAACAAACAAACAGAAGTATGTTGCATTAATGCTTCACTAGTTTTCAGACCATACAATGCAAATGTAAAAATTAAAGGTGCAATATGTAAAGATTTTGGCCACTAGAGGGCGTACAAACAAAACAACAGCATAGCTTTAATTATGGGAACTGTCGTCTTCAACTCCACCGCTGATTTAAATCAGTCAGATGGGAACCATATATCATGGATGAGGTAAAGTAGTAGTTTTATAAATGTTGCGCTTGATGACATGATTTTATTTCATTATAATGAATTAGTCGCAAGTAAAACAAGGTTCAACACTAAATTGGTTGTCATAGATGTTACTGCATTTGTCCAATTCATCATCATCATAACTCTGTGCAGTTTTGTGTTCAAAACAATCATAGTAAAAGTACTAGATAAAAGTATCACATACTGTATTAGTTTACATTGTTTATCACGTTGGGTGAAATGTAATAACGCTGTCCTTAATAAACATTACTCGTACAGAATGCAACTCATACGCAGTTTTGGCATTTGACACATTTGATGAAGGTGACACTATTTCACTAAAGCTACAGTATAAAACAAAATTACAGCCAACAGCTCATAACATGTCTTGAAGTGTTCGTAGAGAACATCACCTCACCATTTTTCACATCATATGCATAGACAAGAACAAGACATTGAAACAATAAGACTAAGAATGTAACAAGTTCTGTCAGGAAAGGAATCCAAATAGTTACTCACCGGTCTACTAAAACATGCAAGATCGGCATCTCTGTTGAAGCTTGTCGCGCAGTTCTCTCCATTTAGGGAATGCGACACCGATATTGATCCTCATTTTATTTTTCTTCTTGTACCAAAATCTTCTTGGGTCATGTGGTTGACACTCAAATTTATGGGACTCGTCTTTGTTAACAGAAGCAAACCGTAAAGAATAATTGTGTTCCATAACGACTGTGCGAAACAAGCTAGTTGCTTGACAGACGCTACAACTACTATTTCCGCATTTGTCCGTGAGACTATGTTGTCATGGTTTCTACGGCAGTAAAAGCGGAAACCGAGGGTATATGACGTCGTTGACAGGCTATTCCCGCACACGTGCCGGAGCCTTGGTTAAAAATCACAATTTTCCCAGGATTTACAAAGAGTTGGAGACATTTGATATTGGAAGTACTGAACAGAACAAAATATTGAACACTTGCCTAGTGGTTTTTGAACATTTTACTGCAAAAACATTACATATTGCACCTTTAATTTAGCTATCATTTATTCGCATACTACATTTCTGAAGTCATGATTTAGAACAAGTAAAATTGGATGAAAGGAAAGAATAGCAATAATACATTGATTAAATAACAAAAATCATTTCTTTTTACAGTTTTTAAACAATTGCCAAAACATTTCTCAACCTCCCAGCCAGCACACCGATGACTCAAACGAGTGTCACCTGGGCTGTCAGCTGCTTGATGATAAGAATATAATCATCATCATCATCATGTAGTGGCTTAAATCACTGATATTATGTCTGAGTTTTATAAGGTTGATGTTATTAATTTGTTCTGTTGTTGTGATTCAAGAGTTCCAACACAATTTACACATTTTAGACTGCTGTGTGTTTTACTCACACACTGACATCAAGAATCAGCATGTGAATTTCAACAATGGGGACACGCTTCATGCTGCAATGCATTCTGGGAGCTGTGGATGAATTTTGTGTGATGCTCCCAGAATGCATTGTGCCATGAAGTCATGTTGAGAGGTCTGTGCAGGTCTAAAACAGGAGATTAAGTGTTGTGTAACATGTTTTTAAACAGGAGGTCAAAACTTTTGTACACATTTATTTGTAAATCATTCATCTGATTAAAATACCGCCGGATCACATGCTATATAAGTGTTGAGGGATATGCATTACAAGGAACTTGGATTACTTTTTCAAGTAACTAATAAAGTAATGCATTACTTTTTCAATTTACAACAAAATATCCGAGTTACTTTTACAAATAAGTAACACCAGTTACTTTGTTTTCACATTTATTGACTGACCGCTCTCCTGTCCTCATGTAGAGAGAAATAAAGGTCAGAGGTGTTGTGTCTCTGTGAGAACATGATGGTTATTGTAGTTCTAGACTAAATGTGAATATGCATTTACTCATCTTACTTGCACAAAAGCATTCAGTATTCCTCAAAATGAATAAAACAGTGAAATACAATCTCAGAATTTTACGCAAACCTGTAATAATTAACTATATTAAAGTTACATAAATGTACTTTATGCATTTAATCTCACTTTATTAACCATTGCCTTTGCTGCCGACCTTCAATGATCTAATTCAACCATACTAATAAGCAAAACTTACTTCAGATTAGATTTAGAACTTCCTTCTCCTGTCGTTATGGAACGTGTTGTCGAGGAAGCAGAATGACGATGGCGTTGGGAACACAAAGTGTTTTAATCACAATCCAGGGAGAACATACAACAAATCACGTCTACACACGAACAGTAACTGACTGATGGAGAACACAGGGTATACACAGGAGAAGATAAGGAGTAATGAACGGGGCACAGGTGAATGACATAACTAATTACTAAACACACCTGAAAGACATGAACTAATAGCGGTGACTATGGGAACTAAGGAGAAGTGGGAAACTCAAAACAAAGAACGCATGTGACTGAGAGACAACACAGGCAGACAGATAAGCTGTGTCCGAAACCGCCCACTCGTTCACTCATTCACTAACCCCTATATAGTGCATGGCAGTTGAGCGCACTATATCAGCAAAGAGTGAACGAAAATGAGTGAGCGAATTCGGACACTGACGTTAATAGCATGCGCCAGACAATTTCGTCATTAACATTTCCTACACCCATCTGTAATATGTCCTGTTTAGCTTAATGAATTGTATATTACTGTTTATTTGTCATGTTTATTGAGAATAAAGAGAGAATAAAAACACCTGTGTCATGCTATTTGGTAAATTTATATTTAAAAATAACAGAACAAAAACACTACACTGTCACATTTGATTATAAAAAATATAATAGTAAATAAATACAATATAAACAACAGTATTCAATGTACAACAGTTCACTAACATATGAGAAAAATCGACCAAATTATCATATGATAATAAGTATATATATTATGATATAAACCTGTATCATTTCGCTTCAATATATCTTTACAAAGATGTTCTAATTAATAAAAAATGACACTTACATTTGTAGAAGTTGCCGCTTCCCGTATTGCCGTCCGCCATATTTATTTTTCTTTCGCAGTCGATCGTCTCATAGCGTTGGATTTAGGGTAACGGCGCTTTAACGAGTGTACATCGATTGTACACTCAAAATCAGAGAGGATTGTGGGTAAAAGTAGTGAACGAATGTAGGGAATGAAGTCGTTCACTCAGAATTCGGACAGCACTACAAAACGGCCGACACCCGATATAGTGCACTATATAGTGGATAGGGAGCGGTTTCGGACACAGTCATAAACAGATCCCTGACACCTGTATCCTATTCTTCTTTAATCCAGAATGGCACATTTGTTTGAGCAGCTCCCTCTACTGTACAGGAGTAAATATGCATTTGCTTCAGTCTGAGGTTTATTCATTTAACTTTTGGTGTGAAAGGGGCTTAACATTTGCAAAAAATAAAAGTTTTTTTTATTATTATTAAAAAAACAAACAAGCAAGCTCGGCTCAGGTGAGAAAATGTAACGCAAAAGTAATGTAACGCATTACTTCTTATAAAAAGTAACACTATATTGTAATGTATTACGTTTAAAACTTTCCTCAACACTGGTTACTGTAATCAATTATTCTCATGAGACCAGCAGATAATGGCACTATGTGATGATTCCAACTGTTCATCAACAAGAAACCAACATCATCTGATCACATTTCCTCTTACTGTTCTGACCATAACAAACGGTAACAGCAGTCAGAGAAAAACTAATGTTGAAGAGCCCAACTAAAGCAAAAACTGACCTCTATAGTGGTGACTTCAAAAGAAACTATTATTTTCAATGAAACATCAAAACCTCTGTTAATTCTCAATAAGAACTGTAGACGTCTGACAGAAATGAAGTCAAAATGGCTGGTAATAAGTGAATTTTTTAATCAGATCTTGGGAGATTTAACATCTTATCCTGTGGCTGTGGCTGGAAGATGTAGTTTCTGTTCTGTATCTTCAATAATGCTCAGTCATCACTCAATCACCTAATTATCTCATTAACTCCAACATGTTTCAGTGTTACATTCAACAGCCTGTAGTGTGCACACTAAGCAGTGTTCATTTCATCTGGGATAACCCATGTGGAGCCTACAAACCGAGGACCAAACACCATCAAACACAAAAAACCCTGACTCTTCTGGCAAAATCAACAATCCTGTCAAAACCATTTCACCTGTTTTCAAAATCAAACAAAGCCTTCTGTTCGTACACACATCAGGCAATATATAAACTCATTCCTTACATCAAAAAATGGAGAACATATCCAGATCATGAAGTTGTGAACGCAACTAAGGTGAATTTAGGCTGTTGTACACTGTATGTAGGCGACTGCAAGTATAGTTGGATGCCTGTATAATATATTCACCACACAGTCGTCCAAATGCAAAAGCCGAAAAGGTCAGAAAACTCAATGAAAAGCATTTTACAGTACACTCAAAAAAAAAAGTTTTGCAACTGCAAAATCAAGGTCATTGACAGATTCATTCGGAAACACAGCTGGAGATCTTTCTCTTTATATTTTAACATTATATTTTGATAGACAGGAGAACAGAGTCAGACAGTTCTTGAGCTCCAACTCAAAGCGCTTCTGCTCCGTATGGAAACACAAAGCCTCAGTGAAAACAGATCAAGCCATCGGGGCTACAGATTGATATTTTCTCATCATTACAGCTTTAAGAGAAGAACAGCGTGACGTCAGAGAGTCGCAGCTGAACGCGGATCAAGCGCGCCACCTGGTGGAAGAACATTTACAGACGCTTTTACCAACAGTCTCTTTACAGTTTTTTCAAAATGCTTACACACTGAAAGTGGTAGCCTACTTAAGGCCCACTCAGTGAAACCAATCACTCATGTACCGAATCTACAGACCAAATCTGCTACTACAAGCACATTACGTGCTTTTCACTTTAAACTTTAAACTTTTTCCAAAACTTTAAGCACAGTTCTCTACATCTCTTTGGTATGGTTGTGGCTAATCATTTTGTTTGTGTGCAGAGTTAAATACCATTTTTAGAACAGTTTAAATAGTTTTGAGTGAAGTGTTTGCTTTTGAAAGATGTGTGTGATGTTTATATAGTAGTCAAAATTGTGTGTAAGCAAATTGAAAAAAAACGTAATAGGGCTGAATGTGTGATGAGGGGATGTGAATCAGTGAGCTTTTTGTTTCTGTAGTCTACAAAACACAAGAGGACAAACTGGCTTTTCTTTAATATGATTTATTGTTGTTGAAAAAAACAGTAAATACTGGTTAGGAATGTTTTGAAGCATGGAGGCTGGTTTGAGCTGGTTTATGCTGGTCCTGAACTGGTCATGAGCTGGTTTGAGCTGGTTTATGTTGGTCCTGAACTGGAGCTAGTTTCTTAGGACCAGCTCATGACCAGCTAAGGACCAGCATAAACCAGCTTCCATGCTTCAAAATATACCATAGCAGCATATGCTAGTTTATTTCAGCAGGGTTGTTTGTTATTATTTGACTGTCTCTATTCACTCTGCCGTCACTGATGTAATTGGCCGGGTTTTCTCTGCATTAGAGCAGTTTTGGAAGGTCTGGTGCTGAATGAATCTGTGAATCTGTTGAACAAAAGATTCAATGATATATTCATAAGATGTGTCCCAATTCTGTCACCAATCCTGTGGCAGCTGATCTCAAGATTTTTACCTACAGAGCGACATGATGACACTGCTGTATGTGGACTGATGAACCAGATCGCTTATAAGCCATATTCCGCTTGAATTGAACTGGACCCACAGGATGATGAATTGCAATGTTGGAGGGATTTAGTATGTAGGATTTTTATATATATAAATATGTTGTTCATACTTATTGTTCAGTGGTTCAAAACATATCTGCATATAGTACCACAAGATGTTTTCAGATAACGGTGATGATAAATAACCTGCAATAACCCATAAAAACAAATACCAAATAATATCAATACTAATTAGCATGTATCATAAAGTTCACAGTTTTTTGGTACAGTACATTTTAAGTATGCTTAGGTCCACTGATAAAAGTAAAGTATAGAAAAAGTCTTGGGGTTTGCACCCAATAATAAAAATAGCCCAATAGTTAAAAGATTTTCACAACTTTATTACTTTGGATTTAAATCTGACATAAAAAGAAAAATTAAAACAAATCTTTATCTGATGATGTTTGGGATTCAGGCTATTGCAAGAAAATGTATACTGAAATAGTGAATGAGTTGTATTATATACCAATTGTCTTCAGACATAAAAAAAACAAACTATATATGTTATTACAATGCTATCCTTTGGCTAAGTGTGTGAATTTTTAACATTTTATCTGCCCAGTGACAGCAGAAGAAAGTTATCTGACACCAGTGTTAATTAATGAGTCATTGACGAATAAACAAATATGCTGTTTTATTAATAATACTTTATTAATTACTATTTTACTTTACTATTATTATACTGTAATTTTTTTATTTAAATTAATATGAAACATTTAAGTCCATTTGCTCTGCAAGCTGCCCGGCTCCGACTGTTGGACCTCGTCTTAATATTCCAAACTTTGCTTGTTTGGGGCGGGGAGACTGGTCAGAAGCTTCTGTGCTCCATGGAGACACACTCTTCCTCTGAATGGGCATGGGTGCTCCCAGGGGGGAAGAGATGGGGGCTCTCAGGGGGGAATAGATGGGTGCTCCCAGGGGGGAAGAGATGGGGGCTCTCAGGGGGGAATAGATGGGTGCTCCCAGGGGGGAAGAGATGGGGGCTCTCAGGGGGGAATAGATGGGGGCTCTCAGGGGGGAAGAGATGGGGGCTCTCAGGGGGGAAGAGATGGGGGCTCTCAGGGGGGAATAGATGGGTGCTGCCTCAAGAAAAGCTTGTGGCTTCTGCTGCAGCAGCTCCCGTCTCAACGGCTCAGGGATCTTTAGTCTTTGCCGCTTTGAGATCTTGTCCGGCATGGGTGCTGCCTCAACAAAAGCTTGTGGCTTCTGCTGCAGCAGCTCCCGCCTCAACGGCTCAGGGATCTTTAGTCTTTGCCGCTTTGAGATCTTGTCCGGCATCGGTGCTGCCTCAAGAAAAGCTTGTGGTGCTCTCTGTGGAGACCCAACAGGCACAGGTGTTCCCTGAGTCTTCTGCCTCCACTGCTTCGTGGTCTTCACTGTTGCATGTGAGAAACCTGGATCCTTGGACTCAGCCTTCTCTGATGCATCCCTAAAGACTGGAAATGAGGTGAGGTTTCCCCCCTGAGTTTTCTCAGACCCAGCTGGCACAGCTGCTCTCTGTCGCTTTTTCTTTCTCTGCTTTCTCTGCGGCTCCTCCATTGTCTTCATTGTTACATCTGAGGAGGTTGAGGCCTTCTCAGATGAATCACTGAAGATCAGGGATGAGGTGAGGTCCCCCTTCTCAGAACTGGCAGGCACAGGTGCTCCGTGTTTGGACCTAGCAGAGATAGGTGCTCCCTGTGTGGACCTGGCACAAATGTGAGCTCCCTGAATTGTTTTCTGCCTCCACTGCTTTGTGGTCTTCGGTGTTACGTCTGAGAAGCCTGAGTTCAGGGCCTTCTCAGATGAATTGGCAGACACAGGTGCTCCCTGTTTGGGTCTTTCAGAATAGGTAGCTCCCTGCATTACCTTCTGCCTCCACTGCTGTCTGGTCTTCAGTGTAGCATCATGCTGGGACCTTCTCTGAGCCTTCTCAGATGCAGGGATGTCTCTGAAGACCAGGGATGTGGGACATGAAGTTTTTCCTGCCTCCATTGTTTCCCCCCACTGGCCTGAGATGAGGTCCTCATACTCAGGCTCCTCGGAAATGGGGTGTGAAACCTCCATTATTGCCCACCAGCGCCCCGCAGCAAGGGCCATGGTGAGCTCCTCTGAGAGTTCGGTAGATGACATCTTCTCTGCACTCTCAGGAAAAATGGTGGACATGGTTGACATGTTCATAATGATGTTGGATGTGATGGTTAAAGATGATGTAGAAATGACTTTTTGCTATCAATAACTGTGAAACACTCTGAAAGAAAGAAAAAGGGAAGAGATGAGTAAACATACAAATGTTATTGACTACAGGCCAATTAGCTTTCTGTATCACTTCAATGTGTTATCAGATCTGCAATTGAAATATAAATTATTAAGTTATATATTAAAACATATGCATGCCTATTTATTTATCTAAATGTATTGTAAATCGAGACAATAACATTCCACTGTTTAAACAGAGTCTTCTCAGAGTAATGAAAAGATTAAAATTCACATCCCCGATCCCGGAGAAAGAAGCATGTACTCACAATAACTCGCCGACTCGCTACAAAAGGTATGAAGGCTCCGCACCTGCTTTTATACTCACCGACCCTCCGATGGAATGCGGCGCTCATTATGACGTAGCTAATAGAACAGTGAGTGATTAGAGACCTGGACTGTTTCGTCATTTTAAAACTGAACATGCAATACTAATACAAAGAGTGACTAAGCATTTTAATTAATGATTGTTCATACGCAAACTAGCGCTTTTAAATATTTATATTATATTTAACTTTTGCAGCTGGTTCATAAACGGGAGAAAGTGGATTATAGTGGCATACGTTTTTAAGCATATAACAGACCACTCAACCAAATTTAGCCAATGGATATTCCAATAAAATCATATTTCACCAAAAGATGCACGCGCATATTCACTATTTCCTATGTAAGCGCGCGGCAAGCGCGCTCAAAATGGAAGCAACGCGGCCGCGCTTTCCACGCTTTTTTAGGCGCGATATGTGAACGGCCCCTAATGAAGGCTGCCCGGAGTTGGCGGATTCGCCCGCGTCCCTCAAATCCGGTGTGTGGGAACATTTTGGATTTCATGTTACTTACGATGACAACGGAAATAAAACAGTAGTTAGAACTGCGACTGTGTGCAAGCATTGAGCAAAATGCATTCAATATGCTAATGAAAACACTTTTAATATGACTTCATTTGAGAAAACATCACGCCAATGTGTCGAGAAGCACAAACAGGAGAGAGCCGGTTAGGAAACAACTTCTACTGTCCGCAGCATTTAAGCAACCTCTCAGTGATAACTAAAGCATTATGGATGTTTATATTATTACATTATATTATATATTTATGTTTAAAGTATTTTGACTTGTTTAAAAGACAGAGCTTTTAGAGTTCCTCTCTTTGTCTTTTAAAATATATATTTTTTGTAAGAGCTACACTGAAGTTGGCAGTTTGATAAATGCAAGTTAATTTCAATCATTGTGTGCTAAAAAGGCACAAATTCCTGTAGAGATAACAATACACATGCTCTTTTTTTGCCAAACAAACAAAAAGCATGTCATCATCAATGTCTTCTCTCTTGCTGTATCAAAATCTCACCCAGCTTTTACTCAGAGATGGTCCCAATAATGTGCTTAAAGTCAAGTCAAATTCAGATAGTGCATGATTACATTACAAAAATGTTAATACTGTATCCTAAATTGTGAATAATTAAGCTAATAAGCTATATATTATATGCTGAAGGAAATTTCTGGAGTGTTAAAGATTAAAAGAAAAAATTACAACAAGAACCGTACAGAACCGAAAACCGTGAACCGAAAACCGTGATACGAACCGAACCATTGGTTTTGTGAACCGTGCCACCCCTAATATGTACTGTATATTTATTATCCTGTTGATGTGATATTTTACAGCGTTTTTCAGCTTTTTATATTGATCAAAAATGCAGCCGGTATTATTATTTGCTCTTTTGGTCATTGGTGTGTGAAGTCAGCTTAACTTCTACTGGGCTTTATTCAAACAAAACTTGGGAAAAATACACTGTATGACAAATCTCAACTGCCTGATTGTTTAAATTGTCTAAAAATGTAAAATGTAATGATATTACCGTCCAACTCTAATCTGATAAATGCAACTATAAGGCGTGAGGATAAACATTAACCTCATGATTCACAGAGCTGTGCAATACAAGCATTTGTGGTTAAAAAAGTATATATATATATTCCTCGTCTGGGATCGTGTGTAACTTTTAATTCTGGAGTGAACTAATGAGGATCGGTCTCACGTGTCCAAACACAACATAGTTTTACTTCTCTTAACAACTTTATTGACATTACATACAAAAATAGAAACAGAGAGCAAGAATATATAAATAAGCTCTAAACATTATAGATTATTCTGACATGGAGAAATACAGACGGCAAACTTTACATTCATGGGGTGAAACTGGAAATCCTGGAGTCAAACTTCTGTTTGCTTGAATGATCTAAAAATCATAAACTACAGAAATAAATACAGAAGTAGTTTGGAGTGATTTGTTGAGGTAGATTCAGTTCTTCGGCCTCGACTCGCTTCAGGACCTTCTGTGTCGTTTCTCAGCCGTTTTCCATAAGTGCAGAAGCTTATTATTGACAAGAACAACATCTACATCTACTGAGTGACACAAGAAACAGAACATCTAAACATCCTTGAATCAAGATGCAAGTAAAATGAATGAAGATATTAAGTCTTGATTTCTAAAAAATGTAGCAAAGTTTGTGCTTAAAACAAAAAACAATTATCAGCCAATGTCAGAAAAATAAACTTCCTTCCAAGAGAAAACAAGATTATTTTTCTGACAGGGTTTTTAAAACACTGCAGGTTCATGAAGTATTCTTGAGAAACGATGAGAAACCTGTTCCCACCAACACCTCATCAAATCTCCACGGAAACCACCCACTGGTTGCCATGGCAATATGCCATACTGGGTTACTAGAGTAAGTCACGGACTTCAGTTAGCTCATGGATCTATGTGAGACACACCAGCGTTTCACGACCTGTTGTAAGACATGATGAGCGTCTAATGGATGCCGGCGTACAGACAGTGATGGAGTTGATGCAACTCAGTGTCGGTGTGTGTCGCGCTGATGAACGGCTCCACAGGGAGGCCGCCGGGAGCCGCCGGGAGCCCGTTCCACACGCAGTCCGTGTCTTTGGCCGAGGCCGCGTCCAGATCGTGCAGGATACTGTCGATGACTCTCTCGTCCAGCAGCGGCTCAGGCGGCCAGCAGAGGGCGCCATCGGGCTGCGTGTGGCGACTGAAGCTGCTGGCCAGAGAGCGGATCTGATGGGCCAGCGTTCCGATCTCCACCTGCTCCGTCTGGCTGAAAAGGAAGCGCCCGTCTGCCGAAGGCGAGGGCTCTGGCGTCAGCAGACTCGACACGCCGTCCTGCGCAAACATGAAGTCCTCCTGGTGCAGGACGCAGTCCGACGGACCCTCGATCGCGTCCAGCGCAAGCTGGTACACGGGGACGCGGTGAGCGTCGGGCAGACAGACGGGAGGAGGAGCGTCAGGGTACGGCTGAGACACAGGGAACGCTTCAGACAGGCAGAAGCGTGAGCCGCACACCAGCGCCTCAAAAGAGCCGTACCCTTCAGGCAGGAAGTCGGAGGAGTGAGAGGAAGTGGGGCTGTAGGGCGGCGTGGAGAAGAAGCTTCTGATCTGCACATCGCCCGTCTCTGAGCTCCTCCTGCTTCTGCTCCGCGTCTCTCCTGCCGTCTCCGGCGAGCGGACGGGACCTTGAGACACCGGAGCGCCGCAGACGGATGAAGACGCGCTGCCGTACAGCTTGTCTTTGAGATAGACGGCCTCCGTTTCACTGCAGACGAGAAAAAAGCGGGAGAAAATCAGTCATGTGTGACACACATTTCACATGCAGTATGAGCTAAAGAGTCAAGCAGAAAGAAATCAGTCGAGCGCAGATGAAGATGTTCACCTGATGACGTGGTTCGTGCAGGCGATCGATTCTTTGGCTGCTTCCGTAGCTGCGCAAACGTAGAGCCAGATCCACGACAGATCCTTCCGCTGCAGTCTGAGCAGCATGTCTGCGTTTGCGTCGCCTTCATCTCGTACTGCAGAACAAGAAGTGTGTGTGTTAGTGCAACAATATGAGGAGATCATGCTCACACAACGGGTCAAAAGTTGTTTTAATATTTCTGAAAGAGTCTCTTCTGCTCATCAAGACTTGTATTTACTTGATCAAAAAAACAGTAAAAATTGTGAAATATTATTACAATTTAAAATAGCCGTTTTCTGTAAAATGTCATTTATTCCTGTGATCAAAGCTGAATTTTCAGCATCATTTCTTCAGTGTCACATGATTCTTCAGAAATCATTCTAATATGATGATTTTCTGCTCAAGAAACATTTATGATTATTATCAATGTTGAAAACAGCTTCAGATTTTTGTGGAAACTGTGATACATTTTATTTTTCAGGATTCTTTGATGAATAGAAAGTTCAAAAGAACAGCTTTTATTTGAAATAGAATCTTTTGTAAGATTATAAATGTCTTTACTGTCACTTTTGTAACCTTGATGAATAAAAGTGTTCATTTCTTTCAAAGATGTGTGTTCGTGTCGACTCACTGAGTGTCGTGTGGCAGCGGGCGGCGAGCGTGAGGTCATCAGGGTGCAGGAGGTCGTACCACGATCGACCAATCAGCTCCTCTGCTGAGAAACCCAGGTGGAACAAAACACTGTGGAAACATGATCCATCATTCAACAAACTAAATCACTCATGTCAGAATAATGACTGAAGATATTAAAGGGTTAGTTCACCAAAAAGTGAAATTTCTGTCATTAATTACTCGTTCCAAATCCGCAAGACCTTCGTTCATCTTCGGAACACAAATTCAGATATTTTTGATCAAATCTGAGAGGGTTTTTTTTTTTATCTCCCTTAGAAAGCAACAAAATGACCACATTCAAGGTCCAGAGAAGTAGTAAAAGCATGGTTAAAATAGACAACATGACCAAAGTGGTTAAAACTTAATGCTACGAAGAGACAAGAATACTTTTAGTGTGCAAAAACAACAAATTTATTCAACAATTTCCTCTCTAACCAGTCATTCTCTTACACAGTTTACGTTGAAGGCACATTGCAGAGCTTTAGTGTTCTACGTCTGAACGCCGGCTCAGTGTAAAAAACGTATTCTTGTTGCTGAGAACTGTTGAACCACTGCGATCACGTGGACTATCTTTATTACTGTTCTGGACCTTGAATGTGGTAATATCATTGCTTTCTATGGGAGAAAAAAAAAACTCTCAGATTTCATCACAAATATCTTAATTTGTGTTCTGAAGACGAACAAATGTCTTACAGGTGTAGAACGACATGAGGTTGAGGAATTAATGACAGAATTTTTTTTTTGGGTGAACTAACCCTTTAAGTCTTGTTTTCTGAAAAAGTAATGCGTGTTAAGTGTGTAAAGTCAAAATTAAGTAAATTCATTCATTATTTTTCTGACACCATTGTCAGATATTTGTTCTTGTTTTAAGCACAAACTCACTTCATTTAGATCATTTTTCAGTAAACAAGACTTAATATCTTTTCTACTCCAGTAAAAGTATCTTGATTTAAGAATGTTTAGATATTTGTACTGGAAAACAAGACAAAAACACTGAGGAAGAATTCATAGATCACCTCAACTTGGGAAAGATAGCCGGTGTTTACCTGTAGGAGGCGTGAGTGAGGCTCATGTCGGGCCGGTGGAGCGTGCGGAAGGAGCTGGAGGCGTGGAGGAGCTGGCGGTCCCGCAGTCTGTCAGCCGTGGGCGTACAGAGCGCCACAAACAGAGAGGAGCTCTGGAAGCGTCCCTTCACCAGCATGGAGCAGCAGCTGCCGTACTGGAGCCGGAAGGCTTTGGAGGTGAACATACGGCACACGAAACTCCTCTCTGAGACACAGAGAGAGGACATCAGAACCTGATCCGGCCACAACACCACATGCAGAAGAAAGCTGGGCTGTCGAGCAACACGCACCTGCAGAGACGTCCGGATCTCTCAAAACGAGCTTCAGCGCTTCTGCATCGCGACTGTCCATCATATCATAGAAAGTGTCTCCCTGAAGGACATCGACCTGCAAAACAACACAAAACGCTTAAACACACTCAATATAATCTCTGAATATTGAGCGGAAAAATGTGTCAAGTCAGCTTTATTTCTAGAGCGCTTTGATAAACAGTAATAAACAGAAAAATAACAAAATCAATAATGCAAACTTCATCAAATATGAGACAAACACAGAAGAAAACAGTGTCACTACTCAGATCAATTCACATACACATGAAACGGAAAAAGAAACGGATCGTTTTAACTCACCATTGACAAGCCGAGATATTCTGCCACGTTTTCAGACACGTACACCAGTTTTCCGTCTTTGGTCAAAGCAACAATGAATCCAGGCAAGGCCTGCAGAAAGCTCTCGTTCAGAGGAGAAACACCGCTGCCGTCCTCATGAGCACCTTGATCAAGCAAAGAGCATTTAGATTGAGATCTGACTGAGACGGAAGGACGCGTGTCTTCAGGAGACTGTCTTTACCTGGGAGCAGCACAGTCTTCCTGATGAAGGTACAGATGAGCGACATGGAGTGCAGGTACGACAGACGCTCCTGCTCTTCAGCGCCGATGGGCAGCAGCGCCCGCATAGTCCGGATCTCGGCATTGATGTGGTCTCGCCGGGCTTTGGACGCCCCTTTAGTGGACCTGCATCAGACCATGAAGACAGACAGACAGACGGTCAGACAAAATCTGCAACCAACACAGTTTCTCATACATTATCAGAGCCTCAGAAGAACCAATACAATCAGTTGTGGCGAAAACATGCATTGCTTTTCTTCCCCCCTCTGATTAACTTATAGATTTCAGCATTTATTATTTAGAAGGATCTCTACTAATCCTGTCTGAGTGCGAGTGTAGACGTCTGACACTGTGTGAGAGAGACACAAGCTTTCATAGAGTCTCAGTGAAAGAGAACTGCTGAGATCTGATGACACACACACACCTAAAGCTCACTGTGTTACAGTACAGCAAACACACCCAGCTAACAGGGAACGTTCTGGCAAGGTTCTCTCAAAGTTCTTTCAGTAACGTTAATAGAACGTTCGTTCAGTTATTTCGTCTATAATGCTCTAACAGCAGCACAAAACATTATTTATACAATATATCAACACAATATATCGTTCATGGAAGTTTTTCTGAAACATATTGGTAGGACGTTCATCTAATTTTTTTTTTTTTTTTTATAAATGTTACTCAGAAGTAACGTTCCCGTAATATTTGCAAAATGCTAACATTGAACATCCCGTTAATGTTTTCTCTAACGATAATATAACCAAGAAAAAAACGTATTTAACATTGAGAAATTACCTTCAAAACTTTCTTAGAACAAACTGCTGACGTCAGTTATGTGAGATGCATTTT
Organism: Zacco platypus; assembly: GCA_038088235.1. Lineage (NCBI taxonomy): Eukaryota > Metazoa > Chordata > Actinopteri > Cypriniformes > Xenocyprididae > Zacco > Zacco platypus. Next base: position 4,136,594 of record CM076078.1, on the reverse strand, counting down.
CGACGACTTTACGCAGCATAATAAACGCATAATAACGGCGCTGTGCGCGTGCGGGAGACCGGGCGCGAGCACGCGCGGAACTCCTCACCGGTTTGACTGACCTGAAGCGTTTAGACGCGCGGAGGCTCCGTCTGATGCTCGTGTCGCAGCTGACTCTCATCCTCACTGAGATCTGAAGCAAAACCAAAAAAAAAAAAGCCCATGTTAAACAGCTGTAAAAGAATTCGCGTTCATTTATTGACGTTGAAAAAAAAAACGTATGAACCGCGTCATTTCGATGACAGGTCAGTATTAGTATAGTTAGGGTTAGTTGGTGGAAGTTGAGCTGCTGCCTCACCTCTGACCACTGTGTGTGTGCGTGCGTGTGTGTGTGTGTGTGATGATCCGCGAGTCCCTCGTGTCTTTTATAGTCTCGAGCTCAACCTGAGACCTGGGGAAGAAAAAACACTCGTGACGACACGAGGAGTGACCAGATATTTATAGCGCGAGTGTAAAAATAACTAGTGACATCATCACAACAAACACACACACACACACACACACACTGAGAGAGAGAATTATTATTAAGGGTTAGTTATTCCATTTGATCAGATAACATTTCATTAATTTCATCAGGTTTCAACACCTCCAAGCTTCATCCAGAGTGTAGTTTTGTGTGATTTAAAGAGTTAATTCACCCAAAAATGACATTTCAGGCATTAATTACTCACTTGTGTGTCGTTCCACAGATCTTCGTTCATCTTCAGAACACACATTAAAATGCTTTTTTTTTTTTGTGACATCGTTAAAATAGTCAATATGACTACAGCGGTTCAACCTTAACCCTTTCATGCGATCACACGATCAGTCACGTGATCAACTGCCAAATTTAAACGTTCTTGCGCGCGTTGGCTCGCGCTGAGCCAGCGCGGTCAATAAATCACAAATATGCATAATGTTTATTAGGTTCTTTTCAGACATTTAAATGCACATAATACTAACAAAACAATACATCTAGAGTTTGTAAAATACACACTAATCTATGGGAGAGGCAATAACCATCTTTCCATAATAATTCGACGACACGTTTTATTCATATCAGATGCACATTGTGTAAGTAACTTTAAAATTTACTCCATTCCTCTCTCAGTTCACCGGCTCACTTACTTTCATGTATTTCGGGAGAAGTGGATGAATTCACGTGTTGTAAATCCAACAGATGCGGTGCAAACTAACATGGCGGCGCCCGTCGCGCGTATAGCTCAACTAACGCGATCATTATAAAGGTGTTTAAACCGCAAAACACATCCACATGCACATATTTGACAATCGGAATATCATATATTTCATGCTATAGTTCACAAATTCGTGAATATTTTGAATAAAAAAGGTAAAATGAAATAAAAGCAGATCATCAGTCATATAGCGCTGTGTAGCTGCGGTGTGTCACGTGACAAGCAACGACGTGTCACGATGGAAACAGTGAAATAAATAAAAATAACATTTTTAATATTTATTTTTATAAAATAATTATAAATAACGGTCGCCTTGAAATCCTTTAATTTCATACAACTTTGTAAATGGTTATAGACTTTTTATAAACTTTTTGACTTGCACAACAAACTCGAGCATTACAACTGAAAACAATATATTATAAATCAAAATATCTAACGTTTGAAATCATCTGACTGGATAGAATCACAAAATCACAAAAAATCAAGAGTCTGTCCATCAAACATTAGGTGATTTTCAACATCTGCAGACTGACTTTCTGCAAATCGGGATAAATCTGTTCTTCATTCCTGCCTTTTGTGTCAATATGATTTGCAGAATCTCCAGTGTGGACCCTGAAGAAGAAGCCCAGATGAAGACGTCTGTGATGGAGCGTCTCGATGCCTTCGCTTCTGTCGGTTTGGATTGAGTGTGCATTGCTCGAGGGCTAGATCGAGCCTAAGCAAACTTCAGATCGTCTTATATGAAAGTCTGTGGAGGGTCGTCAGAATAAAGAGTGTCTGCGGAGTTTCCCGTCTGCAGCGCCGCCGCACTTAAAGATAACACAGGACTTTATAGCAGCAGCTACTGACAGACATGAACACACTGTTCACCAACGTCTGAGGTCTTCATATGCAGTTCTGCCTTCAGATCGATCTGGAGAGCATCAATATCGTCAATGGACCGATCGTTCGCAAACATCGACACACCGAAGCGAATGTGACGACGGATATCAGAAGCCGATTCATCGGTTTATGGTTAGACGAATCACACGTATCTGCCAGTGGAGTCAAGTTTATTTTCTGACCCCACTGGCAGATATTTTTCTTGTTTTAAGCGTAAACTCATTTTGAGACATTTTTCATTAATCAAGACAAAATTGTTCACTCAAAATGTCTCACCCTCATGTCGTTCCAATCCCGTAAGACATTCGTTCATCCTCTGAGCACAAATTCAGATATTTTTGATGAAATCCAAGAGGTTTCTTTTATCTTCCACAGAGAGCAATGTAATTACCACATTCAAGGTCCAGAAAGGTATTAAAGACATCGTTGAAATAGTCAAACGTGACTTCAGTGGTTCAACCTTAATGTTATGAAGTGACGAGAATACTCCAAAAATAACGACTTTATTCAACAGTTTCTTCTCTACCCTGTCATTCTATCCTCAGTTGACGCAGTGCAGCGTTTACATTGGAACGCACAAAAAGTATTCACGTCACTACGTTAAAACCGGATTGGTGACACATCCAACCAAGCTGTATTCATGTTACCGTAACCCTTGAACCGTTTGCGCTATTGTAATAATTCTAATTGCTACAGACAGTAGACAACATGGGCTTTTCAAGATGTGGGTTATTATGGTAATTTCGTGGCTTCCATCAGCGAATGGCAGCCACTTTCGGGGAGAGCAGGTGGAAGGAGGATTTGAACGGAGAGATATGGATCGTGGCTGTTTAGGGTGTTTTGAATCGCATAAATAATAGAAGAAACAAACAAAAACATGGCGAAGGAGTACACAGGCGATTGGGATGATTTTTGATAAGACTTGGGAGGAGGCTAAGCGAGGCTTTTTGGTTTGTGTTCCTGTATAATGTGTCCGTGCGGGAAATGAAGGCATGGATATATGCGTGCATACGTAGTATATGTAAACGTGTATGAAAATCATTTCTCCTGATTGAAAACTGCAACCTAGTGTCACAAAAAGACTTCAAAAGTGTTAGATTCCTACAATCATCATTTTTTACATTCTATTTACAAACTCACCATACATATTAATGGTCAATAATTGCAATTTATTGAAAATCATTTGTTTTCTGAAAAAAATTACACCTTGCACTTGAAGATAGCAGATTATGTGACAATTTTATAATAAAAAAAAAACATAATATGTGAAAACAGGCTATTTTAACTTTAGGTTCTAAAGGGTTAACAATTTCTTTGCTACTTTTCTGGACCTTGAATGTGGTAACTGCGTTGCTTTCTATGGGAGATGATAAAACCTCTCAGATTTCATCAAAAATTAATGACAGAAATTTCAGTTTTGGGTGAACTAACCCTTTAATATCTTCAGTCATTTTTCTTCTCCAGTTAACCCTTGTGCATTGTTCAAATTCAGCCATGATTTTAACTGCTTTAAAAATGTATGAGATAAATATTTTTTTCAATTTTTTTTTGCTTAAATATATTAATCAACCTCAGTCCTGATCAAAACTACTAAATTAAAAAAAAAATTCAGGATTTTAACTCTTTAAAATGTTAAAATCTGATGCTGCACAAAAACTAACAACGCATCAAAGCCAATGTTGTTTCTAATCTTTGACACGTTTTTTTCCCAAATCAGTGACATCATTTATGAATTTGGCAATTAAAGAGTTAAAATCCTGATTTTTTTTTTTAAATTGAGTAGTTTTGATCAGGACTGAGGTTGATTAATAGATTTAAGCAAAAAAAATTTGAAAAAAATATTTATCTGATACATTTTTAAAGCAGTTAAAATCGTGGCCCACAGAGTACTGTTGAGTTTTTGAAAATTTTCAAAGCATTTTCCCAAAATATGTGTCAAAATAAGATTTGTCACCAAAAATCATTCCATTTGCTGAAACACGGAGAAAGTTATGGCCAAATTAAGACTCAAAAATTCCCCATAGTGGATGAAAACATTCCGAACAGCACATAAGGGTTAATATCTTGATTTAAGAATGCTTAGATATTTATGCTGGAAAACAAGACAAACATACTGAGGAAGATGTTGATGGTCAGAACGCACTTCATGTGCTGAAGCAAATGTAACAACGGAAATCAGAAACTCGTTCTGTCTTTATTACAATGAGTTCCTTTCCATTTAACGTCAGACAAATTATAAATGAAAGAAAACCAGCTTTCTATATGCTACGACACATGGCAACAAATCAAATCTGTCTTTTCTTTATTTGGGAAAGATTCACTGATCTGACTGGTCTAATGAGCTGTCGGAGGTTTAGGAGAATCATCTTCAGGTGATTCATCACAGTTTGCTCAGAGCTGAAGAGCGTTTGACTCCATCGAGCGCCGCAGGTCAAAACAACCATGGGCTCATGACACGACATGAGTTTTAATGCTGTATTTGGGTCTGGAGAAGCTCGTCCCCAGAGAGAGTGACGATTGAGCTCACAGACGTCCAACACACAATCTGCGGCCATTAGCGCTGAGCTGAAGGCACAAGTTTAAGGTTCCTGTGAAAACGAGGAGGCAAACAGGTGGGTTTCGTCCGATCACAATTCCTCGAGCAGTTAACCTTTAGCTTTCACAACCTTTGCTCAATAGAAACCCATTAAGGTCACGTCCACTGAGAGATCGGCCAAATCAATCAAGCTTCATACGAGAAACGACGCTGCAGCTTCGAAAGCAGAGAGACGTTAAGACTTAAGACTGGTTAACTTCAAGAAAGAAGGTTGCGAGCATCACAACGTGGACATCAGAGGAATGGATCTGGAATGAAGCCGTACAGGGAGAAACTTTCAGAATAATATTGCAAAAAGGCCAAACTAAAACGATGTGGATTAATAAAGAAATGTCATACATGCTCAAAATTGTGTTCGAATCTGTAGGCGTTACAAATTCTTAATGTGCTTTTTATATTGGCGCACGTCTGTGTATTCCAGTAAATTTAAGCAGACAATAAGCAAAATTATCATCAATTTTATTGTTTAGGAAATTCAAAAGATTCCATTTAAAACCCGTTTACAACATTGACCGAGTCGTAACTTGTGGAAAAGATTCATCCGCCACCCAGGAATCATGTGTCGTTTCCAAACATCAACAGCATTTACACCGATCAGAACATACAGAATGTAAAAGCTTCTCTTTAGTCTCTTCCTCTCCTTCACTCATATATAAAACATATCTATTTTAGCATGTTAGCAAGACCATCGTGGATAAGGATCACTCTATTTCAAGCAGCACGTGACTAAACCATCATCGCTTTCTTCCCTTGACCGTCAGTCTCTATCAGCTACATATCATCATGAAAATGCACTTGACTTCATTTTGGGACTTCATTTTTCATCACTTTTTGAAGGTTCGTTGATGCAGTTCGTTTGCACAATATTCATTATGACAGTTTGATGTCAGATATTCACAATAACACAATAAAATCTCTAATAAAGCATATTTCAAATCCGGTCGGAGCAGAAGCCATTACAACTCTGGGCTCTTCGAATCCAGACCTTCTGAAGATCTGAAGTGGCCACAAGAACATCAGGCACTGGATGAGACGCCAGAAACGTCCCGCGGGACTCGAAAGACGCACCGACACCGACGTGGCGTCTACATGTGCTTCAGCTTCAGCTTTGGCACCATCGATATCTATCAATACCAATATCCTGTAATCGAACAGTGAAGATTGAGATGAAATATAAACCGCAGTAATGGATCTGATTTTTAAGATGTTTGCAAATCCAGACTGGCATGAGGACGTAAGACGTGAACTGGAAGGAATTCAACATGAGCGTCAGATTCACATTCAGCCCCGTTTGCCGGAAAACACTTGAGGCCGTTTATTAGATGGTGCCGATTTGATCCGATGTGATTGAGTAAATGAGAAAACATACTCTAATCTTTCACAACATCATTTCTTTGTGCACTCTATTTGAGATCTAAAGATGGAGAGTTTTTATGCCGGATCCTGAAGGACGAACGCATGCAGAGGGAATCTTTTCCTTTCTATTGATTGTTGAGTCAAGTTTTATTGTCAGAAGCACTGTGGGAAAAGAGAAAACCACTCCAGCTCAAAGGAGGGTAACGCAACATAGGTCCAATGGTTTTTGTCTCCTCTTCACTGCCTTCGATATGTGAGAGCACGTGTGCGGAGCGTAACGAAAGTCTTGCATATAAACCAGCAATCTGAACACACAAGCAGAGAAATGACAGATTACAGGTTAAATGACCTTCATTTCACTCCAGATTCTCATTAAAACACTGTAACACTGATGAATAATTGGACTGATTTAAAAGCGTGAAGGTCCGTTTCTCCTCAGAAGTTCAACGGTGGCAGAATCAAACTAGGAAAGTGCCGCTCGTTCGCAGGGAAAAGGCCTTGGCCCGCAAATAGGTCTAATGGAGAAACTTCAATCCGGAATTCCAAACGGGTGAAAAGCAGCTGATCACTGGAGCGGGCCGTTCTGAGGATGGTTCCGACGACTCAGCCGTGAGAGGAGAATATGGGCCGGCTGATGTTGCTGTTGGTGGTCATGGCCGTCAGCTCCCACCTGAAGAACAGCAGACACAAACACGCACGTCACACTGGATCAAATCACCGTTTCAATCAGTCACACTGTGCGCAGTCATGTTAAAGGGATTTGCACAATCAAACTAACACAAACATGCTGGTTCCCTGCAGGAGGGCGGATGTGTGCCGGCTGCGGCGGGAGGGGCTTTCGTTAGACTCATTAAGATAAGACGCCACTTCACCATTTGTATTCTCCATCACTATCAGACCGTGCGTCTCCTCCACACACTTACCAGCCTCCAGTCAATATCTCTTAAAACAGAAACCTTTCAAAATAGGGCTTGAAAATCATCAAATCACATTTTCAGATTCTCGATTCGGACCTCTAGAGATTGAGTGTCATTATCAGAGTACTGTGTGATATTGGATTGTTGGACACAGTTGGAAGAAGCTCCAGAGACATCTTTAAATCAGCTACTGTTTGTGGCATTATAGTAGAACTGCCATAGTTCTGACTTCAGAGCTAATAATACTGATTATTGCAAGAAATACAGCTGCAAGCAGCAATTTAAACTGGCTGAGAACAAAAACTGGCTGGGAGCAGAGCAAGAATGAGTGATTAAAGACATTTTAGTCCAAATGGCTGAAAAATCTTAAATAGAATCACTACCAATATAATTGAATTGCTTATCGCTTTCGATCAATAGGTGGCGCTGTGAACAAATTGATGTTGTGTGGTCAGTGTGAGGAGACAATGACGCGCTTGTTTGGTGGCAATATGCCAAAACGCTGCAGAGTTACAGCATCTGTGTTGATTTGGCATCATGGCATCAAATTTGTTGATGCGTCAAACGAAAATGGTTTGGTATATTAAAATAAAATCCATAACTTTTTGCTGGCATGGTCTGAAGATGATCTGCTGCCCAGTTTTGTAATATGCCAATGTGTTCGTAAAATATAGCATTTTACGACAATCTACTTTGGCATGCTCTTCATCAAATTCGTTTGTGTGTTATTTGAGAATGGTTTGACAAATCAATTTGATTTCCACAACTTTTTGTTGCCATGGTCTGAAGATCTGGGAAAGAAAAAAAAAAAAAAAAAAAAAATCGGAGCAATGGTCTAGGAGGAGTTGGAATGGTGGGATATTTTATGACGGAAAATGAAGTCATACAGGGCATTCGAATCGTCTTGAGCCGAGGAATCAGAGAAAAAATTGTTTCTAGCTCTTTGGAAATTTGGTGGCGCTACAGGGAATTAAGTTAAGGTGATGATACATGGGGCAACTTTTTGAGCAATGTTGCTTGGGCACGTTCCCATTGAGAATGAGCAACAAATTTTTATCCGGATACTTTAGATCGAAATTTGTTGCCCAATCTCAATGGGACCGTGCCCAAGTTGTATCATCGTCTTTAGAAACTCCAAATTTGCTATGGTAACAGTTCAGACTCTATTTGTGTGCCACTCAAAGCTTTCCTACAAGTGGTTCAATGGGCTGCCATAGACTAGAAAAAGAAGTTCTGCAGAAAAAAGTGATGTCATCATCCAGCTAGGTTCAGTTCTCAAAGCATGCAGACAGAGGCAACAGTGGCAAGAACCCAAACTCTTCCCAAACCTTGGGAGAAGTGTGTGTGTGTGTGTGTGTGTGTGTGTGTGTGTGTGTGTGTGTGTGTGTGTGTGTGTGTGTGTGTGTGTGTGTGCGCAGCTGCTGGTGTTTGGACTGAACCGGCACAATATATTTTGTCTTTGGTGAGAGCGATAATTCGTTTCACTAATTGGCTGAATTATTGTGCTTTATTGCGGCTGTGGAGAATTAAGGTGTCTTTACTCTCTCCCTCCATCATGAGTGTGTTTGTGTGTGTGTGAGTGTGTGTGAGTGTGTGTAACCTGATCAGTAAAGCCATGATCTGCTGACAAGAGCCCAGAGCTGATGAGGGTCAAGGGTTGAGGTGCAGATTGTTATCGCTGTCTCTGGTTTCACACTCATTCACTAGGAGCAGTAAACGTGAGTGTGTGTGTGTGTGTGTGTGTGTAGTCTGACCGCACACATACACCCTCAATCACTGCATGTGTGTTCATCAGAGGATGCTCATGGGACTTTCATTCACATATGAAGACCGATCATAAGCCATACATGGGTCTTGTGGTCAGTGTGTTTATGGCGGTTCGGCTCGTGTTTGAGCGCCGGTCTCTCACCTGATGTCATGAGGGAGTCCAGACTGATCCAGACTGTACTGAATAACCGCTAGCTTGCATAAAGTCTTCAGATTAGGACCTAAAAAACAAAAGCAACAAACTCAGTAATACATTCATTTTTGGCTCCCCAAAGAACTTTTCAGTGATCAGTTTTAAAAAGAACCATGTTTTTCCTAGTGTGAAAAAGAAGAAAAGAACCTTTTGTGCAAAGGAAAGATTCTATGGATGCCAACAAAAAACTTTATACGATACATCATTGCTTTTTAATTTTTAATAGGATGTTTAAGACACTTAATATTCACTAATAATACTGATTTGACTGCACTTACACGATCAGATGAGAACTAAACTTGAACTGAATTGATCTGACAATGTCTTCTGTAGAGCTGCTTTACAGCTGAAATTGAATTAGTCTCATATTTGATGAAGTCGACTATCAGAATGAATGGTTTTGGGCGTCAGCGGCACGTCATCAGAAGCGTTTCAGGACAGCCATACATGTCCTTCCGCTGACGCTCACGTGTGAGTATCGGCCGCCACGGGACAGTCGAGTGTCTCTAGCGCTTCCCTGCTCTATTTTCACCTGTTCCTGTGGAGCTGCCCTGAAGACGCTGCCAAACGGAAGAGTCTTTATTTGGTGCCGGATGCACCTCACCGTGCCCGTCTGGCCCAGAGAGAGAGAGAGGGAGAGAGAGACGGTCCTCGGGGCTCTGTGGACTTGTTGCCCACGTCACTGACAGAGTGTAAATCAGACGCTTCGTCATGATACGATCTGATATCGATTTTCTTGGCCAGAGATTCGATATTTTCCGACACGTCAAAAAAAAAAATTGCGATACAATTACAATTAGATTAGATTGTAGTAGTAGATACATAACATGGTAATATCGATTTATATAGCCCTGATATCAACCGATATTACAATGTTATGTGTCTACTACTACAACCGGTTACATTTTTATTAACTCACAAATACAACCAAAATATATAACATGAACATTTAATTGAACTCGTATCACAACTGTGACATTCACAACCAAAAAATACACTTGCGTTTTTAAAAAACTAATGTAAAGAGAAAAAAAATCAAGTCACAGGACATGACAACAGGCAAGAAAGTCTTCCAGACTTCTTCTAAAATGTGCAATGTGTAATATCTGGAGCAAAACAACAAAAATAAGGTACTCCAGTTGTTCAATCATTTTTATTTGAGACTGGGGTTTTTTGGCTGTTGCATGAAGAGTGTCAAAATAAAGGTGCCTCTTTATGTTTTTGGACATTGTGTTGATACATTGTATCAGTCATTTGATCGATGTATCGTTACTCACCGACTGACTGCATTGCTTTTCATGAATGTATTGATCATTTGTCACATTTCAATCTTATTTTAGCTTCAGTACTGTGAGGGACACATGAAAGGATTTTAACTATATAACTATTCAGCACTGAGACTCACTGAAGTCCAGGATGTACAGGTCCGAATGGTCCATGAGGTTGAACTCGTCACCCATCCCCTGCTCCGGACACGGACTGAAAGACAAGAGCATCGTCATCAGCACAACAATCCCATAATGCTTCTTCAAAGGAAATGAAATCCGTCTGTGAGTTGAAGTTCACTAAATGAGTGAGTGACCAGCAACTATGGAAGCTTGTTTTCACCACTAAATAAATAAAATACAAAGGGTAATTTTGACTTTATATCTCGCAATTCGGCCTTTTTTTGTCGCAATTGCAAGATTTAAACTCACAAATTGCGAGTTATATACTGTAAAGTCAGAATTGTGAGATATAAAGTCAGAATTGCTTGTTAAAGTCAGAATTGCTTGTAATAAAGTCAGAATTGCGAGATATAGTCAAAATTGTGTGATACAGTCAGAAGTGAGTGATGTAAAGTCAGAATTGAGTGATGTAAAGTCAGATGTAAACTCAGAATTGCGAGATGTAAAGTCAGAATTGCGAGAAATAGTCAGAATTGCTTGTTATAAAGTCAGAATTGAGTGATGTAAAGTCAGAATTGCGAGAAATAAAATCAGAATTGCTTGTTATAAAGTCAGAATTTCTTGTTATAAAGTCAGAATTGAGTGATGTAAAGTCAGAATTGCGAGAAATAAAGTCAGAATTGCTTGTTATAAAGTCAGAATTGCTTGTTATAAAGTCAGAATTGAGTGATGTAAAGTCAGAATTGCTTGTAATAAAGTCAGAATTGCGAGATATAGTCAAAATTGTGTGATACAGTCAGAAGTGAGTGATGTAAAGTCAGAATTGAGTGATGTAAAGTCAGATGTAAACTCAGAATTGCGAGATGTAAAGTCAGAATTGCGAGAAATAAAGTCAGAATTGCTTGTTATAAAGTCAGAATTGAGTGATGTAAAGTCAGAATTGCGAGAAATAAAATCAGAATTGCTTGTTATAAAGTCAGAATTTCTTGTTATAAAGTCAGAATTGAGTGATGTAAAGTCAGAATTGCTTGTTATAAAGTCAGAATTGCTTGTTATAAAGTCAGAATTGAGTGATGTAAAGTCAGAATTGCGAGAAATAAAATCAGAATTTCTTGTTATAAAGTCAGAATTGAGTGATGTAAAGTCAGAATTGAGTGATGTAAAGTCAGAATTGCGAGAAATAAAATCAGAATTTCTTGTTATAAAGTCAGAATTGAGTGATGTAAAGTCAGAATTGCGAGCAATAAAGTCAGAATTGCTTGTTATAAAGTCAGAATTGCTTGTTATAAAGTCAGAATTGAGTGATGTAAAGTCAGAATTGCGAGATGTAAAGTCAGAATTGCGAGATGTAAAGTCAGAATTGCGAGATGTAAAGTCAGAATTGCGAGATATAGTCAAAATTGTGTGATACAGTCAGAACTGAGTGATGTAAAGTCAGAATTGCGAGACAAAGTCAAAATTAAGTAATATGAACAATTCTGAGAAAAGCTTTTTCCCCTCACAATTGCACATTACAATTGTTTGTCACAATTTTGACTTCATCACTTGCAATTCTGACTTCATAACTCATAATTGGGTTAATATCTCGCAATTCTGAGAAAAAAAGTCAAAAGTATGAGAAAAAGTCACAACAAAAGTCGGAAACAAGCTTCCATAGCAACAGATCAAAATCATGCAGAATTCATTCAGTCGTGTGAAGTGATCACTAAACGTTTGGCTGTGCTGACTGTCTCCTCCATGAAGACATTTGCATGATTTGTTCGATCTTAATTTTAGATTTCAGCAAACAAAAATAAAGGCAATAGTGTGAAACACATTTTTCCATTCTCTGTCTTCTTTTTTTACTCTTATCCAGACCTGAAATTGACTAAACTCAAACTCCATACTGTGAGGAACCCTGAAACCTTGATGGTGTGAAGATGCAGAAGTTTGGTGTGATCGCAGCTTCAGCCCTGCTGCTGAAAGTTCACCACTCAACACTAATGTAAAGGTTTAAACCCTTTCAGTTTCCCACCCAGATCTTTAACCAGCAGAAAAATACAGCCGCTCTTTTCTTCCCACAACATGTTACAACATTGCTAAGAGAGGAAGCAGTGAGCCTCACACACAGCTTATCAGAAGCAAACACACGCAGACCTGCAGGAAATGCTGGAGTATCTCACACAAACACTCCTTCCTGCTGACACACCTGCACTAAACACTAAAAACATCATCATCATCGCCACGGTCATCTGGTGATCCGTCCAGAACCGAGACCCGCTCCGTCATCCCATCACACGTCTCGATCCTCGGCTCTTGAGTGCAGGATGTCGTTGGGATTTTACGTTCCTGATCTTGCTTAAACAAACAGCTCGCTGGTTTAAAGAGAATCAGAGCGGTTCGGGGTCCCGGGAGGCCAGCTGTGGAACTCATTACATCCCCTGACCCACCGGGAGGTCAGCCAGCCCGGATTATGCCCAGACCTTTATCAGAGCCGCGGGCCGTTACATTAACGTACGCACGCTCCTATTTATTTACCTTCATCGGCCGCCGCTCTGCTCAAGAGTTAATGAAACGTGCCCTATGAACCCGAGGAACGGAGCGCTGTCACACGGCCGGCTCTAAGACAACAGCACAGCGACAAGACAAATAAAAGACAAAGAAAGCGAGTGACAAGAGTATCGAGGAAACGAGTGGATGAGATGACATGCAGATCCACAGAGCGCTTCATTAACACTGAACCAGATTCACTAACAGCTCAGCGCAAACACTCTTCTGGCATTAAAACTCAGGATTTACTAAAGTCACGCAGTGAAAAATGAGCCATGAAATGGAGAGGACTGTATTTTTGCAGCTCAACTTATTGCATATGCATTTGTAGGAGTTTCCTTTCAGAGGCTAAATTTAAAGGGGTATTTAAATGAATTTGCAGTAGTCAGTTTACTGGTATTTGCACCTTTCTTTAACGCGCCAATAAAAGAGTCTTAAAAGATATAGTTCACCCAAAAATGAAAATTCTGTCATCATTTACACTCCCTTAAGTTGTTCTAAACCTGTATTAATTTCTTTGTTCTGCTGTACATAAACGAAGGTATTTGGAATAATGTTATAATGTTTGAAACTAAACAGACCCCCCCCCCCATTGACTACCATAGTAGGAAAAATAAATACTATGGTAGTCAATGGGGGGCGAGATATCTTCAAATATCAAATATATCACAAATATCTTCATGTTCAGCAGAACTAAGAAATTCATACAGGTTTAAAAGATCTTGAGGGGAAGTAAATGACAGAATTTTCATTTTTGGGTGAATTACTCCTTTAACTCATTCTGTGCTGGACATCCTGCACTGCTCTTGCTAGATTGTGTTGCTCGTTATGGAAATGAACTGCTGCGTCTTTGTTCTTTCATTTGCACATCAAATTTACACCCCCCCCTTTATGGGATTTCAGCCTCATGCAAATCTTTCCCCGATTAGTAAATCTGGACCTAGATGTAGAATTCGTTCATAAAGCCTTATCAAAGTTCACTTACGAACGTCTTTCTGAAACATTCACACAAATTCACTGTGCTGGTGTTTGATGAATGAGGCTCAAACCATCATCAGCGAACAGATCAACAGTGAAGATCTCAGATACGACACCCAACAGTGCTGTGTTCACTATAAAAAAAGGTTGTTTCAAAGTTGTAAATAAAACGAAGATCACTGGAGTATGTTTTACAAGAAACATTTAATACAATGTGTTGCTTTTGACTTATTTACTACCAATTTCTGAGTGGAAATTTGTGAAACTTTGCATCACCAGCTCTTCTTGCGTTTATTGTCTCTTTAAGATGAATCGCTGCTTGTATTCCTCAATTGTAAAGCGTCTGATAAATAAATGTAAATTTTTGTCAGTGTATTAAACTCAATAAAAGAGCTATTGAGATATCAACGTTCAACAGCAACAACACAATCCACTGACGCAAAGACAAATAAAGAGTCATTCGGTGCACATGTTGGGTTTACAGTAGCAGAAATGACTGAATGATCACAGACTGACGGCAGTGGATGATAAAGGCCGTGAGCGGCTCGCATGGGCACCTAACCCCAGACAGACAGACAGACAGACAGACGGGTGGTGCAGTGAGACAGCTGATGCGGCCCGAGCACTTGACGGTGTGAAAGTGTTTCGTGAGTTTATAAGGTTTCCTGGTGTTTGACGGCTCATTTGTGTTACATGATCAGCCGAGTATCATTGAGGAGGTTCCTCCCCCTTCACTCACTCACACACTCCCCCTATGAAAACACACTCGCTGTTGGTCGTAACACCTCTGGGAATGTCGACTGGAATCTTCTAAAGCTTCTCTGCCTACAATCACCTCATTAGCCCGAGCGTCACCTTCTTAAAAGGTCACTAATGAAGAAATGAAATCCCCCATCCGAGAGAGAGACACTGTTTCTCCACAGAAACTAGAAAACTTCCTTCACAGCAGGATCTCTCAAACACACTCACACACACACACACACAGTTTAATGCTTTCCATGCATCCTGGTTCTGACAGGGAAGTAATGCGCTTGCCGTTTCCTCCTCTTCTTTCCCAATGAGTGCCGAGAGCACGCACACGTTCAGGAACTCATTGTGCACTATGACTTCCTGTAGAGGGCTTTATCTGCGCAGCACAGATGTATTACCATGCTCGTTGACACAGAGTTGTTTGTTGGTAGTGTGTGTTTAAAAACACAAATGTGTGTTCACACTCGATTAAACCCATCATGGCTCTGTTAGTGCAGTTCATTTGAATAAGTGTGAACCAAACTCAACCAAACAAGCGAACCGAGACCCACATTTTCAGAGTCTGCTTCCAAACTAACTGAAATAACTTGAAATAAACTGAAATATACCCAAAAAACAGCACACCTGGTTCTTCTCATTATCATTGGTACAGGCGTCAGAACCGTGTCTCCTCACTTCTGTGTAACGGAGGGATTCCTGACGCTTTATTGACACCTTTACACATTTTATAAATTCTTTGTGAGTATGTACACATCTTTAGGTTCAATGTTAAAAATGACAGTGTGAACGCTAAATGAACCAGGACTAAATGTATCATTTTTTTGTCGATCTGGACCAAAAGAACCAAGAGAACCGAAGTACAAGTGTGAACACATGCTGGTACAATACATCAATTCTCATTTGTGATACAATGATTCTGGATCGATCCTGAGATTTCTCTCTTGAATCAATTCTGAGCTTAGTATTTAACAGCAGATGGCGCTCTAGGCTAGTTTTTAACCGCACACTCAAATGCTCATGAAGAAGAGTGCTGGAGAGTGATTGTGAGTTCGGCTGAGTCATGTAAGTGGGTAAATATCCTTGCACCTCGGCTCAGAATGCTTATGACATGAGATTAATGTAAACACAGCCCACTGTGAACACCCTTATAATTCACTTCAACGTTTTCGAACTTTCTGAATGATTATTTTAGGTTTAAATGGTGTGTGTAAAGGAAATGGACATAAGCAGAGTATGTGTGTTTCTAAAACACATAGTGCCATCTGCTGTTAAAAACTAAGCTCAGAATCGATTCGAGATTCATTGTATCGCAAATCGAGAAGCAATGTATTGTCCCAGCCCTATTAAACAGCCAATAGAAACACATGTACCAAACCGAAGACCAACGGGTAATACAAATTTCTAACATCCAGTGAACAAGATCCTCCATTGATCCATGTGGAACGGCAATCAGCATCTACAGATCACGCAGATTGAGTCTGAATCTTAATCTCAGGTCTAAACCCTTCAGGTCGGCTATCAGAGACGCTGATGTCCAGCAGTGGATTAATAACGCCTGAGAGACGCTCGGCAGCGGCAGATAATGTGGCTGAATTGCGCTGATGGAGTCTGGGTTTAAATTTAGACGCAGCAGAGACAGAGGCCGAATCCAGCTGATATCAGCAGCACCACTGAGCCCGTGTGAAAACAAAAATCAGCACAAATTATCGCAAAAATGCCATTATCTCTCTGCTGTAAACACGGGAACTGGGAAAACAACGGATGTTTGGGGCAACTGGCTTTTGTACGAGTTTTGGATGGATGGACTGGGTTACGCTCTCAACCAACAGAAATAATCTTCTGAATATCAAGAACAGACATTTATCTGTGGATCTGCTGAAGACTAGCAGCGAGTGGCCGTCTGCGCTAAACTACCTAGCTGTTCAGTTCCATGCCATTATCAGCATCTGAAGCAGGATTAACCCGGATTAAGAGCAGTGTGGCCGATGGAAACTCATTGTAGAGAATCAGTAATACTGGAATACCGTCAACACAAAACACATTACACTGATGACGTCACCAAGACACACATGAACTCAACGGAGACGATGCGAATGTGACGGGCGGATGACGGGTCAATGAATCGACGGATTGGGTTGGAGAAGGTCTGTCATATGTTGATGCTGCTTCCCGAGACGCATGAGAGCCTCTGCAGATGTGTGTTTCGTCTAGTCAGCAAAGTTTTAAGCTGAAACTCTGTACAGCTGACTAGAGCCGTCTACAAACACACACTGCAGGAGGCACAAACACTCACTCACACTCATCATGCACGTTCACACACACACCCAAAACACACATATATATACACACACACACCCAAAACACACATATACACACACAAACACAAACTCTCTCTCTCTCCCACACACACACTCTCTCAACATGCGCACACACACACACTCAACACATACACACGCTCTCTTTCACACACACACACAAACACACTCCACGTGCACACACTCATCATGCACGTGCACACACACACGCACGCACACCCAAAACACACATATATATACACACACACACAAACACAAACTCACTCACTCTCTCTCTCTCTCTCACACACACACACACACACACACACACACACACTCTCTCTCTCTCTCTCAACATGTACACACACACACTCAATGTGTACGCACACACACTCAACACATACACACACTCTTTCTCACTCACACAAACACACTCCACGTGCACATACACACTCACAAAAACACACTCAACACGCACACTCAAACACACTCTCTCACACACAGAAAAAAATTAATGTACTCAAATATAACAAAAAACAAACTGTGTGTGGGAGTATGTGTGAGTGAGAGAGTGTGTGTGTGTGTGTGTGTGTGTGTGTGTGTATGTGTGTATATATGAGTGTGTGTGTGTGTGTATGTGAGTGTGTGTGGAATGATTGGCGGGTGATTCACAGATGCAGGAGGCTGATGGGAAACTCTCATTTGTGGTTCCGTTACATGAAATTAAATCACCTCTAAGAATGAAAAGAAAAATGAAGGATGTGATTCACACTTCAATTCAATACATTTTCACTGTAGGACTTACTTGATGTCACAACTATCGTTGAAAAGCAGCAGGCTAAGATGAAAGTCAGCCAATCAGAAACAAGCAGAGCTCTGAAGGCCCAATAACACGGAAAGCTATCAAAAGTGCTGCAATTATGGAGTGGCGTCAGAGGAAAAAAAAAAAACCCATGATGCTGCATAATTTGGTGCCACTTTCATTCTCATCGCAGGTCCCGTTTTAAAGCACAGGCTCTTTCCACCTGTATTTTAGAAACGTTATTTTCCGGAGCTTTCCTGACACACAATAAAATCAACGCACTTCTGTCACACGCCACTAGCATCATCAGCAAAGGTCACGTTTGCATGAGAGACAGACATGAGCATGAATATCAGCATCTGATACGACTTAAATCCTCACACAGAGGAAGTGACATCTTGTCAGGATATTAAAACCATCAGGACACTCTTCGAGAGAGAAAGCCATAAAGGCACTCCGATAAAAACACACTCAACCAACCAAAACAAACAAACAGAACAGAGGCGGTTCATCACCGACTCGCAAGCTGCTGTCCCACGCGTATCCCAGCATGCCAATCTGTCGCATTCCTGTTTACATCCGGTGCCCGTCCCAAATCTCTGGACTAGCGGCGCACAGACGAGCGGCACGAGATCATCCTCAACAATGACATCAGCTGGCATTCGCATCAGACACACGCGTGTGAACGTGAGCGGAAACAGTCTGAGCGCAGGAAACACAGCGACACATGAACGACCTTAATATTCAATATTAATTTCACAATCAGAACATCCAACAGAGTCAGAGACAGACGAGCAATTCAATGAGCAAACCACCTGAAACACACTGGTGGGGAATCTGGAAGAACTAATTGATTCTCTTTTTCTTAGTGAATCATTCGGCCAACATTTCTTCACCCTTGTGTGGTTCAGACCTGCAGGACTTTCTTTCTTATGTGGAAGAAGATATTTAGAAGAATGCTGAGAACCAAACAACACTAATCCATACTGGCAAAAACAAACTAAAATATCTTTTTCAAAATATCTTCTACAGAAGAAAGTCAGGATTGAACCACATGAAAACAATGATGACACGATGATCATTTTAGGAGGGTTTGTAATTACTGCTGTGATGTGATAATTAGGCAGAGTCATTTAAGAGCATGTGAAAAGTCATTAAATGATTTTAGTGGTTAATAAATGGCAGTGTGTGTGTGTGTGTGTGTGTGAGTGAGTGAGTGAGAGAGAGAGAGAGTGTGTGTGTGTGTGTGTGTGTGTGTGAGAGTGTGTGTGAGTGAGTGAGTGAGTGTGTGTGTGAGAGTGTGTGTGAGAGTGTGTGTGAGAGTGTGTGTGAGTGAGTGTGTGTGTGTGTGTGTGTGTGTGTGTGTGTGTGTGTGTGTGTGTGTGTGTGTGTGAGAGTGTGTGTGAGTGAGTGAGTGTGTGTGTGAGAGAGTGAGTGAGTGAATGTGTGAGAGAGTGTGCGTGTTTTAGTGATTTATGAGGACACAAATGTGTATAATAACATAGATATTACACTGGTATTACAACTTAACCGTGAAATATGAGGACATTTCATGCATCCTCATATTTCAAATAGCTTTAAAAACATACTAGTTTTATTAAAAATGTATTAAAAATGCAGAATGTTTTCTGTGATGGGTAGGTTTAGGAGTAGTGTTAGTGTAGGGGGACAGAATGTACAGTTTGTACAGTATAAAAACCATTACGCCTATGGAATTTGCTCACTAAGATAGCAAAAGAAACCTGTGTGTGTGTGTGTGTGTGTGTGTGTGAGAGAGTGTTTGAGAGTGTGTGAGAGTGTCGTGTTGCGTCAGGTGATTCGGGGGTTCTGCAGCTCATAAATCAGAGCAGTGTCTGAATTTCACGCCTCTCTTCGGCCCAGCAGGTCTGTTTATTCTGCTGTAAGTGGCCACTAACACACACACACACATACACACATACACATACACATACACACACTCTCTCTCTCTCTCACACACACACACACACTTGAGGACAGCTCATCAACATTCACAAAAAGTGCAAAAAACAAACAAAACAAACATGCACATATTTAGCACTAGTAAAATGTTTGGACACATTTGACTGAATGGATGATTCTCGTGATCTAGAAATGAACTTCAGTTCTACAGGCTTCTGCTCATGACTGAACTCTAGGGAAATATCAACTGTGCTCACACAATGGATTTTCATCAGTGAAGAGTTCCCTCACACCTATATAAAAGCATCCCAGGATGCACCTGGTGAATGTCCAGCATGAGCAGAAGCAGCTCTAGTAGATGTGATGGGATCATCTTTCCTCTGTCGTCGGACTGAAGGCCGTGTGCCGGTCGTACGCAGCAGCACGAGCGCGAGAACCAGCGCCGACCCGGCGCCTGACGATGGCCATCACACGTTTGGGTGACGATGATGCTGCTTTCCCAGACACCTCCACGCCACTGAACACAGAACGCTGAGAGCTTTATTGTGCTTCACTAAAGCCGTAAATTTACGCTCAACAAATTCCTTCTGTTTAAGTAAATATCATAAAGGCAGCAGGAATATCACTGGAGGCGTCTGCTCAGCATCAGCACACTATAAATCTGATGGCCGTTTCCTGCGACTGAAGAAAACACAAGCAGGGTGTCTGCAGTCTGATTCATGATGCGCGCTGGGAGCGTTTGTCTCTTTCCTACAGATAAATACAAATAACTTGCGTGACCTCGCAGTCACTTTGGAGGTCAGCGCTGCAAATCAGCTCCATTAGCTGCTGCGACGCTTCACGTGTGCATCGCTGATAGTGCTGGTGTTAATCATTAACCCTTTCCATCCAAAGACGTGAATTTAAGTTATGCACGTGAAACATCTGGAAATGAAACAGTTTCCATCCCACGCGTTCAGGAGAACAAAATCGTCACTTCCTGAGAAACTGACTCAAAATATGAGTAAAAAAATGGAAGTTGCTGTAATCCAGCTCTTTTTTCCTCCATCATCAATGAGTCGCATCTCAGAGCGGCAGATGAAATGTAATAAACACTGTCATGATCGCTTGCATTCGGATGCTGATGTTTGAGAATGTAATCGTGCGAGACGCTTCTGGAAGGAATTAAACCAAATCATTCTGATGACAGACTTTGGCTTTCAGAACCACCAAACCAACATTTGAGATGCTGCGATACTGGTTAGTGCAGTTATCCCATCACAGCCTCTACTGACACAAAGTCACATGAGGTTTTGAGGGATTTACTCGGTAAACGTGTTTCCATCATAGTTGATCTGCATGTCTTCTTATCGGATAAAACAATTAGGTAACATTATTTCAATGATCCACTTTAGACATTCTACTAACTCTAAGTAATTTTACAACTACATGTCCACTTACTCTACTAACCCGAACCCTAAGCTGTCTAAAGTTACTTGACATGTAGTTGCAAAGTTACTTATAGTCAGTAGAAGGTCTAAAGTTTGCCGTCGAAATAAAGTGAAGCCAACAATTATCCGCCTCACTTGAGTGCGTAAGATTTCTGTGCACATTTTTAGAATTTATGCAGTCTTTTATACAATATCCCAAAATTTAAAAAAAATAGGCGGATGGAAACAAAGCTATTAACATGCAAACTGTGTGTAAGTGTGTGAGTGAGTGTACCTGTGTGTGTGCGCGTGAGTGTGCCTGTGTGTGTGTGCGCGTGAGTGTGCCTGTGTGTGTGTGAGTGAGTGTACCTGTGTGTGTGCGCGTGAGTGTGCCTGTGTGTGTGTGTGTGAGTGAGTGCTTGAGTGCGTTTTTGTGATTTATGAGGACACAAACGTGTATAATGACATGGGTATTGCACTGGTATTACGATGTAAACATGAATTATGAGGACATTTCATGAGTTCTCAAATTTAAAATATATTTAAAAAACATACGAAATGTTGAAAATACAAAAACGCAGAATGTTTTCTGTGATGGGTAGGTTTAGGAGTAGTGTTAGTGTAGGGGGAGAGAATGTACAGTTTGTACAGTATAAAAACCATTACGCCTATGGAATGTCCTCACAAACCTGTGTGTGTGTGTGAGAGAGAGAGAGAGTGAGAGAGAGTGTGTGTGTGTGTGTGTGTGTGTGTACTTGTTTTGACATTGACTGGTCCTCACTATTTTAAAAGGCTTATAAATCAACCAAAAGATGTTTTTATTTAAATCTAGTGACGGTCACATGTTTCTGTGATGGGTAGGTTTAGGAGTAGGGGTTGGGTTAGGTGATAGAAAACCTGATATAAAATCAATAGAAGTCTATGCAATGTCCTCACTAAGATGTCAAACCAAACATGTGTGTGTTTGTGTATGAGAGAGTGTGTGTGTGTGTGTGTGAGTGTGAGAGTGTGAATATGAGTGAGTGTGTAGTTTGGACAGTGACCAGAAACACGCAGCAGGAGCAGAGACGCTCTAACACACACACGCTCACAGCATCAAGCTCTTAGTTTTAAAAACAAGCAAACAAACACGAGACACAGAAGAGACATCATTCATCCTGCGCCTCCCACACTCCCGAACGCACGCGATTCATCTGCATCTAAACGGTGAGGAGCAACAGAGGCCACACGCACAATTCCTGCAATTTCGTGGTCAGCTACATGAAACGCTGCTGGCGTGCGTGAGAGAGGCCGCAGGCTAACGTGTGAGAGGCGTGAATGAATGAATCTGCTCTGAGGTCAGAGGTCAGCGTTTACTCTTCAAGCCTTTCTCTCCAACAGTCTGAGAGATTTTATGAAGCACCCGTTTCTAAGGCAATACCAACATTCATCACTCATTTAGATCGAACAATCGCTGTGCAATATTTCACATGAACATCTATTTTCATTCAGATTGTCCGTTTTCAACACGTTTCCATCCGATGTTGCGTATAAAACACTGCGAATAAAGCCCTGTTTCCATCACGTGTTCAAAAGAACAAAATCATTTATCCAATATCCCAACAATCACAGGTTGAAACAGCTACTTCTCGTTTCAGAGAGCCCTCATGACATATAACTAATAAAAGTCTTGTTTTGGCAGGAGTGTGTTGTTAGATGTTTGTTATCCGCTAATGCTGTCTCACACAGGAAATCATGACTCCTGGGAGGAAATCCTGCTCTGATCCCACAGGGAAACCCAAATAAATGAGGCAAAAGTGTTTCACTCTCCTCTCAAACATTAGTCTCCGTACGGCAGATAATCCTGCTTAACTAGAGCACTTCAAGAGTTTAAGAGCAGACACACAAACAAACTCACGGGTCAGTTCTAACATCTGTGTCTTTACACCTTCTTCATGGAATAAAAATCCTTTAAATGCATGAAAAATATCATTTCACTGAAGTGTGTACATGCAAAGCAATTTATACTAAAGAAAATCTGCTTGATTTTTTTTATTGCCTTGTAAAATGTAAGTATATTATCGTCCAGCTCTAATCTGATGAATGTGACTACAAGATATTATATACGTTAACATCATAGTTTTCTGTAAAGCTGTTCTGAAACAATGTTGTAAATAAATCAGTGAAGCCTGCTGCACTCATATAAATCATTAAGTCACATCTGACTGAGACAATGAACGCAGACTGTCCAACAGTCACTGCAGCGGCTCCTCGGCCGGATCCCATAATGCTGTGCGTTTAACCGGCTGAGCGGCCGTCTAATTACGAGCGGCCGATCCTATCTGCCACTATCTGCCGCTGTGGACCACACCGGAGCAGACTGACGGATAATCCTCGACTGCGGATCAGGACGGCCTAAACTGGAGCTGCACTGCAGGACCCAGCGGGACGCGTCTGATAAAGCTGTTAGGCAGCTCATTACACTGCTAGCGGGGAATCAGGGCTATCAGACCCGGAGTCAGCCCTCGGCTCTCGGGATGAAAGGGAATCTTCCGGCTTCCTCAATATAAAGCTTGTACAGAATGAGCTTCAGAGTGACGGGGGTTTGAGTCTGAACTGCAGTTCAAATGGGTTATACACACACGTACTACACTTCTGTTCATAGCTGGAAACATGTCAGGCGGCAAATAAAACAGGCAAGAGTTGTGATGAATCGAGTGAAAACACAGTGGTCTGATTTCTGCATCGTTCTGCAAACGCAGATTCCCCGTGAGCCTCACACACGCACACACCACACGTCAATCAGGACAGTAAAGATCTGTCTGTCTGTCTATTAACCATCCAACATCAAGGCTTCTTAGGTACAATTCACCCAAAAATTATCCCATTATTTACTCACCCTCAAGCCATCCTAGGTGTATATGACTATCTTCTTTCAGATGAACACAATCAGAATTATATTTAAAAATATCCTGGCTCTTCCCAACTTTATAATGATAGTGAAGGAAGTGAGATTTTGAACTACAAAGAAAGTGCATTCATCCATCATAAATATAATCCATACGGATTAACCAGGGGGTTAACAAAGGCCTTCTGAAGCGAAGCGATAATTTTTGTCCGAAAAATATCCATATTTAAAACTTGATAAATTATAATAACTAGCTTCCAGTAAATGACCATGCGCATACTGCGCAGGTCAACTTGTGCCAAGAGAGTAACCCCTGACGCGATGTATGATGCGGCGTAAGTTTAGACGCCTCTCGTGGTTTAAACAAATAGGGCTGTGCAATAAACTCAAGCTCTTCTTCTCTTACATCGAAATCCTCCGACATTTTACTTTAAAAATTCTCATTTTAACCTTCTAATTCTTGACCGGTGTTTCGTTTGGCTCTATCTTCTGAGCTTCCGCATTCGTCATTGCATCATTCGTCGGGTCAGAGGATACTCTACTGCCGCAATTGATGTGTACGGTCATCTGCCGAAAGTAGTTATGATAGTTCATATAAGTTTTATACATGGATTTGTTTTTACAAAAACCAATCGCTTTGCTTCCGAAGGCCATTATTAACCCTGTGGAGCTGTATGGATTAGATTTAGGATGGATTGATGCATTTTTTGGGGCTTCAAATATGCCACCCCATTCACAATCATTATAAAGCTTGGAAGAGCCAGGATATTTATAAATACATCTCCGATTGTGTTAGTCTGAAAATCGATAGTCATATACACCCAGGATGGCTTGAGGGTGAGTAAATCATGGGATAATTTTCATTTTTGGGTGAATTATACCTTTAAACTTTTTTTCAAAGCTTTCCAGCAAGTTTGTCTTGAGTTTGCTTTTCTAGTTTAAAATTGGACCATTTGAATTTCTTTGAATTTCAATTCATTCTAATTCTACTTCCTTACAATCACATTGATTTCACATGAGTTTGTGACTGATGACGTCAGTTTTATGCTCAGTGAGCGCGTGTGCATGTTCATTTCCTAGTAAATTCACTTCCAAACACACACAGCATCAGCATTCAGAAGCTACACGAGTGGAGTCATGTGACGTGCTGAGCTCACCTGGTTCCTCCGAAGAGGATGATACGATCTCCCACCATACAGCAGCACTGCCTCCGCCTGGGACACGGACCTTTACCCTTCGGCTCAACCTTCTTCCAGGAGAATGCCTCTGTACACACAGACACAGACATCACTAGCTGAAAGATGAGCAGGTGATCAGTCTGTACTGATGGACACACAGTGACACGCTCCACTGACCAACACAAGAGCAAGTTTTATGCCTTATTTATTCATCCGGCTAATGTCATGTATGTGTTTTTAGCTGTCAGACGAAAGACAGAAGCACATCTGTGATGTGTCATCAATGGCAGTCATTGGTCGGTATGATTAAACAAGATCCACTGACAGGAACACGAGTAAAAATCTAACAAAATAAACTACCAACTCAACATTTTTCTGAGGTGGTCACATTAAATAATAGGGAACAAAACAATTGTGTGCATACAATTGACCAACATATTGACCCTGATCACATGAAACCAAGAACATAAGAGAAGAATCACCTGGATTGAACTTCCAGAGGTCATTGAAGTGTCGATCCAGACGAGCATTATATCCACCGAATATGTACAGTTCTCCATTGTAAGCAACTTTCAGAGGGAAATCAAGAAAAACGTTACAGAAAAATTACATGAAGTTCCAGTTCCACAACATCAGCGTCTGTGTTCGTGTGTGTTTGCTCACAGGCTGAATGGCTCCGTCGGCCCTCTGGCAGCAGCTGCGCAGACGCTGTGTTCAGCCAGCAGTTGGTCTCCGTGTCGAAGATCTTGATTTTATTGCAGTAGATCTCGTTGTTGGAGTGGAAGGGGCCGAATCGATCCGCTCTCCCTCCAAACACGAACATCTTGGTGCCGATGATGGTGGCCGAGTGAAAATCTCTCCATCGAGCCGGCGTTCCCTGCGGAGACGGACGCCACGAGTCAGACTACAAATGGCACAACACATGAAAACAAACACGAATTGGCAGTGAACACACACACACACACACACAGCAGAAACAGGTGATCACACAATCACACCTCTGTCTGCAGAGCTGGGTAGATTACTTACAAATTATAATCAGTTACTGATTCTTAATTACATGACAAAAATTGTAGCTAGTAACGTAATCCATTACATTACACATTTAAGGTAATGTAATCTGATTACTTTTAGATTACTTTTGACTAAACTTGTTTATCACATTGATTTGAATAAAATAATCTTGTTCCATATAGATATAAAAATACAAAGAAAAAGAAAATATATTCCATTCTTTATAAACAACATGAATATTGCATTAAGTCAGGGTTTTCCAGACTGCGGTTTGAGAATTTAACGAAAAGCTATAACATAACAAAACTATAAAATATTTACATTTAAAATAAATAATTTAAAAATAAAAAGCAATCAAAATAAAACACTTACTAAAAAAAAAATATAAAAATATATAATTTATTTGTTTACCTCTATGTCATGTGACCATTAACTGACAGAGAACTGTGAACTTAATTTTATTATTATTATTTTATTATTGGCCAAACGTATTAACTTGAAATCTCAGGAGGTTCAGCTGACTAAAAAAGTTGGGAAATCTCTGCATTGCATGTTAATAATCAATGATGTGAATTTATACATTTTAATGTGTTTGAAAGACAAGGACACTAAAACATGGTTAAATGACACACTGAGTGATAAATCAATAACGATTAATGTGTTCGTCAGGAGTTGATTAGATATGCAATGCTGCACTTTTTTAAAGTGAATTAATTTCTGTAAATCCAGTGATCAAATGCTGTGGGTCTCAGTTTGTGAGTGTGTGTCCAATTCCACAAAGCTGGAAGACCTTCTGAACGTATATAAGAAGACTTTTATTAGAAAGAAAAATTTAAAAGATAAAAAAAGAAGTGGTGGGGTCCATGAATAATGAAAAATTTACTGCCGTAGTGGGAATAACATGTAATCATGTAATCAATAAAAGCGTAACTGTATTCTGATTATGAGTATTTTAAAATGTAATATAATCTAATTACAAGTACTTAATATGTGGAATCTGATTACGCAATCTAGATGTCATGTAATCAGTAACTACTCAGCTCTGTGATGTTGTGTTATAGTGACAGCAGTTCTTTATGCTCTACCAGACACAGATCAAGGCCTGATGAAGCTCCACGGCGCCATCTAGTGACAGCGGACCATATACAGCAACTGTGCGTGTCTAAACCTAGTCAGCTGACTGCCTAGATCACATTTTTGGGAATCATGGTGTAAGGATTGAGAATTACGCAACCATCTAATATCCCTCATTTCAACGTAAGCTGCAAGTAATGGTTGATCAGCAGAAAAGGCAAGTCTTTTCATCCAATGATGTAAATGGAAATTGAGATAGGAATAGCAGAAAACAACCCTGTTAATAAGACAAAAATGCAACTAAAAAGCTCATTTCTTAAAGGTGTAAAGAAACAAACACTCATTAAAGACTAACTAAACTTGCTTAACCTTTTAGCAGTCATCTCCATTTCTGAGCAGAACTTAAACGGTTGTAGTTCATGAACGCTTTGGAAACAGACTTAAGGTTGGTCTGTTTTTAATGAAGATCTTATTGCAGAAGTGGGTTAACGGTATCCTTAAAAAGATGGGTAAAATTAAAATGTTACAGAAAAAAAGTAAATGTACTAAACTAAACATTTTTATTTTATACAAAATATATATGTTACAAAGTATTTTGGACTAGAAAATCAAGTTGAGCTCCAATTTTGAAGTTGATATCACAAAAATTCAGTTGCTAAAAGGTTTTAAAGTACTGTTTCCATGTTTCCAATGTCCATTTCAAAACAGTTTTCAGAGGATGAATCTTGAGGTTTCGAATTATGATTATGAATACTAAAGTAGGTGAAGTGGGAAAAAAGCAATAAAAAAGGACACAGGTTAACTAGTGAAACTACAGAATATGTGGGAGTTAGGAATATAATTTTTTCCAATCTATCTATCTATCTATCTATCTATCTATCTATCTATCTATCTAACAGATGAAGATAATGAGCATGTGCACTTCAGAATCTGGTTGTAAACAGTAGGCCATCTGGGTAATTTTCACCTATAATGTGAATCTGGCATACTAATCGGTTCTCATACTGATTATTGCCTACTATAAAGTAGAGAAATATGCCATTTCAGATGCAGCCATGCTCTCATCAGATGCCAAACCTCATATCCCATGATCCTCTGCTGCAGCACAGTGACGATGTTATAATGCGTTAGCATACCCGTGAACAACAGTATATAAGAAGAGCAGCTGATCACGCAGACAGAGAGACGTTCACACTCACCCGGGCGTTCACGAGTGACCAGCACATGCTGCTGGTGTCCAGCTTGTGAATGTCATTGGAGAAACAGTCGGCCTGAGAACACAAGCACAGACATCTTCATGAGACGTTTGTCACGTTTGGTACTTAACTGAAGTTCGTCATGAGGGACGTCACTGAAACTACACACCAGTTGTTCATATCCACCAAAGATGTACATGGCTTTTCCTAAAACGCAGGCCGAGTGTCCGTCTCTGGCGCCCGGAACCGTTCCCGAGATCTTGGGTGTGAACCATCGGTGCTGATCTGAGAGAAACAGCAACAATCATCCATTTATCCAGCAGCTCACAAATGACAAATACAGCAAGCTGTCGTCTTAAAGAAGCGATTAACACTAGTAACACAATCAGACTAAAGTCACATTCTCAAACCGATTCAAACCATCAACTCCAATTGTTTCTTCAGATCCTGACCAAGAAAAAAATGAGATCAACGGTCGAATAAATAAAAATGCTCTTCAGTGTATTAGAATTATGGTAATAAACCTTACTTTTGATTGGCAGACTTTGGTCTTTGAATGAAGATTGTTAACATTAATTAATGCATTAGCTAACATGAACTAACTATGAGCAATATGTGTATTTTAACATTTATTATTCTTTGTTTAAAGGGGTGGTTGATTATAGTTTCACTTTTTTAACTTTAGTTAGTGTGTAATATTGCTGTTAAAGCATAAACAATGTCTGCAAAGTGAGGACGCTCAAAGTTCAATGCGAAGACAGATGTTTTCTTTTAAAGAATTCGCTTTTTAAAGATTACGAGTCTCTTCCCAGGTTACTGACATCACTAACCCTAAAATTTACATAAACCCCGCCCCCAAGAACACGCAACAAAGGGGGCGGGGCCATGTTGGGCTGCTTTAGAGAAGAGGAAGAGTTGTTGTAGTCGAGTGTTGTTGATGTCGTCATTTTACGCCGGACTGCTTCACAAACGAGGGTCAATTCAACACAAAAGATGAACATGACGACACATGCTAGTGATGAGTTGATCAACTCCACAGCAACTACATCAATTTATCCACTAACCGTTCAGAAACGTCTAAAAGTTGTAACTTCTTCCTGAGTCTCTCCATCAGTGTCGACTCTGGTTTGAACAATGTAAGGATGAACACGTTACTGACAATCCTCATTTTGTCTGCGTGAGATTCTCCTGCTTTGTTGTTGTTGAGCAACCAAAGCGTGAGCCGCAAAAGCTCCGCCCTCTTTTGGAAAGGGGGCGGGAGCAGCAGCTCATTTACATTTAAAGGGACACACACAAAAACAGTGTGTTTTTGCTCACACCCAAAATGGGGGAAATTTGACAAGCTATAATAAATGATCTGTGGCGTATTTTGAACTGAAACTTCACAGACACATTCTGGAGACACCAGAGACTGATATTACATCTTGTAAAAAGGGCATTATAGGTCCTCTTTAATGTTTTTTCATGTTAGTCCACAGGGCATTAACTAAAGTTAAACAAAGTATTATTAAATGTCGAAATTACCATTAACAAAGATTAATAAATGCTGCAGAAGTATTGTTTATTTTTAGTAGTAACTAACTGAAACTAACCAGGACATTCACAACGAAACGCTGATTTATGACCAAATATCGGCATATTACATGCAAATCCATAATCCGACAACACGAGCTCAAAGCATAAGACAACGAAGATAAACCTCCGAACATCTGTTGACGCTTGTGCTTTTATTCTGTTTATGCACCATCTTGAGCGCGAGGCTGTGTGTGCGACACCTACTGACGTCGAAGGCGTACAGCACGTTACACGCGCCCTCTGTGTCATTCCTCCCGCCCCAGATGAAAATGGTCTCGTCCAGCAGGACCGCGGTGTGTCCGTAGCGCATGTAGGGCACTTCACGAGTGTGCTCTCGGCCTCCGGTCCGCACGGGCGGCAGCTTCGTCCAGCGTAGGGACACTGCCGAGGACAGAGAGACAGATGAGACTCTCGCATGATGAATCCAACAGAGAGGGATGTCAAAAACACAGCTGAATGTAATTTTTTCTTGCTTGTATTTGTGTATTGTTTTTGTATAGCACTTTCCACAACACACTGTTTGAAAGCATCTTCACAGGAAATGCTTGTTTAAATGTTAAAGTGTTCTGTTATCAGTCAAAGTAACATCCATATGACACTATAATATGATGCATGTCATGTGTTCATGCACAACGAGATTTTCTACTGAATTTGAATATTGTGTTGATCTGATTTGAATATGAATATGAATATGAGCAGCAGTGTTCAAATGTGGTAAAACAGGTCGAGCCTCACCCGTGTTGAAAACATGCACATCGATCTGTCTCAGGGTGTCGTAGTCTTCTCCCGAGCAATACCCGCCGAACGAGTAGACCTTGTGTCCGACCGCCACCGCCGCGTGGTTGACCCGTCGCGGGCCGCCCTCCAGGTGCACCGTCCAGCGTAACATCCCACGCTCGGCCACCGCCACACCGCTGCGCCTAAACCATCACCACAGCAGCGACATCACTGCTCCATCACACACCGGCCAATCAGAAGACAGCTGCTTACAGACAGATGGAGAGAGAAAGAGACAGGCTGCTCATGCCACACATCTAGAGCATCATGTCTTTACCATGAGCTGTAAAAGACAGAACAAAACTTGATCTGAATAACCACAATGTTGTTTAACATTACTGAATAAAGTCAGTAAACAGTGAGCATTCTAATATGAACTGAATAAAAAAGTTCATCGAGACAAACTTTAAGTTGGCTTGAAAAAGCCAAGTCAGAAAATTTGAAGTAGTTTGAAAAGCGTGAAGTTTGAAATAGTTTAAGTTGTAGTTTAGAAGTTTTGATAGATAGATAGAAATAGTCAGACAGACAGACAGACAGACAGACAGATAGACAGATAGATAGATAGAAATAGTCAGATGATAGGCAGACAGACAGACAGATAGATAGATAGAAATAGTCAGATGACAGACAGACAGACAGACAGACAGACAGACAGACAGACAGACAGACAGACAGACAGACAGACAGACAGACAGACAGACAGACAGACAGACAGACAGACAGATAGATAGATAGATAGATAGATAGATAGATAGATAGATAGAAATAGTCAGATGACAGACAGACAGACAGACAGACAGACAGACAGACAGATAGACAGATAGACAGATAGATAGATAGATAGAAATAGTCAGATGACAGACAGACAGACAGACAGACAGACAGACAGACAGATAGATAGATAGATAGATAGATAGATAGATAGATAGATAGATAGATAGATAGATAGATAGATAGATAGATAGATAGATAGATAGATTAGAAAAATTAGATAGATAGACAAGTTTGAATGAGTTTTAGGGTGCATTCACACTTGTCATGTTTGGTTCGATTAAAACAAACCCTGGTGCGATTGCTCAGTTAGTGCGGTTCGTTTGAACATATGTGAACGCTGCCATCCGAACCCAGGTGCGGACCAAACAAGCGGACCGAGACCGCTAAAAAGATGGGTCTCGGTCCGCTTCCAAACGAACTCTGGTGCGGTTCGATTGATATATGAACGCAACACGGACCAAAGACACGTAAACGAACCAAAAACAGGACGTGATGTCACAAGATGCGACGCTACAAGTCAGCTGATTTGACGACGCGGAAAGATCGGTGTATCCAAAATGAGTCGAGGGCAAACGTGGAGCAACGAGGAGGTGAAGTTTCTGTTTCTGTGTACAACGGAGGAAATCCTGCTGCTGTTTTGAATGTTTTGAACATTTTATGAGCTCTTCGTGAGTTCTCAGCTGGTAAAAATAAAGCATATGTACGCGCATAAAATGATGGCATTTAATCCAGAACACAGCATTGTTTTGAATGTTCGGTAAGCGAGCTCCATCACGAAATATACGTAATAAAAGCCGACCAATCAGGTCGTGACCGTATCCCTATGCCTTTGGTTCGGTAACTTTAGATTCGCTGTTAAAAATGCCAGAGTGAACGCTAAGCGGACCAGGACTATATGTTTTGTTTTGTTTTTTGGTCTGGACCAAACGAACCAAACCAGCCGAACTACAAGTGTGAACGCACCCTAAATGGCTTAGAAAAAGTACATATAATGGCAGTTTAGAGTTTTGAGTCTAATGGGCTTCCATAGTTGGCTCAATTTAACATTCCTTCAATGAAAGTCAATGGGATTTTTATGATGGTTAATATTAATTTTTAAGAAAACCATAAGTCCGATCAGTTAGAAAAGATATAGCAACTCGGGTCCGAACAGTCTGAAGGTCTGAGCTAAAGCTCTAGGAGGAGCTTGAGTTGGAAAAAAAAATGAATAGCATTTCAGTAAGTTGGCTTATTCAAGCCATCTTAATAAAGCGCACTGATCGCTTCTGATGTTTGTGTGTGAGGAACAGATTCAGACAGATTAAGAGTCTCTGCTACTACGGAGTATAAATATATAATCATATCTCTGGGGGCACATGCCAGAATATATTTAGAGAAACAACAGCCCATCATCACGTCTCACATGACACACTGCGGGAACCTTCTGAGAACTGCCGTCTAGTAGCTGCGTGACTATCTATCAATCAAATCAATCACATTTGTTTCTAAACCGCATTTAAAAACAACACATGCTGGCCGAAATGTGTCACCCAACCTATGAGACCAAGCCCAGAACAAATACATAAAGTACTGTAAATTAAATACAGTGAAATGCAAGTGAGATTTAAGAGAGAAAACAGAGAAAGCTCTCTTCTTTTGACTTCAGAACCTCTGAGAAGATCTTAATGGTCTAGAGGATATTTGTTCCTGAAGGAGCCATTTATACCCTTAGGTTTAGGTTTTTAACTAGGTTTTTAGACCTATCCCCTCTAACCTTTAAATGACAGCTTATTAATAGAATCATTTCACTCTACAGTTTATAACAATGATATTTAATTTCCAGAAGGTACAGTAAAACAGCATCGTTTGAGAAACACAACAGATTTAAGATCAGTCTGTCCATCCACGCACATAAATACATCTGATTCGAATTAGATTTATTAATATATTTAAGAAAAAAAATGTCTTTTTGGTGAGGCTTTCAGGCATAATGGTAGTATAACAAACTAAACGTGTGTCCGTTTTTATCCTGGACCGACATAAACCGTCATTCGTTCAGAAAAAAATGATTTTAATTATACATATAAAATAATAAATCAGCTGTAAAGTGCAGTGCTAGCACGATTAGCACTGTCAACACAACTTCTCTACTCAAACAGCTCAAACGACCAGATCAAAACAATCCTTTCGCAAAAACTGCATTGCTGTTTTGGCACTAAATCGAAACATGACATTCGGATGAAAGATAATAATTAATCTGTCTGGTATCAAGGGTCATTATTAGCCGCTCCGGCTAACCGGGCTAAATCAAGCTAAAACCAAACAGCAGCCCAAACGAACAGATTAAAACACAGACATATGAACAGAGCAGAATGTGTTGTGTATGTATATGTGCAATTAAAGGTATTTCATATGAACGTGGTGTTAATAAGAGCTGATGTTGTGGAGCAGAATTTCTCCTCTTACCTTCAGTGTGCTAATGTTCAAAATAATGAACGCGCTCTGGCGCCCTCTGCCGACTAACTCTCTCTCTCACGCACACACACACACACACACACACACACACACACACACACACGCACACGCACACACGCACACACACACACACACACACACACACACACACACAATGGCAAGCCGTTTTGACTTTTATTCATTTTCAGGATATGATTTTCACTAGTTAAAATGTAAATTTTTGATATCAAGAATTGTATTTTTACTAATGAAATCATTCAATTGTTGATTTCGAGAATTAATTTCTTACTAGTTGAAATTACAGTTTCACATATCAGAAATACAATTCTTACTAGTAAAAATGCAAATGTCTGATATCAACAATTACATTGTTACTTGTGCAAATGTCTATTCTTGATATCAACAATTGAATTGTTACTAGTAAAAATGTTTATTTCTGATATCATGAATGTGATTGTTACTAGTAAGAAAGCCGTTTTAGATATCAGAAATTATATTGATATCAGGAATTCATTTTCAGATATCAGAAATGATATTTTTACTAGAAGCAATTCAGTTGTTGATATCAAGAATAGACATTTCAACTAGTGACGATTGAATTCTTGATATCAGAAATTTGCATTTTTACTAGTAACAATGTAGTTGGTGATATCAAAAATGATGATTTTTACTAGTAAGAATTGTATTTCTGATATGTGAAACTGGAATTTCAACTAGTAAGAAATTAATTCTTGATATCAACAATTGAATTTGAATGGCAGCCTATGGTGAGATTTCACTAGTGAAAATACAATTACAGAAATCAACAATTATAGTTTTTACTAGTGGAAACTGAATTCTTGATATCTAGAATTTAATTATTGATATCAAGAATTTGATTGTTGATATCAGGAATTAACACTGTTACTAGTGGAAATGTAATTCCTGATATCAAGAATTAGAATTTTAACTAGAGAAAATTGATTTGTTGATATCAAGAATTCATATCCTGAGAATGAATAAAAGTCAAAATGGCTTGCCATACACACACACAAGTTTGTTTTGCTATCTTAGTGAGGACACTACATAGACTTCCATTGATTTTTTATCAGGTCAATGATGTTTTCTGTCACCTAACCCATCACAGAAACATGTTACCATCACTAGATTAACAAAAACATTTTTGGTTGATTTTAAACTTGTGAGGACCAGTCAATGTCCTAATTGGGTTGTGAAAGTATTTCACAATATAAGTAAGGACATTTAGTCCTCACAAGTACAGTCATAACAAGCACACACACATACACAGAAAGACACTGTGTCTAGTTATATGGCACATAGTCTTGAGTTGAACCTTGACTAAAATGGGGCCCAGGTCAGGAAGCAGACAGGCCGGCTAAACTGGCCGTCTGCTAGTTGTCTCACGTCACAAAAGTCAGATAAATCCCAGCACATAGAGACTCACTAGATTGCATCATAGAGACTGTGCCTGTTCCCTGAACTAGAAAATACAAAAAAAAAACTCCCAATTTAATTGATGTTCAACAAATAAAAAACAAATATACTAGCTTGGGTTGCTGAATATTTGATCCCTTTCTTTAAAAGCACTTACTGTAAATGATATGATCACAGATTATAACCTAGATGTGCTGTGTTTGACAGAAACCTGGCTAAAACCAGATGATCACATTACTTTAAATGAGTCCATTCGCCAAGATCACTGTTATAAACACAAGCCTCGTCTGAAAGGTATAGGTTGCTGTAATTTATAGTGATATCTTACAGTATTACTTCAAATATAATTCCTTCCAAGTGTTGATGCTCTATAATGCTATTTAGTGTAAGTGATAAATCACATTTGATATTTGTGCTGGCTACGGTATACAGGCCAGCAGAGCACCATCAAAAAATTTGCTGATTTTCTATCGGAGTAAGTACTGGCTGCGGATAAAGTCCTAATTGTTGGTGATTTTAATTAATATCCATGTAGATAATGAAAAAGACGCACTGGGATTGCCATTTACATACATTTTAAACTCTACTGGAGTTAGACGACACATGTCAGGACTCATAGTTGTAATCATACTTTAGATATAATATTGTCACATGGAATTGATGTTGATGCCGTTGAAATTCTGCAGCAGAGCGATGACGTCTCAGATCATTATGCAGTCTTGTGTCTTCATTTACCCAAGGCTGCAAAGCTGTAACAAATATGGTACAACAATCACTTCTACTACTAAAGATTGACTTATAAATAATCTTCCTGATCAGTTTTATCTCCTCGGCATACCAGATAACTTAGATGAGCTCGATGTTGCAGCAGAATTTCTCTTTTCCAGCATGGTTGCTCCTATATGTACTTAAAGAAGATTAAGGAAAAGAGTCCAATGCCATGGTACAACGAGCACACTCGAAAAAAGACCAGCACGAAAAATGGACCGCAGCTGGAAGAAAACAAACCTAGAGGTTTTTCGCATTTCGTGGAAAGAAAGCATTATTGCACACAGAAAAGGCTTGAAAAATACTCTCGACTCTCTTTGAAGAAAACAAACACAAATTGATAACGTGGCTAAATTAATGAGAAATAAAGCTTAATTTTCAGACTTTTCCCAAATAGCACAGCAGTAATGACTTTATGAACTTCTTTACTAGCAAGATCGCAAGATAAAATTTAACCATGCAACCAACTACTACAGTATCGCATCAGAAACTCCATTCATTCATTGCTATAAGTGAGGAAGAATTGTCTGTCATCAAATTCAACACCCTATAGTGACTAAGCTACTTAAAGAAATGTTTCCAGAGGTAATTTTTTTAGAAAGATATCCATTTCCAGTCCGTATCATAATACTGAGACTGCTCTCATTCGAGTTATAAATGATTTGCTCTTATCAGCCAATTGTAATTGTATCTCTCTATTAGTGTTACTGGATCTTAGTGCTGCATTTGACACTATCGACCACAGCATTCTTTTGAATAGACTCAAAAATTATTTTGGAATTGCATTGGTATGTTTCAAATCATACTTCTGAGCGCTATCATACATCTGAGCGCTATCAGTTTGTAGTAGTAAATGAAGAGATGTCATACCGATCACTAGTTCAGTATGGAGTACAGCAAGGCTCGGTATTAAGACTATTACTTTTCTAGCTGTACATGCTACCCTTGGCAGATATAATTAGGAAGCATGGCATTAGTTTTCACTGTTACGCTGATGATCCTCAGCTCTATATTTCTTCGCGCCCTGATGAAACTTACCACATCACAAAATTAACTGAATGCATAGCTGATATAAAAATTTGAATGACTAGTAATTTCTTACTACTTAATTCTGGAAAAATTGAGATTCTAATTATTGGACCAAACCTCTGCATGTAATAAACTAGAATGTCTAACAGTCAGGAACCTGGGTTTGCTCTTAGATACCAATCTGTAATTTGAAAACAACATTTCTAGCATCTGTAAAACCACATTTTTCCATCTTAAAAATATATCTTAAATTATAAAATGCCAAATACAGAACAGTTAGTTCATGCATTCATGACCTCAAGGCTAGATTACTGTCATGCTCTACTGGGGGGTTGCCCTGCACGCTTAATAAACAAACTACATCTGGTCCAAAACGTACTAGAACCAGGAAAAATGACCATATTAGACTGGTTCTGTCAACACTGCATTGGCTCCCTTTTAAACATTGTATACATTTTAAAATCTTGCTAATTACTTACAACGCACTAAATGATTTAGCTCCCCAGTACTTGACTGAGCTCTTAACGCATTATTGTCCTATTGCGATCTCAAAATTCTGGCCAGTTGATAATACCTAGAAAATCAAAATTAGCTGCAGGCAGTAGTTCCTATTTAGCTCCCAAACTTTGGAACAATCTTCCTAGGCTTGTTTGGGAAGACTTTGGACCGGTATTCTTACACTGTCAGTTTAAATCTAGACTAAAGATCTCTTTAACCTGGCATACACATAACACATTGTCACATTTCTATAATGCACATCCATCTACAGAAATAAAGGTGACTTGACTCACACTCGCACACACACACACACACACACAGAGAGAGAGAGAGAGAGAGAGACGCACTCTTTCTCTCTCTCTCTCTCTCACACACACACTTGCATCAGCTTCAATAGAGAAGAAATGGAAATTGAGTATTATTATTATTATTCATAAATATACGTTATATTGTTTCACAATGTAGTAATGTTGTCAACGCGCACCAATCGCACAATGGTTCCAACAGCTGTTGTCATGCCACGTGCATGAGTGCGTGTGGCGTCATCGTGTACGTCACCGCACCGGATGTTGATATAAAGTCTGGAGGAAGAGCAGAAAGAAAACACAGCAGCGCGAGCTGTACGGAAATAAACAAACACTCGATATAAATCGGCTGGTAAGAGTTTTGAATATATTAACGGCGAGATTTGGTTTTATTTCGACGTTCAGTCGCCATAACCATTTGCAAACACATCTCATGTTGTTGTTGTTGTTGTGTGATGCTGTGCGACAGACGATTGTGTCGATTGTGTCGCTGCTGGCGGCTTTACAAAGACACGACATACAACATATGAAAAGCCCTTCAGCAATTTTATGCCATCGTTTATAGTGTCGTTATATCTCAATGCCAGAAGCTTCTCAGTGAACGTCACATAATGAGAAGCTGTTTTTATTCATTCACTCACTGTGACTGAACACTGCTCGTCTCTTTCTCTCAGGCGTGTGTGTGTGTCTCTCTGGAATCATGGGCCGGATCTTCTTGGATCATATCGGTGGGACGCGCCTGTTTTCCTGCGCCAACTGTGACACGATCCTGACCAACCGCTCAGAGCTGATCTCAACCCGCTTCACAGGAGCCACAGGCAGAGCTTTTCTCTTCAACAAGGCATGTGAGCGATTTCTCACTCACACACACACACACACACACAGGTTTGTTTTGCTATTTTAGTGAGACGTAATGGTTTTTATACTGTACAAACTGTACATTCTCTCCCCCTACACTAACACTACTCCTAAACCTACCCATCACAGAAAACATTCTGCATTTTTACATTTTTAATAAAACTTTGTTTAGTATGTTTTTAAAGCTATGACTCATAACTATGGAAGCCCGTTCCCGCCACTGTTGAGAAAAAAAATATTCCGTAAGTCATAATAATGAGAAACTTTCTCATAATAATGACTTAGCATCTCATAATAATGATTTAGTATCTCATAATAATGACTCAGTATCTCATAATAATGACTTAGCATCTCATAATAATGACTTAACATCTTTAACTTAATCAAAAAAAAAAAATTTTTAATTTTTTTTAGAAACTTTCTCATAATAATGACTTAGTATCTCATAATAATGACTTAACATCTCATAATAATGACTTAGTATCTCATAATAATGACTTAACATCTCATAATAATGACTTAACATCTCATAATAATGACTTAACATCTCATAATAATGACTTAGCATCTCATAATAATGACTTAACGTCTTTAACTTAATCAAAAAAATTTTTTTTTTAATTTTTTTTAGAAACTTTCTCATAATAATGACTTAGTATCTCATAATAATGACTTAGCATCTTTAACTTAATCAAAAAAAAATTTTTTTTAATTTTTTTTAGAAACTTTCTCATAATAATGACTTAGTATCTCATAATAATGACTTAGCAACTTAATAAAAAAATTAAAAAAGTTTTTTTTTATTAAGTTAAAGATACTAAGTCATTATTATGAGATGTTAAGTCATTATTATGAGAAAGTTTCTTAAAAAAAATAAAAAAAATTTTTTTGATTAAGTTAAAAATGCTAATTCATTATTTTTATGAGATACTAAGTCATTATTATGAGATGCTAAGTCGTTATTATGAGATACTAAGTCATTATTATGAGAAGTTTCTCATTATTATGAGATACTAAGTCATTATTATGAGAAAGTTTCTCATTATTATGACTTACGGAATTTTTTTTTTTCTCAACAGTGGCGGAAACGGGCTTCCATACATAACTCATCAAATGTCCTCATAAAACATGTTTATGTTCTAATAGCAGTGTAAACAGACATATCACCCTGTAGCCCAAAACGGGTTGCCCACTGAAGATAAGCAGGGTTGAGCCTGGTTAGTACCTGGATGGGAGACCTTTTGGGAAAGCTAGGTTGCTGCTGGAAGAGGTCAAAAGTCAAAGTCTACTTTATTGTCAATTCTGCCATATATACAGTACATGCATACAGAGAATTGAAATTTCGTTACTCTCAGACCCTAGATGTATACATGTAACAATTAACAATCACAACAACAACCAAAGAATAAAAAAATAAAGTGACTTATGAAGATATTAGTGCAAAACAGTAATAGTGCAATTATAAGAGTCTGAGTATACAGGGACCAATGCTCAGAGAGACAATGTATGGTGTTAATGAGGCCAGCAGGGGGCGCTCACCCTGTGGTCTGTGTGGGTCCTAATGCCCTAGTATAGTGATGGGGACACTATACTGTCAAAAAGCACCGTCCTTCGGATGAGACGTTAAACTGAGGTCCTGACTCTCTGTGGTCATTAAAAATACCAGGATGTCCTTCGAAAAGAACCCAGACATCCTGGCCAAATTGGCCTCTATCCATCATGGCCTCCTCCTCATCCTCATATACTGATTGGTTTCATCACTCTGTCTCCTCTCCACCAATAAGCTGGTGTGTGGTGGCCGTTCTGGCGCAATATGGCTGCCGTCGCTTCATCCAGGTGGATGCTGCACATCGCTGATGGATGAGGAGATTCCCCCCTCAGCGCTTTGAGTACCCAGAAAAATGCAACTAATTATTATTATTAATCATACCCATGTCCTTATACAAATGTCATCATAAATCTCAAGCTCTCACACACACACTCATAAAAACACACGGCTATAACCCTGCAAAAGATAACGCTTCCTTTATGCATCGAGCTGCTTATTAATGCATCATAATCATCAAGGCTTCAGTAGAATCTAGATACTGCACAGGTGTTTATTGCTGAAGTTATCTGTAATATCTAGGTTGATCAGCGACGTTTCATAATTGATTAATTTTGCAACCTCGACACAAAACCAAAACTAAACCGAATCTGAATAAGGACTTGTCTTCTGTAGAGCTGCTTTACAGATTTGAATTCGTCTCGTATTTCAAGTTTATCTTCCTGCTTTGAAACGCGTATGCAGGAATGAAGCTGAGCGATGTGTGTTTTATCAGGTGGTGAATCTGCAGTACAGCGAGGTGCAGGACCGCGTGATGCTGACCGGCAGACACATGGTGCGTGACGTCAGCTGTAAGAACTGCAACAGTAAGCTGGGCTGGATCTACGAGTTCGCCACCGAGGACAGTCAGCGCTATAAGGAGGGCCGCGTGATCCTGGAGCGGGCGCTGGTGCGGGAGAGCGAGGGCTTCGAGGAGCACGTGCCGTCAGACGCGTCCTGAGGTCGCAGACGTCTGCGTTCGTTCCGTCGCTCGTGAGGATGTTCATTCAGCGTGTCTCTCATGAAGAATCCCTCTCCTCGTAGACAAACTCTGATGTGAGGCCAAACCATGAATTTAACTATATAGATTTACAAATAAACACGCAAAATCTCTTCTTTAATTGGCTGCAGCAACAGAATGGCGAGGCCGTCGGCTCATGAAGGGATGTGAATTCATAATATTTCTATAAACACTGACAGAAATACATATGCTCATAGTTTCTTCATGTTTGACACATTTTTCCTCCTCTGCAAGTTTTGAGCCAAAAAAACTGCTTCGTATGTACGATTATTGCTGTCGTGTCTCGCGTCTTCGGCTCAGTTTAACACTTTTTGCAGATTGTTATTGACGAATCTTATCGTTCTGTTTGTTTTCTCGGATCTCGGTGAAATGCGTTTCATAACGTTCACTGAGAGCAGAAACCGATAAGAGCATAAAACTGAGCTGAAGACTCGACACAAATAAAACCACAGCAATAAAAGCATAAATACAGTAAATGTGTAAAGCAGTCTGAGGTTATTTTGGCACAAACGGTGTTAGGATCTTCATCGGGAAATTAGAGAATGTACTGAATCGCTCACTCAAAAGATTTCGCCAAAAATTGCTTAATTTTAGAGATTGCCCAACCAGCGCAGGCTATTGTAATGCCTTCTTTATCCTCTTTTAATAACTCATCCATCTATGCAGCGGTGGTTTCTCTTCCCTGCAGTGTGACATGAACTAAACAAACAGGTTCTGGATTTCAGATTGGAAGAATCTCTTCTGGTTGAACAGGCTTTCTGTTACAGCTGTCATGAAGGCTGGGGTTTGAGAAAGATTTCACCGTCTGTAGTTAAAAAGATCAGACCGTTAAAACAATCAAAACATCCTTATGTCTGCTTTTTTTTTCACCCTCCCCCTAAATTGGTCTTTTTTAGTTGCCTTTGTCCCAGCATTCAGAGGAATGTCGCAGTGATCTGAACTCTGTT
The DNA here is from genome assembly GCA_038088235.1 of Zacco platypus. Lineage (NCBI taxonomy): Eukaryota > Metazoa > Chordata > Actinopteri > Cypriniformes > Xenocyprididae > Zacco > Zacco platypus. Next base: position 4,094,225 of record CM076078.1, on the reverse strand, counting down.
GTGCATTTGTTCACTGAAACGCCACAATACAATTACTGGCTTGTTCATTTGTGATTTCAAGTCTTTGTGGATTTGTTCAGTCCTTAAAGCTCCTCAGTTCTGCTGATTTTAAGGGCGTGTGAAACTTTATTGTACTGTAATTCTGAGCAAATTCCTCACATGCTTATGATCGTTTTCTCTTTAGTGTTTGTTTGCTTCTGATGTTAAAGTACGACCAGCAAGACCGTTTTCTGCTTCTCTATATTTGTCCTTTCATTAAAGCATCTTCTATTCATGTTTGCAACGTGTGGTATTTCTAATCTCAGTTGTGTTTAGCATGCTCTGTCTTGAGCAGTGTTGGGGAAAGTTACTTTTTTAAAAGTAATCCATTACAATATTGCGTGACTCCCTAAAAAAAGTTTACATTAGTGTTACTTTTTCTGACCTGGGCTGGGATTGTTTATTTTTTTATTAATAATAATAATAATAATAATAATAATAACAACAACAAAAAAGTTAAATTTTTTTGCAAATGCAAAGGCCCTTTCACACCTAACATTAAATAAATAAGCCTCAGGCTGAGGGAAATGCATATTTACTCCTGTACAGTAGAGGGCGCTGCTCAAAACAAACCTGCCATTCTGGATTAAAGAAGAATGGGATACAAGAGAGTTTTATTTTTGCTTATTAGTATGGTTGAAGTTGATCATTGAAGGTCAGCCGCAAAGACAATGTTTAATAAAGTGAGATTAAATACATAAAGTATTTGTGTAATTTAATATCGTTAATGTTTGAGGAATACTGAATGTTTTCGTGCAAGTTAGATGAATAAACGCATGTTAACATTTAGTCTAGAACTATAATAACCATCATGTTCTCACAGAGACACAACACCTCTGACCTTTATTTCTCTCTACATGAGGACAGGAGAGCTGTCAGTCAATAAATCCAAACTTGCATTGCTTATTTGAAAAAGTAACTTCGATATTTTGAAAAAGTAATGTTACATAATCTGATTACTTAAGTTACTTTTAATGCTTTACTCCCAACACTGGTCTTGAGGAATTAATCATTTGCTAAAGCTGAAGCTGGGAGCAGAGAATGAGTCTCAGTCTGTCTTATGTGGGTTTGTTTTCCAGCAGATGGCAGTAAAAGTCAGTGTTGTTCTGCAGAAGTGCGAACGTGCTTGACATCATCCAAAGATTGGAGAGCATCACAGACTGGCAGGTTTACACTGGATCATCTTCTGTGTGTGCATTAACTAGAGCTGACAGAAGGGTTTCATCTTACATCCACTGTCATTCAAGCCCTGCGCACGTACGCCGGAAACAAAACCTCATTTCTGAGGATGAACAGAACATGCATTTCTTGTTAAGAGAGACACTGATTCTGACTAGAGCTTCTCAGAGGCAAACAGTGTCAGATCTTCCTCTGGGTTTTGAATTTCCAGACCACAGAAACACCAAACAAATCACACGAAGCCATGGAACAGAAAAACACACCAGTAAACTGCTTTTTACTCTTAAAAAATAAGAAGGCATTCAGTGATGAAATATGATTTTTGGTTCCTTAAAGAACCTTTCAGTGGCACTCTTAAAAACTATGGTTCTTTATTGGCATCGACGGTCCCATGAAGAACCGGTGGAATCTTTCCAACACACTCTTTATAATGGGAAAATGTTCTTTAGATTATTTTCAAATGAAGAAAATAATGCTTAAGAACTGATCTCTGAAAGTTTCTTTGGGGAACCATAAAATGGTTCTTCCTCATTTTAAGCCTTTATTAAAAGAGCTGTTTTTTCCTTAATTATGAAAAATGCTGGTCTAAAAATCCAAGTTGGGTTGAAAATAGACAAACCAAGAGATTGGGTTGTTTTAACCCAGTGGTTGGGTTAAATGTTTGCCCAACCTCAACTGTTGTTTAAAAATGACTGTATTGCTTGCTTAAAATGAACCCAATTATGTTGCAAAATGAACATTTATTAATAAGTTTAATGAAGACAATAAACATTTATTAAATTCCTTATTGTCTGAGTTTGATTTCCAACCAGATTCATTTTAAGGCAGCCATATGGTAATTTTTAAACAATAGTAGGGTTAAATAAAACTGCCCAGCAATTTTGGCAAACGTTTAACCCAACCGCTGGTCTGGGTTTGTCCATATTTAACCCATTTGGGTTGTTTTTAACCCACCATTATTGAGAGTGAACCTTTTAAAGATCTAATGAACCTTTCTGTGTCCAGTTCTTATGTTCCTATTAGTGTAAAGAACATGTTAATAATCAAAAGAACATTTTGTGCAAAATAAGCTTTATTTTTAAGAATGCTGTTAGAAGTTATTTGAGGACACGAGAAAGAAGACTTGACAAGTAGAAGATTAATTAGCTCATTAGATACGACGTTTTATGATCAGAAATGAAAGCCCGTCAGCAGACTCTTATCCAGCTCGTGTAATCGCAGATGATTTAATATATGACCGGTTTTACAGTGTGCAGTATTGCTGAGCACGTAGAACAATAACCCCGTTGACCTGCATGGAACTAACTAACTAAAACAGAGACTGTAAGCAGGAAAAAAACCAGCTGGATGAGTGTCCAAAGGTGACAATGACAAGAATTCAGCACAACACTTCAGACGCGCGCCTGGCTTCTGAAGGGAATCGTCCGGCTGAATCATCTGCGCGAGGAAAAGTGCCAACTCATGGTCGGCAACGTGAGACAGGTGATGAGCAGTGAGACGATCGCACCTGCAACTAACACAACAAACACACGCCTTCGCCCTCCTCATCACACAGCGCGATCATGGGACGCTACAGCGGGAAAACATGCCGCCTGATTTTGATGCTCGTCATCACCGTCATCTTCTTCGTGGCGGAGATCGTGGCGGGTTACATGGGCAACTCCATCGCGCTGGTGTCCGACTCGTTCAACATGCTGTCGGACATCCTGTCGCTGAGCGTCGGGCTGACGGCGGCGCGGGTGGCGCGGCGCGCGGGCTCGGGGCGCTTCACGTACGGGATGGGCCGCGCGGAGGTGGTGGGCGCGCTGGGCAACGCCGTGTTCCTGGCCGCGCTCTGCTTCTCCATCTCCATGGAGTCGCTGAAGAGGCTCGCGATGCCGCAGGCCATTGACGACCCGCAGCTGGTGCTGATCGTGGGCTCGCTGGGTCTGGCGGTGAACGTGGTGGGTCTGCTGATCTTCCAGGACTACAGCTGCCTGTGCCCGAAGGACGCGTCCGAGCCGCGCAAGGAGGAGGACGAGGACGCGGCGGAGGAAGAAGCAGGTGCATGACCATCGCAACGCGTCATAATATGCAGCACGCGTAATGTGTGTGTGATGAGAGTTAGACTTAATTATTAGTACAGTGTTGACTGTTTGCTTGTACTTTGAGTTGATAATCTGCTGTGGTTTGTCGCGTCTGCCATGAAAGAAGCCATTCACACAGAACGCGTTCTTCTGGAGACGCGTTGTTTAAAAGTTAAGCTTCTTTTCACTTGAGCGCCGCGCGTTTAGAACGTCGAGTCATTCACGTCCAACTTATGGAAGCCCGTTTCAGCCACAGGAGGAAAAAAGATTACAGAACTGTCTCAGAACTGTCAGATAAAAAGTCAGAATTGTGAGATATAAAGTCAGAATTCTGAGTTATAAAGTCAGAATTGTGAGATATAAAGTCAGAATTGTGAGATATAAAGTCAGAATTGTGAGATAAAAAGTCAGAATTGTGAGATATAAAGTCAGAATTGTGAGATATAAAGTCAGAATTGTGAGATATAAAGTCAGAATTGTGAGATATAAAGTCAGAATTGTGAGATAAAAAGTCATAATTGTGAGATATAAAGTCATAATTGTGAGATAAAAAGTCAGAATTGTGAGATATAAAGTCAGAATTGTGAGATATAAAGTCAGAATTGTGAGATAAAAAGTCAGAATTGTGAGATATAAAGTCAGAATTATGAGATATAAAGTCAGAATTGTGAGATATAAAGTCAGAATTGTGAGATATAAAGTCAGAATTATGAGATATAAAGTCAGAATTGTGAGATATAAAGTCAGAATTGTGAGATAAAAAGTCAGAATTGTGAGATATAAAGTCATAATTATGAGATATAAAGTCAGAATTGTGAGATATAAAGTCAGAATTGTGAGATATAAAGTCAGAATTGTGAGATATAAAGTCAGAATTGTGAGATAAAAAGTCAGAATTGTGAGATATAAAGTCAGAATTGTGAGATATAAAGTCGCAATAATCTTTTTTTTTCCAGTGGTCCGTTTCCATCACTGAAAAAAAAAAAGATTATTGTGACTTTTTATCTTTTTATTTCAGAATTTTGACTTTATAACAATTCTGAGAAAAAAAAGTCAGAATTCTGAGTTATAAAGTCACAATAATCTTTTTTTTTTCAGTGGTGGAAACGGGCTTCCATACCAACTAGCGCATTTTTACAAAGAAAAACAATGTAAAAGCTGCACATTGTGTGCAAAACCGCGTTCTGTGTGAATGGCATCTTTCATGGCATGACTTTGCTGATCGTCTAGCTGTGATGTTTGACCCTCAGAGACAAACATGCTTGTCATGGAGCCTCAGTTCTGCACTCCACACTTGTACATTGTCCGTCCACAGGCCTCCAGGACGAGAAGGCTGGGAGTGAAGGTCCTCCTCTGAACATCAGAGGTGAGTTTCATGTCGTTGAATGTTTGTTGCGTGGGAAGCTCTGGTCATGGGTTTGTGTTCCGCTCTTCGCAGGCGTTCTGCTCCACGTGTTGAATGACGCTCTGGGTTCGGTGGTGGTGGTGGTGGCGTCGGCTCTGTTCTACGTGTGGCCGCTGGAGCCCAACAGCCCGTGTAACTGGCAGTGTTACGTGGACCCCAGTCTGACGCTCGCCATGGTGGCCATCATCATGTCGTCCGCCGCCCCTCTGGTCAAAGAAACGGCCGGAATCCTGCTGCAGATGAGTCCCGTCGACCTGTCGCTGAGCGCCGTCCGTGAGTTCAGCTTTGCGCTTCTCAAAACTGCAACAAACTCTCAAAAATAAAGGTTCAAACCGGGGTTTTCACAGTAATGCCTTAGAAGAACCATTTTTGGTTCCCTCTCAGTGGTCAGTTCTTAAAGGAACTGTGAAGAACACTGTGAGAACCTTTAGGCCCGGTTTCACGAACAGGGCTTAGCCTAAACCAGGATTAGGCCTTAGTTCAATTAGGGCATCTAAGTAAACAAAACAATGGCACTGACATATTTTAAGATATGTTACTACAAGTTTCTTTCAGTTAAAACAGCTCAAACATTCATGTTAGTTTAAGACTAGCTTAAGCCTCGTCTGTGAAACCGGGGGTTAGTGTTTCCATGTTAATGTTCTTCATAGACCCACCAATGCCAATAAAGAACCTTAATTTTTAAGAGGGTATATTACACTTTTCACAGGTGCAGTTTTTGCCCAGGTGTTGTATGATTGATATCACACTAAGAATAATAACTATATTAGTGGATATCGTTCTGTTTATTATAAGGGACTTTAGGAGGAGCTATTGTTGTGCTGGGCGGTTTGACCAAAAATCTGTACCACGTTTTTTTTATTATTATTATTTTAAGATTCTGACGGTTTCACGTTATATCACGGGTTTTTTTCACTGGACCTTTATTTTGACATATTTTACAGTCAGATGTACAGTACAGGGGAAATATATGATATAAACAATGTAAGGACAAATAAAAAAATAATTAAAAATGTAATCAATTCAGTTCATAAAGCTAACAATTTAGTTTAAAATGTAATCAAATTAAATTAATTTCATTTAATTAATAATAATAAGTAGGCTACGTTATTACTGTGCAATTTCAATGAAGACTTTTGAGTTTGTGTTTTAATAAACAGTGTTTTTATTATTATTATTATCTCCATTAATCGAATTACACTCTATTGTACAATAGAAATATTTCTGTTATTTCAAGTTTTACCAAACTTTTATTTTGACAGGGTCAAAAGGTTTTTTCAAAAAGGGTATCGTAAGAAATCGTAGCAAAATGTTGCGCGCTGGTTTGAGCTTGAATGTGCCCCAGTTGAAAGTGTCGTTATCGTTATAGTTGTGTTAAAACTAAAATTAATTATTAAAATTATAATAAATTATTCCAGAAAAATAAAATTATTGTTCTTTACGTGAATGGCCTTTAGCATTGAAGAAAGTCTTAGTCATCATGAAAGGAAGTTGTGCTATATCCGAGTGAAACGCTTCAGGAACAAGAACAAATGTTGGGCGGGGCTTGATTTTGTCTGTGTGGAATTGATTGGCTGGTTGTGGTCTGCTATTGGTGGATCTCATGTGAGTGACAGGTTGCCCCGCCCTCGTCATCAGAGAAGAGATGTCAGTGCAAGAGGGAGGGGGAATTATTCTGATTCAAGATTATGAGAAACATGAATTTAAAAACTACAAATAATTCATTAAGAATAAAAACTGCAATATAAAACATAAGAAAAGTCCATTTAGATTTCATGCTGACTCTAAAGGAAAAGCTTCTGGTTGTTTTCTGCTCATAATGCATGTGTCTTGTTTTTCTCTCTGTGTCTCAGTGGAGAGCGTCTGTAAACTCCCCGGCGTGTTGAGCGTTCACGAGGCTCACGTGTGGGAACTGGCTAAAGGACGGAACGTGGCGTCGCTGCATGTCAGAGTGTCTCCTGACCTGCACGATCAGTGTTGGGCTTCGGGACGAGCCGGTCTTCATGCACAGATCCAGCAGGTGTACCACCGGGCCG